>JBBBDQ010000882.1:2277500-2510000 GCA_037127315.1 Ascarosepion bandense
CTGTTGACTTTCTCTATCTACTAATGCTTTATTCTGAATATTGAACACACTTACCCTATTAAGACGACAACTTCTAAACAGGATGCATTTTTTCTTTTATGTTTTTTTTTTCTATACATGAAGGTATATAAAGAAATATCTTAATTGCTGTTGCTTCCATGTCCACCTAGATCCCGAGTGGTAGCACCTGCTATGGTCCCAGCTATGGACAAATAGTTTATCCCTAAACTGGAGTCAAAACAGTGTGAAAGTATAAAAATAGACTATTATCGTAAAATGTGCATTGTGATGCAATGGATATCAACCCAGAATGACAAATCGGGGAGTTGAGTTCAAATTCCAGTTGAATTCCTTGCATTCTTACACGCAAATACCCTTGGAAAAGGTAGTAATCCATCTTTTTTCTCCAGTTATGAGTTAAATAATAGGACAGATTGGGTTCTATAGCTTTGGCTGGCAACTAGTCTACTGTAGAAAGCAATGGTAACCTACTTTGGAATAATTTTCTGACAAGTTAGTCATGTATCTTTTGAGACATGATCACCCAAAGCATGTATCATGTATGGCACTTAACTGACTGATAGTAAAAATTTTCAGGAATACATTTTTAAAGAAAAAAATATTTTTGAAGGAAAAAAATATGACCAGCAATATATTTTTAGAAAAAAATACATACCTGCAATCCATATAACTCTTAAAAAGAAAAATGGTTTATAAAAAAATATGTCAAAGAAAGCTGATCTACAAACTTATTTCTTACAAATAATATATATTCTCATACAAATCTGTTATTAAAATCTTGTTGGCATTAAATAACCCAATGAAGTGTTGATATGCCATAAAACATAACAAACCAACCATTTACACAAGCTCATTAATTTTTATATTGATATGTCGTCTAAAACCATAACAAATACATCTACAAGGAATGAAATCACAACCATGGTATTATTAATAACTCGCATAAATTAATCCAAATTCAAGTACTAACTCTAGTAATAAGGACGTTATTGTCGATTCCAAAATTAAATACATTAATGCATTAGAAAACAGTAAACTCAACACAGGCTTGGAATTCTTTGTTAAAAAAAAGTAGGCAGAAATAAGCAGAGATTAAATATATATAACATTAAATGGTTTAATCCACATTTCAGTCATAATGTTCAAACAAGCATTGGAAAATTTTTCCTAAATTTAATTCACAAACATTTCTAATAGAATAAAAGTAACATTTTTTTTTTTAGGTATTATTATGCTGAATACAGATAAAAAAAAATAAATAAAATATGAAAATAAAATATATCAAAAAAAAAAATTAAGCATTTGCTTTCCTTTAAAATCTATATCTCTTTATCACTTTCTCTACCTTTTATGTCTGTCTGTTTCTCTTTATGCCCCTTTCAAGTAATGAGAAGGTAACTCTCAAATAAAAATATGCAAAAGAAAATACTGAACACTATAGTGAAAGTTTATTCACAAGTTATTCCCCCCTGAGCATGACTGGCGGAAAATATATATACAATCTGTAATGTGATAGATCCCGACTTGGCAGCTCGGATACAGTCACTTTCTCACTGGCGCAATGTGGCTTCTCTGTCTCTCTTCTATAAATACTTTCACAGCTTCTGCTCAGATGAACTTAGCTCACTGATGCCCCTTATATATAAATTTACTAGAGCTCCAAGATTAGCAACTAGGTCCCACCCTTTTACTGTGAGACCAATAAAATGTAAATGCAAATTCTACTCCAGCAGCTTCTTTTCTCACACTTCCCGCTTGTGGAATTTCCTTCCATTTACTTGCTTTCTCAACAGCTATAATCTCCAAGAATTTAAATGTAAAGTCTATAGTCATCTCCTATCTCACTAACCTGCATCCTCTCTCTCATGCTCCTTTCTCCGTTCACTTCACTCTCATCAGTATTCTCATCCTTCTCTTACCCACTTCCTGACACAAGTCTTTATTATAATGGAGAGGATGTGCCGTGTTCTTGCAGGACATAGACGATCATGTATCTTCACAATTTACTGCTTTTTGTAGCTCTTAGAAAATTCTTTTCATTTTGCTATCTTTCCTAATCTCTGTTCTGCTATCCATTTACACAATCTCCTTACATAGGTCATGTGTTATTTTTCTCTACTCCTCTCACTTGAATATATTCTGTGAGTCAAATTTTCATATCCGTTTCCTCATTAAAAAAGCCCTAGAGATTTTAACCCTCCCTTTCTGACATTAAGTACAACTGTCCATTTTGTTTTGATTTTCTTTAAAACTTTATCATTGCTTACATGTTTAGTCCATGGCATTCACAGTATCCTTCAGTAGAACCACATGCTGAAAAATAACAGAGATGGATGAGATATTAACCCAAACAACTTGACTATTTTTATACTTTTGTTTTTAACAGGTGTGAAATTTTTAACACTTGTTATCCAACAACTTGGTTTGGCTCTTATGAGAGCAGTGCATTCTGGGAAGATAAGTCCAGAAAGACTGCTTACAGGCAATCATTTGTTTTGTCAGAAAATAAAAATAAATATGCAGATATCTTTGTTTTTAATTATTAGTCATCAGTCACAGATTATTGTAATTAAAATTGTTGGTAAGTCTAGAAAGAAAAATAACTTAAAACTAAATTTCATCTCTTCTCTCTCTCTCTCTCTCTATATATATATATATATATATATATATTTAATCCAAAAGGGTGGTCAGATAGGTAAATACCAAAAATCTGATCCTAATTAATATTAATTTCATTAATATTAAAATTGATCATGGTGGATGGCTCAATATAAATATTATATTCTATTTACAGAGTCAAATATAAAAAAAATTAAACAAAAATTTCGATATTTAAATCTGTTGAATGGTCTAAATGGCTAACTTTTAACTTTTAAATTCTTGACTTGGGTATCGGGGAGGGGTATGTCTTCTAATATGAGACATAGGTATCTGTCTGCTTCCTCTTTTTACTTTGTTAAATTCAAAAATTGTTAATCCCACCCCATTTTATTTTTCTGTGGATGGATGTTTTTTTGTTATTTTTTGTTTTTGGACTTCTGCCAGTATAAAATCTTTTAATACATTTGAATTTGAGTAAATCAAATTTTCGTTTTGCCATTGCTCAAGAAGCAAGGATTTCCCCATTAAAATGGATATTCAAGGATTTAAATATCAAAATTTTTGTTTTATTTAATATATATATATATATATATATATATATATATATATATATAAGTAAACTTAATGGGCATTTATTGTTATTGAACACCGTCTTAACAACATAAGATGTACAGATGACACTGTGTTGAGGAAAGCAAGAAGAAAGGACTAAACAGGAGTAACAACCCAAATTGCAAGCTAGCTATGAATTTCATGTCAAAATAAAACAAGTATGAAAATTCAAATAAGAAGTATTTTAATAGAAAATACTGAAATCTATAGATACATTTGATTAAGAAAATCACCTTCCAAAAGCTAAGCAAAGTATTAAGAAATTGGAAAATTTAATTAGAAAGAAAGGAAAGAGTGCTCATCTGCTACATAATATCAGTCTTCTATCCAGCTGTGAATGCTGGACACAAATGAAAAGGTCTTACTTTATAGTTGAGTGTCAACTATACCTCATTAAACGCAATTAAAACATTCTAAAACCATATGCCGAGGTTTAGGACAAAATATAAAAAAAACTTCTGAAACACACCAAATGAATAAAATTATGTGCCCTTGAAATTTCAACGCTCTCTTCTTGATATTAAATATAAATGTCCTTTTTGTTTCCATTTTCTGTAAAACTTTTTCATTACTCACGTGTTCAGTTCATAGTATTCTTAGCATCCTTCTGTAGAGCTGGATTTCTGTCAGCTCATTTTTTTCTTCAGCTATGTCGCTGTTCATCTTGGTGTTCTTGACATCCTCCAAAGGAGAATCAGTAATGTGATAGGTACTGACTTGACGGTTTGACTCCAGCCACTTTCTCACCAACGGGATGTGGCTTCCCTCTGTCTGTTCTACAAATATTTTTATAGCTTCTGCTCAAATGAACTTAAGTTACTGGTGACCCTGCCACATGAGCTTACTCGTGCAAGCAGACTGGCAATCAGGTTCCACCCATTCACAGATCAGCCAAATGCAGCTGATAATTCTACTCCATCAGTTTTTCTCTCCTACTTCCCGCCTGTGGAACTTTCTTCCATGTTCTTGCTTTCCTAGCGGCTACAACCTCCAGGAATTTAAATGCAATGTCAATACCCATCTCTTAACCGCATGTTTCCAGTTCTTTCTATATCACCCTGTATATCTTTTCCTTTCTTTCTATTTTTGCAACTATCATCACACCCGTATTCCCATCCACCTCTTGTTCCTTTCTCTGACACCCCCTGTAACTGGTTTGTCTTTTTCTTTACCCTCCTCCAATCTAATCTTTTTCTCTTATGTAGCCCCCTGTGCATAAGTGGCGCTACCACCTTGTTTGGGGGTGAAATGATTAAAAAAAAAAAAGTTTGTTCAGTATTCACTGTCATAGAAGAGGACCAGATTATATATATATATATATATATATATATATATATATATATATTTTTTTTTTTAATCGTATACCCCGAGCAAGGTGGTAACGCCACTGATGTGCAGGGGGCTATGTAAGAGTGAAAAGATTGGAAAAGAGAAAGCCGAAACCACATCCTGAACAGGGAACAAGGGATGAGTCTATTCACTTGTTCAATAGACGTGGGTGGAGTGTGAACCAGGCGATAGACTAGTCTATCTACTCCAATTGATCTATAACAGTTCATACTCTTTTCTTCATTTCAAAAAATATTTTCCTGTTTCTTAATATTTTGGTTGGCTTTTGGAAGGCATCTTTTGCTATCTCTATGCACCATCAGATTTTAGTGTTACACTTTCCATCTTCTGTTAAAACAGTTTCTATATATTTAAATTCTTTGATTTTGGTACCTTCAATTCATAATTTGCACGTTGGACTGTTGCTTTTGCTCACAACCATGCATTCTCTCTTCCTGCAAGTGGTATTTAGACTTTACTTTCCGTCCCTCCCTACTTTCGGGAGGTGTTCTTGTACTTTCCCTTTTATTTCTGCTATTGACACTGTGTCATCTGCATATTTTACATTGTTAAAATTTTGGCTATCAGCAATGAATCCTGGTAGGACTTTTAATTTGCTTAGATTCACCTAATGATATTGGTTGAAAAAGTGCACTGGTAAGAAGACATATCCTTCTTTTACACTTCTTTCTATATCTGAATATTTACTGAACTTATTTTATACAAGATTGATTTTATAAACTTGAAATAGATTTGGCGCTGTTGCCATGGCCACCAAACTCACCAGGTTTCAGTCCCATTGAACATGTATAGTTTTCTGTGCAGAACCTCTACCACCTAACAAAAAGCCAGCGGAGAGAGAAGAGACTACAGATCAAAGCAACAAAGATGAGGATGTTAGCCTAAATAACAATATTTTCCACTCAGGGCTTCCTATAAACTCTGTCTTCATCAGCAGGAGCAGTTAAGTTACTTTAACGAATATTGAAAATCAATGAAGGGAAATGCAGCTGCTTTAGTGTAAATAACTGAGATTGAACTGGTTGAGAAACGATCAATGTGGATTTTGAATGAGGCATAAAGCGTTTGGGAACTGATAATGAAAGGTTGGCCTTGAAAATTGCAAAACAGGTCCTGATGTTAAAGTTAGGCATTGCAAAGCTTTCTTTTTCATATGTGTACACACGTTGTGGCACAGTGGATATCAGCTCGGAATGAGAAATCGGAGAGTCGAGTTCAAATTCCAGTTGAATTCCTTGCATTCACTTACACGCAAATACCCTTGGGAAAGGTATTAATCCATCTATTCTTTTCAGTTATGGGTTAAATAACAGGACAGATTGAGTTCTATAGCCTTCGTCGGCAACCAGTCTACCGCAGAAAGCAATGGCAACCTACTGCAGGATAATCTTCTGCCCAGTCAGTCATGTCTGTTTCGAGACATGATCGCCCAAGTGTGTATCACGTATGGCACTTAACTGACTGACACACACACATACACACACATGCGTGTGTGCATATTTATATATAAAGTTCAATGAAGTCTAATACTATTAAAAAACACCTTTAAAATATGAAAAATCCTGCTCTCTACAAACTAACAATTATACCTGAAAGCTTGTAGATACCAAGAAATTTTATTATTTATGTGTTGCGGGTATTATCATTAAGCTCTTCTGACACTTGTTAATTTGGTATCCTTCAGAGAATTTCAATTAAACCATTTATTAAATCAACACCACAAAGACTTATGTTATATATTCTCATATAATGGCCTATAATTTTGTCCAGAAATGTATTTTATGTAAGGCCAGCAAAATTGAAAAGAAATTAAGTATTGGTCAAGAGTGTGAAAACCCAGGTGACAGGTTGGGTTTGTTTTGATAAACAGCATAGTCAAAATCAAAAGAAATAAGCACTCAAAGTAATAAGCTATATGCATAACAGAAGTATGACATGTCAAACAAAGCTCACCTATTTAAGAGCTCGCAGATCAGGAGGCCGAGAAGAGAAGCAAAGATGAATGCAGCCTGTCTATTACCATTGTGTGCATGCATGCTAACCTCTCCAACCAACCTCTACTCCATACCATTGTCACCAAAGAAAAAGAATAAAAATATAAGTGTGTATGGTAGAAAGACATTTTTGGCAAGCAATTTTTTGCCAGGGCCAGTTTGGTATTATCATGTTCTTGCTCAGCAGGACAGTTAAGATGTTCTCACTTCATAACAAACATACCATAAATAATGATAATAACACAAGTTCCTGCAATTGTCATAACCCTAACATATGTCCTCTGCAAAATAAATGCCTTCCAGAGTCCATTGTATACCTAGCTACTATATCTACTAATGAAAAATCACAATAATACCAAACATTATATCAAAAGTATTAAGAATAATTTTAACTTTTTATTTTACCAGCATAATTTAATTTTCAATAATAGAACATATAGTAATTCTACTTCTCTCTCTAAATACTACTGGCAATTGAAAGATGTAAATAAAACTCCTACAGTTGAATGGAAAATATTAACTAAAGCATATAAACATATAAATTGCTACATATGTTTCCTTTGCTTACAACAAATGCATGTAATAAAATTCCCCAAAACTAATGTATTGAAGCAATATTTTTTTTTTAAATCATATCACCCCAAGCAAGGCGAAAACGCCACTGATGCGCAGGGGGCTACGTAAAAGTGAAAAATTGGAAAAGAGAAAAACCGGAAACCACAACCTAAACAGGAAACAAGGAATGAGCCTCTTCACCTGTTCAATAGACGTGGGTGGAGTGTGAACCGGGCGATAGTTTTTTAATGAAATAGCTAATTTTTACCACCATAAAATCTTCCATACCCTTAAATATATCTCTTTTTTTTTTTTTTAATCTTTTCCAGCATTTGTATTTTTCTTTACTAATCTTTCCCATTTCTTCTTCTTCTTCCTTTTTTCTTTTTATTTCTTTTTTTTCTATTTTATCTTTTTTATTTTCCAGTTTAAAATTTTTGACACGTCTGACTTTCTGTGGCAAAAACATTAAAGCTCTACTGCCTATTGAGTCATGCACACGCCATTCTTTAAAATGCTATAACCTCCCACCCTATTTAATTCATCTCATTAACTGACGTCTCTATTCTTATGTTCTTTTTTTATTTTTTGTTTTATTTTTTAAATCTCTTTATCTATATATTACAAAATAATTTAAGCACATTTTACAGCCTGATGATGGTGTTTTAACACTGAAACTGTATAGCTATTGAATTTCAGTATGCTATTATTATAATAATAATTATCATATATATATATATATATATATATATATATATATATATATAAGCATGCGGTGTAGATATAGAAGATTCCAAAGGAGTATCCTGTACATACAGTGGTAGGATAACTCTCTAGGAGAGCTCTAAATATATATTCATATTTTTTAGCATGTATATTATCATTATACACGCCCAATAGCCAGAGTGCTCTAATTCATTACTGAATGAGATTTACACCGCATATTTATATATATATATATATATATATAAAAATGCGGTGTAGATGTAGAAGAATCCAAAGGAGTATCCTGTACATACAGTGGTAGGATAACTCTCTAAGAAAGCTCTAAATACATATGTATATAAATGCATATACAGTAAATATGAGAAAAATTAAGGCAGACACATTATCTCATGGTAAATCGGAAGTGTAGGCCTATTTCGGGCAAACCATCATCAGCATAGGAGCAGATGTGAACAAAAAATTTTGATTTTGATTTTTGTTGACATTCGCTCTTACATGTGTTCTTTGATTATATATTGTGTATATATATATATATATATATAGAGATATGAATATGTGTGTGCATGTTCACCAAACTGATGTAATGATGTATTTTTTCTTTAATTTTCTCTTTTAAGGGAGCAATCTTTATTTTTATTTGTTTTTTTTAGGTCTTTGTGAATTTCATTCATGTAAAATCCTTTGTACAATAAAGACAGAAGCTGATGATGGTTCACCTGAAATAGGCCTATATTTACCATGAAATATCGTGTCTGCCTTAATTTTTCTTATATATATACAAGTTAAAATTAGGCAAAACAGTAATAAGTAAGAATTAGGTTCACATTTAAAATGGATACAAACAAGTGTTCTGACTTCAAGACATGAAAGACCAAATATATGGGGGAAGTAGTTGGGAAGAAAACTCGGAATACATTTGTTGGATTTATCTATAAATTTAGGGAGGGGCTGTTCTTAGCAGTTTTTTTATAGATACTGGAATCAGCAGGTACCAATCCTAAATCCATCTTAAAAATTCTGGAAATGTAATCAAAAAATACTAAACATTTGAAATACCCCAGTATATGGATCTGTTATAACAAATTCAGTATAGGAGATAAGGAAATTGACCAGAGAATAGGTTATATGAAGGATAGTTTTCCCCAATGCCACAAGATGCTACATAATCAAAAGATTAATCTAAGCACTTGAGTTATATTCTTAAATAGCCTCATCAAATCAAGAATTTTATATGAATGCCAGGCATGTCACCAATCAAGTCGATGATTAAAAATGGCTTCCAGTGAATGAACCTTGTAGATCTTAACAAGGACAGTCTTTCTTTGAACCTCATAGACTGGCACTAAAGAATCACAATATAAAAACAGTGTCAAATAAAAGAAACCACATCACTTGAGAACTTTCAAAAGCAGCAACAACTAAAATGGATAGAATATGTAATTCAAAGAGGAAATAAGGATATAATCAAGGTGTTGACATTTCACATTACTTCAAATGAAAATTTAAGAAGGAAGCTCCCATCAACACGAGAAAGAGTGATAACAATAAGCAAACTTGAGAAATCTATTTGCCTGAAAAATTGCTTTTATAGAAAGATAAATTTCCAGTGAGAGTTACAGTGGCTACTTGGTCAATGAATGTTGAATTTTCCCTTATAAAGAACTGGCTAATATCCCCATTACAGTGAGTGAATGCAGACTGTCCCAACAGGATTTTGAACTCTGTTGACTCCATTCACTATGTCTGCAAAGATCAGGTCACCTACACTTAAGCAGATAATTGGAAATACTAAAATCAAACAAGTACAACAATTTAAATATCTTGGAAATGGTTTCACAGAGAAAGTGCAACATTGAAATTCAAATGATGCATTAGAATAGTCAAAGATACCTTCCAAAAACTAAGCATATTAAGAAACAAGAAAATTTTATTAGAAACAAAAAAAAAAAGATACTGAACTGTTACATAATATCAGCGCTCCTATATGGCAGTGAATGTCGGACAGTCTCCACCTGGATGAAGATGAAATAAATTTGATTCTGCAGAAGGATGTTGAGAATAACAGACTGAACATGTGAGCAATAAAAAGTTTTAAAGAAAATGAGAACAAAAAGGACTTATACTTTACATCAGAAAGAAATGCTTGAAATTTCTAGAGCACATAAGGAAAGAGGGCTTAGTGACCTAAGTTCATCAGAGTAGAAACCATGAAAATATTTATAGAAGAGACAGAGGGAAGCCACCTCCCAATGATGAGAAAGTGGCTGGAGTCAAGCTGCCAGGTCAGGACCAATCACATTACAGATTCTCCTCTGGAGCCTGTCGAGAACACTGACATGAACAGCAGGGGCACCTGACCAGTATTCCATTCATGGTCGGATGGTTGATTTGTATATGTGCAAAATGGATTCGGGCGGAAAAAACTTTCTGGCCCAACATCTAGCAGTGGATTTAGCTATTGATTCGATGTAATGATTCCACTTGAGGTTAGAAGATAGGGTAAGGCTGAGGAGGCACAGTGTATTGCTTTCAAGGAGACTTGCTTGGTCCATGCTTATGGGTGGCAGGAGAGATTGCCTGTGATAGTTGACAGATAGGAGTTTTGTTTTAGAAGCATTGAAATTTACAAGTCACTCATTACCACAGTCCACCACTGCTGATCTTTCTCAAGATCAGCAGTGAGATTATGTTTGTCTGCCTCATCAGATTTTTTACTGATGTGGGAGTGAATGGTGGTGTCATCTGCGTAAATGCCTACTTGGGATTTGATCATGTCTGGGAGATCATTTATGAAGATTAGAAAGAGTATCGACCCTAGGATAGAGCCCTGGGGGACACCAACATTCGTGCGGTAGAATGTGGAGGCATGCCCATTCAAGACGACATTTATTATGGAGTTAGATAGGAAAGATTGGATCAGATCAAGCAAGCATCCAGTGATACCATAGCCCTGAAGCTTGTACAGAAGGCCAGCATGCTAAACCTTATCAAAATATTTCATTGCATTGAAAATTACATTCTTCTTGAACTTTTGCTTTCCTTTTCATTAAATTATTTATTTGTTTGTATTGGCTTATGGCCACATCAAGTTGAAACACTGATTCTTGTACAATTACTGAAGTTATGCAACATCAAGCCTGGTCAGTACCTAGATGGGTGACTGCTTGAAAGGGCCAAATGTTGTAAACTTGGATGTGCAGGTTGTGTAATGTATAATAACTTGGAATTAGAAATCAGAGAGCAAAGTTTCAATTCCAGTTGGCTTCATTATGTTCACTTACATGCAAATACCCTTGGATAGGCATGAATCCACCTCATCCTCCCCACCAGCTATGGGTTAATTAGTGGAACTTCTATCAGTAAACCATTACTATGTCCAAAGCTTATAATCTAAAAATATTTTCTGGTTTGGATTACCCTTCAAAAGATCAATAGGTTGTAAAAAACAAAAACAAATCAAACAATTATCTTTGTTTTTCTCTCTCTCTCGCTTCTCTTTCTTTCTCACTTTTTTGTTTTTTCTGTTTTTCTTGCTTCCTCCCTCTCTCTCTCTTGCTTTTTTTGTTTTATTCTCTCTCTCACTTTTTATTTCTTTTTTTTTTTTTGTTATTTATTTTCCCTCTCTCTCGTTCTAAAAATTTGGCATTTGCATTGGGATTGACTTTTTGTTTCTATTTTCTCTTATCTTTGACTAGCAGTATAGCCTAGCATTGCTCGGGTGTAATGAAAGCTTTAAAACTAATCCATGGCCTGGAGCTCAGACTCAGCCTAAAGAATATTTGTGTGAAGTTTGGTGAGAATTGGATAAAAATTGTGGATTTATATAAGACATACAGACAGATAAACAGACACACACACAAACATCTTGCCTTTTTTATATATATATATATATATATATATATATATATATATATATATATATATATTGATTTTCTGCACTATTTTAAGAACTGCAACCTTGAAACTTCTGAATATCATTTCTTATGTCTTTGTCTATGAGTGTATCAAATTTGATTAAAATTGGACCACTCTTTCCATAACTTGATTTTTTTGATTATCGATTTTCGATAATTATCGGGGGTACCTCGACATAAAACCGAGCTAAGAACACTCGCAGACGCTTATAGTAAAACTGTGTAAATTTTCAAGAAAATCCATTCAGCCATTTTGGAGTAACATATATACACACACACACACACACACACACACACACACACACAGACACACACACACAGACACACACACAGACACACACACACACACACACACACACACACACACACACACACACACACACACACACACACACACACACACACACACACACACACACACACACACACACACACACACACACACACACACAACACACACACACAGACACACAACACACACACACACACACACACACACACACACAGACACACACAGACACACACACAGACACACACACACAGACACACACACACACACACACAGACAAACAACACACACACACACACACACACACACACACACACACACACACACACACACAGTTCCATTTATAAATAAATTTAGATTTAGATTAGGTAGATCGGTAGATGTAGATTTTTTTTCTTTCTCCTCTCTCTCTTTTTCCTCTCTTTTCTTTTCCCACTGCTTGCAGCCACATCATGTTGAAACACCAGTTCACCCAAGTTAAGCAATGTTGAGCCTGGTCAGTACTTAGATGGGTGACCACTTGGGAATATCAGGTGCTGTAAGCTTCGAAGTGTATATGGTTTAATGGATAATGGATCAGAATTGTTAATTCGAGAGCAATTCCATTTAAGTTTGTTGTATTCACTGATGTGCAAATACTCTTCGGGAAGGTATACATCCACCTCTTCTCCCCCAGCTATGAGTTAATTAGTAACAAAGCTATCACCAAAACTATTATCTCCAAATTAATAATAATATAATTTTGTTCAGAATAATTAGATTTCAGCATAAATGACCCATAGAGGTGTTGATAAACTGCTAAACAAAAACAACCAATCAACTTTTCAAATTTTTTCTTTCTTTTTCACTCTGTTCCCTTTCTATTTATCTCTCTTGCTTTTTCTTTATAACTTTTGCTTTTTTCTTGCGCTTTCTTTCTTTCTCTCTCCTCTCTCTCTCTCTCTCTCTCTCTCTCTTTTATAATTTTTAATCTCTCTTTTTTCTTTTTTTATGCTCTGTGTTTCTTTTTTACTCTTTTTTTTTTTTACTCTCTAACTCTTTTTTTCTTACTCTCCTTCCTTTTCTTTTTTACTCTCTCTCTTACTCTCTTTTTACTTTCCTTCTCCTTTTTTAATCTCCCTCTTTCTTTTTACTTTTTTCTTTTTTTCTTTTTTACTTTTTTTCTTTTTACTTTTTTTCTTTTTACTTTTTTTCTTTTTACTTTTTTTCTTTTTACTTTTTTTCTTTTTACTTTTTTTCTTTTTACTTTTTTTTCTTTTTACTTTTTTTCTTTTTACTTTTTTTCTTTTTACTTTTTTTCTTTTTACTTTTTTCTTTTTACTTCTTTTCTTTTTACTTTTTTTCTTTTTACTTTTTTTAAACTTTTGAATTGAAAACAAGATTAAACTGACAAACAAATGTGTTAAACATTTCATTCTTACACTTTATCCCTTGGCAACTGTTTATTGATAAGAGTGACTGATGTACAAACCATGTCCGATTAAGCAGGTGAAAATCTACTCCTACCCAAAATGGGGAAAAGACATTTTTGTTATACCAAAAATTTTAATTGAACCAGCTGAAACTATACTGATATATTAGGTTGATGCCAAAATTCTCAGAACTGTCTTTGGCATAGTGTTTAGGAAATCATAGAATTTTAATGAGATTCTGCTCTTAAATTTTAGTTGAAGATTTGTGTTTCTTAATGTTAAAACGAACTGTAAATGTTGATCAGTTAAAAACCTATGTTCTGATCTCACAGGCTTCATTTTTGAAAATGTCTTGTCAAATATGTTGTGCTAAGCACTACACTTGCATTATTTACACTGTTTGAACTATTGTCCTCAGCTTTATTGCGATGTTTACAATGTTTCAGCTGTTATACACTTCAGCCTTCTTCAGGTGCTAGGAATTTTGAACTGAACCCTTGATTTTGATTAATGGGGTATATAATTCACATTCCATGTGAATTATCTGTGTCCTTGATGATATTGGTGTGTAAGTTTCTGAGATTTATAAACCTAATGTTTCAACAAAAGTTTTTTACCAGAGATCATATTGCAATCTTTGAAGTTAATGATTTTATCTAATACTTTGTATTACTGGCTCCTATATTGTATTCATTTCTATGCTTGGTCAACTTAGGAGATTTTTGTGGCCTAGAATATGCACTGATTCTTTAACTTTACATAGTTTCTGGGGTGTACAATGGCTTAAACATGGCAGTAAAAATAAGGGCAACAATCCAGAAAAGTGTAAATAATGTAAATACTACCTAGTAAATACTAATGTAAATACTACCTAGTAAATACTAATGTAAATACTACCTAGTAAATACTAATGTAAATACTACCTAGTAAATACTAATGTAAATACTACCTAGTAAATACTAATGTAAATACTACCTAGTAAATACTAATGTAAATACTACCTAGTAAATACTAATGTAAATACTACCTAGTAAATACTAATGTAAATACTACCTAGTAAATACTAATGTAAATACTACCTGACCTCAGGAGTACAGCCAAATACTATATTTGCATGTCAACCCAAAGTAAAATCAGGAATGCATATGTAGAGAGAAAATAACACTATATTTTTTATTTGTTTTAAAGTATATTAAATTTTTCCATTATAAATAAGTCTAAATTCTAATTCTTTAACACCCATATTAAAGATGAAGAATTAATGAAAAAATATTATTCTAGAATTTCAATGTCAAACTAATTCATAATTTTTATTCCCTAACATCAAAACTAATTTTAAATGTTGATCAAATAAAACTGACCTATATACAGATTTAACATGTTTCATCTTTGGAAATATCTTCTCACATAAAAATGTTATGGCATAATTGTTGAAATGAATGACTGGGAAAAAAACTTTTAAAAATAAAATATCTTTCATAAAGAAGCATCCATAAAAACGAACTTTCTCTCTCTTTTCAGCTTGTCATTGAACTGCAGGTCGATCACTTTTATTTATAGATTTGATGGGAAGACATTTTTTATATCATTATTATAATATAAAAAAGTTAGTACAAAAATATTACATAAAATGGCATATACTATATCATTTACCGGTTGGATAAAATATGGGGTGGTGAATAATTTGGGAACTCCTGTCACCAATAAAAATCTAATTACCATCTATTCATAAGTTGAATTCTTACTTAGTCTATCTTATGAAAGTTTTTAAATAGGCTTTCATCTTGTAATTTTGACAATGGTAATGTTAATATTAACTGTTTCTCTACAAGGAAACATTTTGCATTCATCGACCGAGCAGCGAGCACTGTTTTTGGTTGAAAATTATCATTTCTTTAAGCAAAAGAAATTTTTCAAGAAGATAGGTTTTTCATTTTCAGTAGCTTTTATTGCTCTTTCCAGCATTAATGGAGGTTTCCTTCCTAACCTTTCATTTGAAGTAGTGTGGCATATTAACATTTTCATCATTTTCTCTTAAGTTACATATGCTCTTTCTGGGAAGTGTTTTGACAGAGGAAAGAAAATACGACATGGAGATCCAGAGACACATTTCAGAAGCTAACCAGAGTACTGAAAGACAGGAAATCTCATTAGAAACAAAGAAGAGAGTGCTGGATTGCTGTGTGATATCTGTCCTTTTGTATGGAAGTGAATGCTGGATGATCTCATAAAAAATGAAGGAGAGACTTGAGGCAGCAGAAATGTGGTTTTACAGAAGGATGCTGAGGATACCATGGACAGAGCATGCGTGCAACGATGAGGTATTGGAAAGGATGCAAATGAGAAAAAAAACTGATAATAAATATCAGGAAGTGACAAATGAGGTTCCTGGGACATGTAATGAGGAAGGAGGGCCTGGAAAACTTGATACTCACAGGTCAGATAAATGGAAGAAGGGACGGGAAAGCAGTGCAAGGTGTACTTGTTAGGTCTGAGCAAATGGTTGATGGAGCGGGTCTTAGAAGAGACACCAAGAGAAAAATTATTGCAGCCATGCTAGTTTCTATCCATTTATATTCTAGATTTATAGGCTTGAGAAAATGGATTGCAGAGCAGGGTTGGGGACAGATATCAAGAAAAAAAAGTTGAGAGTGACAAGAGACGGAGCCAAGTGGAAGTCCATGATCGCCTACATCCTGAAGGAACACGGCTCATTAAGAAGAAGAAATAAAACTAAAAGACATGATTGCATAGCTAATCAGTAATGAGAAGAGGTGAATTCATACCTAATCAGAATTTGATAAATAAGAAATTATAATGTGGAGATGAAGTGGGGGATCAATTCTCTATTATAATCAATATATAAACTGATCCCTCACTTTGTGGCCATGTTAGTTACTATCCATTTATATTCTAGATTTATGGGACTGAGCAAATGGATTGCAGAGCAGGGTTTGGGACAGATACCAAGAGAAAAAAATATTTTTTTGAGAACGACAAGAGACAGAGCCAAGTGGGAGTCTATGATCGCCTACGTCCTGAAGGGACACGGCTCATTAAGAAGAAGAATGCTATTTATTTTGGTTGTTTTTGCTGCTGAAAGTAATCAACTGATATGGTTTCTATTATTTGCTATAATTTTTTGTTTGTAATTCTCTAGTGCTAGTCTACAAGGTTGGAAGAAGAATGGTCCTTACTAAGACCTACAGGCTGGTAGCCATTTTTAAACATTGATTTGTGAAAATGTAGTTTATAGTTTAGAATAGTGTTTTGCAATCTTTTTAAGCAAAGGTACACCTCGGAGCAAATGAAAGCATCACAGCACACTTAGCAAAATTTTTAAAGGGTATACATTTCAATATAATGAAATAAAATCGTAGATATTTTCAAAAATAGGCACACAAATATGAACTTTATTTCACGGTTTCTATTCAATTATTTGTGCAGCTTATTTAGTGGGAAACCTGTGCTTGGTGTTTTTTCATGATTTTTTTCAATGTTTGGTTGAATGTGTGATTACAGGCCTGTAGAAGTCAAATAACTTAACTTTTAACATGGTGTTCTTCTTTTGTCTCCCTGTAGGAAGGTGAACATTCAAGAGTGTGAACATTCAAGATTTTTACAAGACCCTCATTTTTTCTGTTTAGAAATAGTCTTTCTCATTTCTTATTTTATGTTATTTAGGTTTGAGGGGCATAATTCATATACATCAGTTAAGTGCCATACGTGATACATGCTTTGGGTGATCATATCTCGAAAGAGACATGACTGACTGGGCAGGCTGCCATTGCTTTCTGTAGTAGACTGGTTGCCGACCAAGGCTATAGAACCCAATCTGCCCTGTTATTTGACTCATAGCTAGAGGGGGAAGAAATGTAGTATATTATTAAGTAGTAATTAGTGGGGGATCATTTTATTACTTCATAACAATAGAAAAACGATCTCCCACTTTATGGCCAGTAGAAGCCTTAATCATGTCTCCAACTATTATATTCAGTCAGTTAAGTGCCATATGTGATACATGCTTGAGCGATCATGTCTCGAAACAAACATGACTGACTAGGCAGAAGATCCCGCATTAGGTTGCCATTGCTTTCTGCAGATGACTGGTTATTGACCAAGGCTATAGAACCCAATCTGTCCTATTATTTAATCCATAACTGGAAGGAAGAGATGGATTAATACCTTTCTCACGGGTATTTGCGCACAAGTGAGTGCAAGGAATTCAACTGGAATTCAAACTCATCACCTCGATTTGTCATTCCGAGTTGATATCCACTGTACCACAACGCACATTCATATAAATACGAAGTAGAAAATTGCAATGAAACTGTAAAGCCTTTTTGGCTAATGTGGGATGAAAAATGTAATACTTATTCATTTACTCAGACACTAACACTATACCATTACTACTTACACATACACACACATACACATGCCACAGTTTGCTGGGCATTGTGCATGTGCCACAGATGAACTTGTTTCATCGTTTCTATTATGGAGGCACCCATCATCTCACAATCGATCTCCTAAGTTAACCTTTCCAGACAGGATACACAGAGATAAATCTATTGCCAAGGAAGACCTTACAGCAGCTATGACAAATAGGGAATACTGGAAGGGTGTAGTGAGTTCTATCTCGGCCAAGGCCGCAGAATGATGATGATGCCACAACAATCTGACACTCAAAATCACCACTTCCTCTATAGTGAAAATTAAATTTTGGATCTACAGATCTCCTCCAGCAAGGATTAGGATAGACTCTAAAATGTTACCTTAAATTTATTTTTCAATATATTTCAGACTAAATTTATTATTTATTTTATGAGAAAATGAAAACCAAGTAAGAAACACTTATAAATCCAACATTTTTCTTTTATTAAAGCTTCAACAGAGAATAATATATGAAAAATGATTTTCTGGTACTTTTATTATTGTACTAGCGTCATAGCTCGGTGTTGCCTGTGCAACTCGGGACATTTTAGTAGTATGAGAAGATGCCAATGAGAGGAGAATATTTGCATAAATGGGATTTGATGTTTTGTGTGACATTGTAAACAACATTGCATTTGTTTTTGTTTCAAAATTACAGGGGAAAAAATTTACATTTTTTGTTGACTAAATGAATTTAACATAAAAATTATTTGTTTTACTGAAACTAGAAATATAAAAAATATTACGCTCTCAGGTCAGAAATTTTCGAAGACATTTAATTTTAGAGGAAAAAGTTACATTAATGCCATATGAATTACAGACAGTTGATATTTAGCAAAAAAAAGAAGCTTTATTTTTTTTTTTAATTTTATTTTCTGAAGTATGAAATATTAAATCTGAAAAAAAAAAGTAAATAAATAATTAAATTAACCATTGGCACTTGTTTTTTACATATTGTTTTTGTTTGAAAAAACATTTTTTTTTTTTTTAAATATTCCTTTTTTCAAAATTATGGGGAAAAATATTGACATTTTTTTGTTGATTAAATGAATTTTTAAAATATTGGAATAAAAATTAAATATAAAAGCTCTTTTTTTTTTTTTTTTTTTTTTAATAAAAACATATTTTAGTCGCTTTTGACACATGTGATTTGATTTCTGTGATATGATTTAGCAACCATCTTAGATCTTAGATGTTTTATGGAGCAAATGTAAACAATCGGCTTCATTGGCCAAAAAGTATGAAAGGGAAAATTACTGAACTTAAACTCAAAAAGTATGTGTCAACCTGGCTTCCCTGTAGATATGTGTCCCTAGAAAATTTGAATGGTGTAGCTTAAAAAATGTAGGCATGCATAGGGAACAATCACACACACTCACAGATTGCCTTTTATATATATATATAGATTGTTTGATTATTTTTAGTCACCTCAGTTATTTATCCACTGCTATACAGTTGCCTCTCTGTGCCTTTTTTTAATAAATACTTTCATGAGAATTGTTCAGATGAGCTCTTTGCTTTGGTGCAATACTAGACTGGCAATAAAATCTCACCAATTTACTGTTGAGCTGGATAGATGTAGCCATAAATTCTATGTTAAAAGTTTCTTTTCTTGCACTTCTTGCTTGTGGAACTCCCTTCTGGCTCCATGTTTTCCAGTCATCTTCAATCTGCAAAAATGTAAATGCAATGTCAATCACTCTCTACTGTCTTCCTAATTACTCTTTTCTCTTTCTGCTTGCTTTTAATATTTCTGTTCTTAATTCTTCTACACCCTGTAACCCCTTGTGTTTTAGTGGGTTTATTGCCTTGCTTGAGGTGATACTGATTTTTAAAAAAATCTGTTTTTATAAATCGCCTTGAAGTTTTAACCATTCTAACAATGATGTGGGGGGGTGTCTTTTTTATCCATTGTTTTGAAATTAAAAATCAGAGAGCCAAGTTCAAATTCCAGTTAAATTCCTTTCGTTCACTTATGTGCAAATAGATTTTTTGAAGTTTCACTACGTTCAGTTTCCATAGAATGACCAAAACCTGATATTCAATATCTCTATTATATAGGCTGAATATTATTCTATCAGAATATGGATAGTATTGAGAGGTTAACTTGTATAAATATCTAACAGATTGAATTTAAGTTTGAGTTTGTTTAAAATTAGAAGTGCATCCAGTTTGGAAAATAATAGAAATGCCTCTTTGAAATCCAGATAAGTTTTTTAGAATTTTTTCCTGTTTATTTCAGAAACTCTTTCCAAAGGAGGTATTGAGATTTTGCCAACTGCCATACTGGCTGACAAATTGAGTTTGGTGGCAAGCAAAGGACATCTTGTTAAAGTACAAGAACTTCTTCAATCTGGTGCTAAATTTGATACTGATCAGGTAAGTTAATTTATCAAGTTGAAGCTTGAGAGGTTAAAACTGTGGCTATATCAAAATATTTAACTTGTCCACAAAGAAAGCAGATAAACTCCGAATAAAAAAAAAATATATATTTTATAAATTGTAGACAAAACTTGTTTCTGTTTTTTTAGTCCATTTTTTTTTTATGACGACAGTTTTCATACAACAGGATATAAATTAAACATAGGAAGCCGATTTAATGATTCTTCTTACTACTTTGACTTAGATTTTAATTTTTTTGACTGTTACTCAAATTAGCTACTTAATACAATGTCTTTTATTTTCACATGATAGGTGGATGAGGTTTAACAGGAGAGAGCTCTGGAAGAGATTTCTTCTTTTATATTTCTCCTGTTATGGGCATTATTATATCCATGATATAATAACATTGTAATTCACAGATGGAATAGAATGACTGAAAGGTAAAGGAATAACAAACAGAGAGTTTTATAGCATTAAGACATACACACAATATATATATATATATACATATATATATATCCGATTGTATATAGAACGGAGAAAGAATATTTACAATGTCCAAAACATTAATTTAAAACAGTGCTCGATATATAATATATAGAGCTTTTAATATTAATTATAAATTATATTTTAGAACATGTTCATAATTTTTTATAAATATCCATTACAAAGGTACATTTGTTTCGACATTGAAAGTTCAATGTCTCTTCAGACAGAATGTGCAGGAATGGAAGGCCTCTTTTCTTATATTTGGTTAGTTGTGTTAGGCTGAAGGTTGGAGTTAGTGATAGGTGAACAGGTCATGCTTATTGACTGTTGAGGTTTTGAAGGGAGTGGTGTGGGTAGCTAAAATGGTTGTAACGGATATTTATAAAAAAATTATGTACATGTTCTAAAATATAATTTATAATTAATATTATATATATATATATATATATATATATATATATATACACATGTCCTACCCATCAAATAATATATCACATATACCTCACAGCAAAGCAGAGTGTAAGGAGAAACAAAAAGAAGGGTCCTGCTTATATATATATATATATTTTTTTTTAATCATTTCACCTCGAGCAAGGCAGAAACGCCACTGATGTGCAGGGGGTTACATAAATGTAAAAAGATTAATTAGAAAAGAGTGAGGAGTACAAGCTAGTTAGAAAGGAACAATAGAAAGCTGAGAAAGCAGGTGCAATGACAGATACATAGGCGGAGAGAAAGTGAAGGTTATACAGGGGAGGGGAGAGAGCTAGAGTCCAGTGGTTAGTAGATGAGTATTAACTTTGCATTTAAATTTCTGGAGGTTGTAGCCGTCAGAAAAGCAAGAATACAGGAGTGAGTTCCACAGGCAGGAAGTGCGAGAGAGGAAGCTGCAGGAGTAGAATTGTTGTCTGTATTTGGCTAACCTGACTGTGAATGGGTGGGACCCAGTTGCCAGTCTGGTTGCATGGGTAAACACCTGTTGAGGAGGCATCAGTGACTTAAGCTCATCCGAGCAGAAGCCATGAAAGTATTTATAGAAGAGACAGAGGGAGGCCACATTTCGATGATGGGAAAGTGGCTGCAGTCGAGTCGCCAGATCAGTACCTATCACATTACAGACTATCCTTTGGAGCTTGTCAAGAACACTGAGGATATATGGAGAGACTCCTGTGTCTGGAGAAGCCATTTTTAGGACTCTAGATTCAAATGGATAGGATTCAGCTAAATCCCAGAGAAAAACATATTCCACAAACAGGAAACAGTGAGTCTTGGTTTTTCCCAAACTGTGGACTGGAGTTTCTTCATATATCTGGAAAAAATATATTCCAAAAAAGAAATGGTACCATGGGCTTGTAAGATGCTCGGAAGGAAGATTAAGCCTTTGTTCAGGCTAAAAACAAAAAAGCTTTCTGAATCTGTCTGCCACATTTGTCACTGTATGGACAAGCAGCTTTCATGCTACCCACATGACTTATCCACAGTTTACTCTCGCCTCGACCAAAAATCTGGTGTAGGCGTCAAAGCTAACCTCGCAGCCGAGATTGAAAAAGACCTCCAATCCATATTGGACTGGGGTAAGAAATGGTTAGTAAATTTTAATGCTTCTAAAACGAAGCTACTCTCAATTAACCATCATCGACTATCTCACCTACCTCCCATTAGCATGGACCGGGCTTGCCTCCCAGAGAGTAAAACACTGCGCCTCCTTGGTCTCACACTTTCAGCGGACCTCAAATGGAATGACTATATCGAATCCATTGCTAAATCCGCTGCTATAAAAGTCGGTTCTCTGTGTAGGGCCGGAAGTTTTTTCCGTCTGAATCTATCCTGCACATTGATAAATCTACCATCCGCCCGTGCATTGAGTACTGCTGCCATATCTGGTCGGGTGCCCCTGCTGTTCTCCTCGGGCTTCTCGATAAGGTTCAGAGGAGGGTCTGTAATGTGATAGATACCGACTTGGCAGACCGCCTGCAGTCTCTCTCCCACCGGCGCGACGTGGCTTCCCTGTGTCTCTTCTATAAATACTTTCACGGCTTCTGCTCCGATGAACTTAGATCACTAGTGCCCCCTAAATACGTATTTGAACGAGATACTAGATTAGCAACTAGATCCCACCCTTTTACAGTGAAACCGATAAAATGCAGCTGTAACTTCTACTCTAACAGTTTCTTTCCTCGCACTTCCCGACTGTGGAATTCTCTTCCAAACGATTGCTTCCCCGACGGCTACAATCTTCAGGAGTTTAAATGTAAGGTCAATAGACACCTCCTAACACACTAACCTGCTCCCATTCTATCAAACACTCTTCCCATCTGCCCAACCCTCATCCTCGCTATCCTTACTCATCTGTCACCTCCCTCCTGACATTCCCTATGTCTAACCACTCCTTCTCTTTACCTTTCCCCTATGTAGCCCCATGCGCAATAGTGGCAGTGGAATGCCTTGCTTGGGGTGAGATGATTTAAAAAAAAAAAAAAAAAAAAAAAAAAAAATCTCTACCAAAGGGAGATAAAAGTATTGTATTTCCTTACAATAGTATTTAGCACAGTATGTGCAAATATTTAAGAGAAAACTGATATGTTACTTGAAGGGTATAAAACTGCCAAAACATGAATAACTATACATCTTTCAAATCTGAAGCTTTACAGATTAATAATTTCATTTATATTTTAAATGCTGTATAATGTTTGTCTTTAAATGCTGTATAATGTTTGTCTTTAAATGCTGTATAATGTTTGTCTTTAAATGCTGTATAATGTTTATCTTTCTCTATAAATTATAAGTTAATTAAATTTTATTTTAATTTGGTATCTACTCTGTACGGATCTTATATCTAATTAATAATTTCTAATAAAAAGAGGGTTTATTTTGTCTGAAATTGATTATTATAATATTTTTTGATGACGTCTGCTTTAATTTGAATCTACTTTGTTTTAATAAATCTTAATTTATATAGATTTTTAACTTTTTCCTTCACAAGCACTAAAATGTATTTTCTTATCTTTTTAAATGAGTCAAAGTAATTGTTACTTTATTAAATTAGGTTCTTTTTCAATACTATATCAAAAACATTAAAAAGTACAAGTTTACAAAAATTTACAAAAGCAGACAAAATATATCCTTTAGAAAATAAAAAAAAATCATAAAAATGTACATTTAAATGAGGACAATGAGGACTCCCTTCCTTTTATTAAAAGAGGAGAAAAAGTCGAATCAGAATTTATCCATGCAGCAAATATAACCTACTTTGAAATCAGGTTTCTATAATTCACAAATTTTAATTTAAAGTAGGTTATATTTGTTGCATGAGTGAAATTGGATTTTAATGGTAAAAAAGAAATGACTATGAATAACCTCAGTTTTTTTTCTATTTCAACATTTCTTTCTTTTAAAGTGACAAAAACATCTTCAGCAAATCGTTTTAGCAAAGATTTAAAACATTTTTTAAAATTCATCCTTATTTTAATATAAAAAAAAAATTCAAGTCCAGACATCATTGAAGTTTGATATTTTTAATTATGCATAAATTTTTTCAGCTAGAATAAAAACTGTAAAGACTGACGGATTTTATCAAGGAACCCCTTGATAAAGTTCCTCAGAAGATAAAACATGTCTAAAATAAGTTTTCCTTTTGTCTTTATTCATTTTTAGCTGTAGTTGTTTACTTGAAAACTCTTTCTCTCTGTGTTGTGTCTCTTCTGGATGTGTATGATCATTGGTCTCCACAGCTTCCTTTATTTTGTTAGAGTAGCAGTTATTACTGATTCTATCTGCATGTCAGCAGTGTTTTTTGTTTGTTTTTGTTTTTTTTAATTATTTTACCCCAAGTAAAAGAACAAACCCACTAACACACGTAGGGGCTGTTGAATATGGAAGAATATAAGAAAAAGAAAACATTGTCATTGTGGCATCATCCATTACAACGGATTGAACTCTTCCTACAACTACATATACTTTCCCTCACAAGAGGAAAGAGAACAAGAGATCAGAGAGTGAGAGATCCACAGGAGATCAGCATAAGCAGATCAGCAGTGAGCGATAGGCAGAGATAGCCAAGACTGTTACCGTACAACTATTGCGAGTCCCAGTTATAGTATTACTTCCTAACTCATATTTATTCATTCTACTAACAGAGTTCAACGTATTGTATTTTGCTGTGTTAATATATATTCATTATTTCCTCTTTTGGTGTTTGCATTTATTTCTTCCTGGACTCTTAACCAGATCCACGACAGTTATTAAGGAGAATTAAGAACAGAAATTAAGAAGACAAGATAAAAATTGACATTGCATTTACATTTTTGAAGATAAAACTTTATTAGAAAGCAAGAAGACGGCAGAAAGTCCTACAAATGAGAAGTACAAGAAAAGAAACTTTTAGCATAGAATTTACTGTTATATCCTAGACATTTCAATGGTAAAAATAACAAGAATTTGCTGCCAATTTAAGCACCATCATCAGACTCTCGTTTGCTTCAATCATTAGGGAACTTGAGAGCAGAAGAAACAGATGTTGATTTCTTTTTACAAATGATCCTTTCAGATAGCTTAATCTCCTCTCCAAGCTCTTGACCCATAACTGAAAACCACAAAATATGGTATAGGTCACCCACAGTTTGTACACTAGGCTTTCAGGTTTTGAATTAAGCTGTCTTTCTCCAAGACTTGTTGCCATCCAAGGCAATAGGACCCAGTCTATCCTGCTATTTACCTATACTTGATTTAGTACTAGTCCTGGGCATGACGGTAAACTGCAACTGGCTGCAAGGCCTCTGATTGAGAGGTTGTGAGGAGCATGGAACCACCTCTTAATTGCTGTTGTTCCCAGGTCCACCCTGACCTGGAGTGGTAGCATTTGTTATGGTCCCAGCTATGGGCAAATAGTTAACTCCTAAACTGGGGTCAAAATGCTATGAAATTATAAAAATAGACTTTTATAGAAATATATACACATAAAAATAGACTTTTATAGAAATATATACACATAAAAATAGACTTTTATAGAAATATATACACATAAAAATAGACTTTTATAGAAATATATACACATAAAAATAGACTTTTATAGAAATATATACACATAAAAATAGACTTTTATAGAAATATATACACATAAAAATAGACTTTTATAGAAATATATACACATAAAAATAGACTTTTATAGAAATATATACACATAAAAATAGACTTTTATAGAAATATATACACATAAAAATAGACTTTTATAGAAATATATACACATAAAAATAGACTTTTATAGAAATATATACACATAAAAATAGACTTTTTTAGAAATATATACACATAAAAATAGACTTTTATAGAAATATATACACATAAAAATAGACTTTTATAGAAATATATACACATAAAAATAGACTTTTATAGAAATATATACACATAAAAATAGACTTTTATAGAAATATATACACATAAAAATAGACTTTTATAGAAATATATACACATAAAAATAGACTTTTATAGAAATATATACACATAAAAATAGACTTTTATAGAAATATATACACATAAAAATAGACTTTTATAGAAATATATACACATAAAAATAGACTTTTATAGAAATATATACACATAAAAATAGACTTTTATAGAAATATATACACATAAAAATAGACTTTTATAGAAATATATACACATAAAAATAGACTTTTATAAAAAAAATATGCATTTTTGAAGGAAAAATATTACCAACAATACTTTTTTGAAGGGAAAAATTATTCTTAGTAAAACATTTTTAAATACAAAACTAGAAGACATTTTCAGTTTTCTAAAATAAAAAAGACAAACAAAAAATTTTCCTTAAAATCTGGCTAAATCAACCTTCTCACTATAACCAAACATTAAAAATAAAAACAGAAAAACCCTTTAAACCTCACCTTTTTGGCATTAAATAACCCACAGTGGTTGATATGCCATTAAACGAAACTCAAACAAATATCATACTGTGTTTATTAATAGAGTTTTGGTAGCATAGTGGAAAGCAATATTTATTTTTAGTATTACAAATGTGTGGCACAAGGCCAATAATGTAATAAGGTAAGGCAAACTGAAGACCATTGAATGTGTCTCATCTTAAACTTGGCTAGCCATGATTACTGACCGAAACATACCACATTATTCCTTATATCAAAACAAAACATTCTTACTACATCCACTAGAATACCTCAGTCTCTGTGAAGTCCTTTTTATTTGCTATTTGTAGAATTTCTCGGGTAGGTGGAATAGAAATAACAGGCAAGGACAACTCAACACCAAAAAACATTTTTTTATCACTAAATAAATATAATTTATTAAAGATTAAAACCCTAATTACTGAATGTATTTTACTTTCAATAAGGCATTATGTAAAATATGAACCAGTTTTTTCTTTTGAGTTATTTTTCTAAAGTGAATCTTAAATTATTTTTTATAAAAATATTTGAGAAAGTCGATTTATTTTATTAAAGAATATATGACATTACAATTTACTTTATTGAAAATAATTAAAAACAAAAATATCTTGATTTCATTTTGCAATTTTCAATTTACTTTAGTAAAGGATAATTAAAACAAGTGTTTTACTGAATTATCAATTTACTTTATTAAAAAATGAATTTCTTTACAATTTACTTTATTAAAAATAATTAAAAACAAAAAACTGGTTCATATTTTACATAATGCCTTTTCAAATGTCTTATTTGAAGAAAAATATTCATTAAGATTTTAATCCTTAATAAATGAATTTATTCGGTTATAAAAAGAAGCTATGTTTTCTGGCATCGTTTTGTCCAGCATCATAAAAATAACAACATTTAAAAATGAAACCTCAAAAAATATTTACAATGACTTCAATTCATATACAAGAAACTAAACAAAATAGTGTTAGTAATAACTCCACCCTCAACCTCACAAGCCTTAAATGTGGTTGAAATATCAGTTAACTAGACAGAATTACTTCAGGGCTTAAATAATTCAAGCAATCATTTGCTCAAGAACTCAGTGAAATACACGCTCATTCAAACACAACAACAGATAATAAAAGCACACTTAAAAAAAAACAAAAGACATTCCACATTCACCAGGTAACTAACATTTCTTGTCACCTGGATGGAGAGGAGGAATTAAACTAATGAAAGTTATAAAAGTAATGTACGGAATGCAGAGTGGATTTTTTAATTATTATTATTATTTGGTTTATTATGTTTACTCTTCAATACACTAGTGTACTGTATAAACATTTTGAAATCTTACACACCCTGTCAGCTAGGGCTGTAGAATATGCCAGCTGCACCTTTGCACAGAGAATAAGACTCCCATCCCAACCCCACACCAATGGAGCCACCTGTGGTGTCTGGGGGCAAGATCCTGGTAGTTGAGGGTTAGGTACTTTTGATTCCCAACACACCACTTTGGCCATTACCTGCACTAGACAGGTGGTCACAGGTCTGATCTGATCAATCGACTGGTCAAGTCAAGCCCTAATGCCTATAACAATAGCTATGACAATGCCTATGACAAGCCCTAATGCCTATGACAATGCCTATGACAAGCCTAATGCCTATGACAATGTCTATGACAAGCCCTAATGCCTATGGCAATGTCTATGACAAGCCCTAATTCCTATGACAATGTCTATGACAAGCCCTAATTCCTATGACAATGTCTATGACAAGCCCTAATTCCTATGACAATGTCTATGACAAGCCCCAATGCCTATGACAATGTCTATGACAAGCCCCAATGCCTATGACAATGTCTATGACAAGCCCCAATGCCTATGACAATGTCTATGACAAGCCCCAATGCCTATGACAATGTCTATGACAAGCCCCAATGCCTATGATAATGTCTATGACAAGCCCCAATGCCTATGACAATGTCTATGACAAGCCCCAATGCCTATGACAATGTCTATGACAAGCCCTAATGCTTATGACAATGTCTATGACAAGCCCTAATGCTTATGACAATACCTCTGACAAGCCCTAATGCTTATGACAATACCTCTGACAGGCCCTAATGCTTATGACAATACCTCTGACAAGCCCTAATGCTTATGACAATACCTCTGACAGGCCCTAATGCTTATGACAATACCTCTGACAGGCCCTAATGCTTATGACAATACCTCTGACAAGCCCTAATGCTTATGACAATACCTCTGACAGGCCCTAATGCTTATGACAATACCTCTGACAGGCCCTAATGCTTATGACAATACCTCTGACAGGCCCTAATGCTTATGACAATACCTCTGACAGGCCCTAATGCTTATGACAATACCTCTGACAGGCCCTAATGCTTATGACAATACCTCTGACAAGCCCTAATGCTTATGACAATACCAAATAGAATACTTGAGAGGAACTATACCTAAATGAACTAGTGAATGAATAACAAATCAACCTAATGTATAGGCATTAGAAGACACTGGCTGGTGGTCAGTTGGCTTATAGAGACATTTAGGCTTGGATATAGTGGTTACTCATTCAGTTTGTTCACTGAATGTTTGGGTAACGCAACAAATTTGGAAACAAGTGCTCTGGGTTTCTCATGAGTGTGAGTATACTGGTCTGTGTAGCCCTGACCTGTCAAAGTGATTGAGGTTCTTCTTTGGTAGATCCCAACAGTGGGTGATGAGCACAGGCAGTGAAATTTAATTCATATAAATTATGAATCAAAATAAAAAAAAACCCAAGCGATACCTTTCAGACTCAGATTCCAAAAAAGAAGTTAATATTGAATTTCCAAGGTTTTTTTTGTATTCGAGTCTTTGGGAGAAATTCTATTTTACTGACTTTCCCTTTGTTGATTGAAAAAGTATTATCCAATCGAATTAATCTGAAATCAGTTAGAAAGCTAAGAAACTGCAATTTAATGATGGAGGTTGAAACCCGAAACCAGGGAGAATCTTTAATGAAAATGAAGACCTTTCAAAATGTGAGTATGAAAACTTCCCCTCACACAAGACTGAATACATCAAGGGGAGTGATTAGAAGTAGAGCTCTCTCAGGTCACACTAGAAGAAATTTCAACTGCCTTGGGTAGCCAGTGAGTCTTTGATTACTGAAAGATCTCAGTTAGAAGAAATGGTGAAAAAATATTGATGCGTACATATATCCTCACATTTAACTGAGCAAACATTCCTTCTAAAATCAAAATATATATATAAATTTACTCGAGCCACAAGATTAGCAACTAGGTCCCACCCTTTTACTGTGAAACCAATAAATTGTAAACGCAAATTCTACTCCATCAGCTTCTTTTCTCGCACTTCCCGCCTGTGGAATTCCCTTCCATTTACTTGTTTTACCAACAGCTCCAATCTCCAAGAATTTAAATGTAAAGTCAATAGTCATCTCCTACCTCACTAACCTGCATCTTCTCATGCTCCCTTCTTCGTCCACTCTCATCAGTATTCTCATCCTTCTCTTACCCACTTCCTGACACCCTCTATAACCTGTCACTCTTTTTCATAACTTTTCTTCTATGTAAGCCCCTGCAAAACAGTGGCAGTAAAATGCCTTGCTTGGGGCAATAGGATTATAAAAAAAAAAATGCTACAATGTTGAGCCAGTGGAGTTATATATCCCAGCTCCTCTGAGATGTTTTAGATGTCAGAAATTTGGACATCACAGAGATAGCAGTAGGAGTTACCCTACATATGCAAAATGTGGCCAAAAAACTCTGATCATGGTGAAGATGAGTGCCAGAATGAAATTAAATGTGTAAATTGCCAGGAAAATCATCCAGCTTAATCTCAAACTTATGAGCACTGGAAAAAAAGAGATTGTGGGAGTAAAATATAAGAGGAAAACGTCTTTTACAGAAACAAAAAAAGGAGTTAAAGGGCCCTTCCTATACAAGAATAGTAGATAAGGCAAATCCAAATAACTCCAAACAGACTGACAAGTAGAGGGACCTTATTAAGAGACCTGTACACTTAGGGCCAAATGATGTCTTGATTTTCAAAAACATTTTAAAAACACATTTAAAAAAACAAATAAAACATTATAAAGAAGTCGGTCAGACTGAACCAGGAATAGGTAAAAAGGAAAAGGAAACAGTACAACATCATTACAGATGCAGACTTCTCTTCCCGAAAATGTTAAGCCATCTGCTGAACAAAAGTCATAGAGATCACCTATACATCCATCCAAGTCTCTAAACATTAAATTAAGTGCATCACCAAAGAGAATGGAAACAACCAAGCCAAAGATTGAAGTCTCTACTGAAAATTGTGTTGAAAATTTGAAAGAGATGGAAGTAGAGAGACTCGCATACAGCTAAAACTTCTAAACTAAAACAAATCAAAAACAAATAAGCCATAAAAAAAATACAAGTATGCATAAAATATTGTAATGGAACTGTCGTGGAGTGAAAGCAAACTTTAACAAGCTACTTCTGTTAATAACAGACCTGACTCCTGTTGGACTTTTTACGCCCATTGTCTACTGTGCAGACACCCATGAACCAAGCCATTTTATAGTTCACCAATAGAAGGCTTAACCAATCAGGAAGCTCAAAATATTCAATGCGACATGTATAAAAGGCAGCCATATTTTTCCGAGTATTGGAGTTCAAATCCGATTCTGGAGAGTGTCTGATTCAGGAGTAATAATCTTTGATGTTGTTTCATTGAACAGATTACATGCGGCAAGGATACTCTATATCCATATGCTATGACCAACATGGTCAACAGATGCCAAGAGGATACTCTATATCCAGGAACATTGTCAACATTACCTTCAATCCCTTACTTTGTGACCATCATGGACTGTTGTTGCTATATAATATACATTTGAGAGATTGATTCCCTATTATAATGAATACATAAACAGATCCCTGCACTTTATTCATAAATTATAGCGAATTTTACCAATAACTTCAGCAGTTACCTGCCTTCAGGAAATCTTCCTTAGCGGAATGACAAAATAAATATTAGACAGTACCAGCAATACAGTTATATAAAAGACACTGGTTTTCAGGCATCAGGTAGAAATATCCATCTTAGTTCGAGATGGTCTTCCACAATGTCAGTTAAATCTGACAACAAATTTACAGGCGATAGCTGTAAAAGTGACACTGCATAGACCATGTAACATCTGCTCGGTGTAAATTTTACCAAATGAAGAGATAAAGGAAACTGAATTGCAGAAAATTATAAGGCAACTTTCAACACTCTTTATGGTACTAGAGAATTTTAATTGTCACAGCACTATATGGGGCTGTAAAGACACAAACCTGAAAGGAATGAGTATAGAATCTGTCATAGATAAAAATGTGTATATCTATAACGAATCCCCTACAGAGGAATGTTGAAAAATTATGTCAGCAAACTTAGCTCAGCAACAAAAACAAAATCTGTTTGGTATATGATAAAGAAAATTGTCGCTAAATTTCATACTAATGCAATAAAACACCTTTCTAAAAATGATACTAAAATAACCAGCAAAAAGGATATTGCTGACAAATTGGCAATAACCATCTCTAAAAACTCATCAGCCAAGAATGACAATCCACAATTTAAATTTCTGCAAATTATGAAAACTTCATGACCCATGTTTGAAATTAAATCAAGCAGAAATTCTAGTAGTGGAACAGCACAAGTTTCTACACGTAATTTTTGACAGGAAACTAACTTCCATCCTAAATCTGAAGTATTTGAAAACAAAATGTAGCAAAGTCATACAACTTCTGCATATAGTGTCTCATACTGAATGGGGAGCAGATTGGTATACTCTGATGAAACTGATCACTACTCCATTTTAAACTGGATTATGTTAGTTTTATATATGGGGCAACTAGAAAGTCTTACATAAAAAATCCTTAACACAACTTCAAGGGTTCAGATTAGTGCTCGGAGTTTTTAGAATATCCCTGGTGGAGAATATATATATATATATATATATATATAGAAGCTGGTGAAGCGACTCCACATTTACGGTGAATTAAACTGGCATTGCAGGATTATATAAAAATTAAATCCTACCCAATTAATCCAGCTTATATGACGACATTTGACCCAAGTTATTGTGATCGATTTTAGGACTTAGGATGCCGAAGAATTAGGTACTTCACTTCATAATTTTTTTTTAGAAACGACTTAAAATTATATATATTTGTAGATATTTATTTATTTTTAAATGAACCGTGATTAATTCTTAGTCAAAGTTTGTTTTTTTTTTCTTTTAATAATAGCCATATGACAAGTAAATTGCTTAATATATTTTAGGACGAGTTCATGTTCGGTTCACCACTTGATGTAAATTGGCTCTGTCACCAATCGAAAGCGTTTGTAAGACTTCATACAGGGCCCAAACATTATAAATTTTTTTTAGTGTCTGAAAGGGCTTATTTATGGTGGACCAGAAACTGATCATCTCTGGTTGGGTCAGCGCGGTGAGTGGGAGTATGATGTTGAGAGACCCGAAACTCCTTAGTGATCCACGCAAAGACATCGCTGACGACACCCTCTAGCGCCCACACTATGGTGCGTATGTTTAAAAAAAATATTTAGAATTCCACCATTGATGATTAAATATCCTGAAGTCATCCTTGGAAATTTATAATTTTCCAAAGAAAAAAGTTTCTGGACAATTCCCAAAATACTATAAAACTTATTATTATACAACAATATACGTGGACAGGTCAAAAAGTGGGGACAAAATAGGATGTGCCGCAGTAAGCCAAAAAATTACCAGAGAGAAACGCTTCTCAAAGGGAAGTTCAATATTCACTGCAGAGGCTTATGCCATTGAGCTGACTCTAGACAACGTCACAGAGAGCAAACTAAAGAACTTCCGAATTTTTTCAGACTCATTCTCCATCTTATCAGCCTTGGAGGGGAACAAATCCAACAATACAATGATCATTAAAATATTACAGAAAATTAATGCATTGAACAGAAAGATAAATATATTGTCATGTTGGATCCCAAACCATATTGAAATAAAAGCAGATCTGGCAGCCAAATCAGCTTTGGACATGAAAGTGCATACAGGGATCAAATGTCTTAATGATACAAAAGTCTCTCTGAAAACAAAGCATGTTTTCAGTTCTTTTTTCCTTTCAGCCATTCCATTCCATCCATGAACTACAGTGTTATTATATCACAGATATAATAATGTCCATAATGGGGGTAATTTAAATGGGAGAATAAATCTTTCTACCATGGCTCTTTCCTATTACAGTGTTAACTCTATCTGAAGCTGGTTGACACAAACCCCTTACATGCATGGTATTCTCTTTCCTCATAATATTTTTCAGATGCTTCAACTGTCTCCCTCCGATTCTAAGTACAATTGTTCTTTTTGTTCCCATTTTGCTAAATTTATTTGTTTGTCTATGGTATTCTCAGTATCCATCTGTAGAAACACATTTCTGTTGGTACAGGTTTCTTTTTTGTACATTTACTGCCATATATGTGGATTGGTAATAAATAGAATTTATTCATTCTTTTTTTTTTCTGTTTCTTAATACTTTGCTTAGCATTTAGAAGTTATCTTACACTATTCCAATGCATCTTCAGATTTCTGCTTTACATTTTCTGTCATCTCTTATAACATTTCCCAGTTAGTTAAATTTCTGCACTTGCTTGATTCTAACATCCCCAATTTTAACTTGCATTTTAGTCTGTCCTTTTTGGCTAATGACAAATACATTCTGTCTTTTTACAATTAATAGTTAGTTCTTTGTTTGTTGTGCACAGTTGAAGGGTAACCTGTTGTTCATGTTCCTTCTCACACGAGGGACAAATTTTGGAAAAAAGTGTCCACTTCATGCTGTTTGATCATCTGAATCATGATGAATAGAGTGAGAAGCAGAATCAGGCCAGAGATAAGACAAAAACAGTGCAGGTTTATCAAAAACACTGGAACATGGAACGCCATATTTATGATTAGGGTGCTCTTTGAAAGGGCAATACAAATGGTAGAAGGACTTGTACCTATGTTTTATCAATTATACAAAGGCATTCAACAAAATACACCACAAGGAATTGGAGATGCTCAGCAGCCTCAACATATTTGGAATAGACATAAGAGTAATCATGAATCTCTACTGGCAGCCAACCGCCTGCATATGGACAGGTAATGAATTCAGCAGATATACGAAGATAGAAAACTACAAATAAACTGCAAGAACACCAAATGCATAGTTATCAGGAAAAAGAGCAGCTGAAAATGTAAATACAGGTGGGGGATACTAAAATCAAGCAGGTACAAAAATTTCAATACCTGGGAAATGTGCTAACAGAAGATGGAAAGTGCGATACAGAGATCCAAAGGTGAATTGGCATGGTGAAAAACGCATTCCAGAAGTTGAGTAAAGTATTAAGAGACAGGAAACTTTCAATAGAAACAAAGAGAGTACTAGATTGCTATGTGATGTCAGTTCTACAATATGGCAGTGAATGCTGGACAATGTCATCAAAGACAAAGGAAAAACTTAAAGCAACTGAAATGTGGTTCTACATTAGGATGCTGCTGATATCATGAATTGAGCATGTAAGCAATGATGAGATTTTGGAAAGGATGGAAATGAAAAGAAAATTAACAGGAAGAGACAGCTGAAGTTCCTGGGACATGCAATAAGGAAAGAGGGCTTGGAGAACCTGATACTAACAGGCCAGATAGAGGGGAAAAGAGACAGGGGAAAGCAGTGGTTAACATATTTGAAGGACCTGAGCAGGTTGATGAACGGGGATTGCCTGGTGTAACAGGAGAAAATGTGCTAAGAGCCAACAGGGATAGGGAGATGTGGAAAGTCATGATCGCCTATGTCCTGAAAGGACAAGGCACGTAGAAGAAAAAAAAGTGATTTTCTTAAATACAATCTTTATATTGGGTTTCTTATCTCTGTTTTAGTTCATCAGACCCCAATATTGTCGTAGATTGCATCAATGACAAACAAATGACAAACATTATTTTATGGAAGAGAGTAGAAAGTAAAAAGGAGATAATTGTGAAACCATATATTAAAAGATGATATCTAAAGCAGAGGATTAGGAAACGATATATAAAAAGATGGTTGTGAAATCATATATCGAAGGATGGTATCAAAAGCAGATGATTGGGATATCATCTACCAAAGTATGATATAAAAAATATCAAAAGATATCAAAAAGAGATGATTGAGAAACCATGTATCAACTTTTTTTACCAGGATTTTATTGGTAAATGTTGGATTACCATACTCAGTAATCTGGATGTGTGAGGCATGATGACCTTTCTAATTCTTTCAGCCATCACAGTGTCTTTGTACCATTTGGATTTTATATAAAAAATTTAAACTAAAACAGTCCATCATTGTAAGAATTTCCTGCACACTGGTTCAAACCATCCCCACTTTTCTATTGTCGGCCAACCTCCACATTCTGTAACATTATGACCAAAATGATATCAGAGGAAGGCTTGTAGTATGCTAATGTTTATCTAAACTTATTTATAAATGGAACTTTGTGTGTGTGTGTGTGTCCATTACCTATAGACTCCAAAATGGCTGAATCCATTTTCTTAAAAATTTACACAGTTGTACTATAAGCATCTGCGAATGTTCTTAGCTAGGTTTTCTGTTGAGGTACCCCTGATAAAAATCGATAATCAAAAAAATCGGGTTATAGAAGGAGTGTCCCGATTTTAATCAAATTTGATACACTCATAGACAAAGACAGAAGAAACGATATTCAGAAGTTTCAAGGTTGCAGTTCTTACAATAGTGCAGAAAATCGATTTATATATATATATATATATATATATATATATATATATACATATCTTTAAAAAGAACAGACATCATATTATTTAAACCCAAACCCGAGGAACCTTTCGGCCAACTCTTATCAAGGGCTCTCGTTGGCTTTAATTTTAAGGGGAAAAAGGAAAAGGACCAGGCAAAATAAATTACTTACAATGCTGGGAGACGATGGAACTCGTTTAAAAATAAATTTATTGAAAAAAAAACACATAAAATGTAAGGGGGGTGTAAACATGTAATTCCACAAGAGTGTTTAAAAGTGAAAAAAATGTTACTCACAGACTCACCAGCAATTGTAAGGAGCATAAAAACCACTCTTTCTGTCTGCACAGGCTCGGCTGATGAATTTTCAAGCAAATTGCTTCCAAAATACGAAGATAGTGGGTAGACCGAGCACTGTGCAAGACAGTGAACCAGCTGTCCTCATATGCTGAGGCACACACCTGATTTTCCAAAAGAAGTTGGCCAATAGCGGAATCCAGAACAGATTGTGTTGTTCTTATAGGTCTGAGAGAGCCACTGGAATGTATATTAGCGGGGACGTGTTGTGAAACCCACGTCTCCAACCTCAGATCAGTACGTCCTATGTATGCTGCATCACAACAGCATTTAAACTGATAAACAATTGAACTTTTTCAAAAATAGGACAACCTATCTTTACTGAAGGAAGGAAACACAGGTCTAGTCTGAAAAACAACACGCAACTTCACTGCAGGATAACAGGACGAAACACATGCCGAAACTCTGTCAGTTATAGTTTGACATCTTCTACCAAGCCAGGGTATTTTCAGATACAAGGGACAGCAGCTAGATCCTTCAATCTTAGGTTCTTTATAACATTTGATCTTGCGATCAATTACCCATTTCACCACATTAACCGGGTACCCGTTGCCTTCGAAAATCTCCTGCAAGCGAATTAATTCACTTTCTAAACATTCAGGAGAACAAATATTCAAGGCACAGTGAACCAAGGTTTCTATTAGACCTAGTTTACGAGACTTAGGGACAAACAACTTCCAATTGGTATACAAACCAGTGAAGGTTGGTTTGCGAAAAACAGAAGTCACAAAAGTGCCGTCCTGCCGCTGAACAAGGACATCTAAAAATGGGAGACATCCATCCCTTTCAATCTCCATAGTAAACTGAAGGGAAGGATGTAAAGAGTTCAACTGAACTAAAAAATGTTCAGCATCAATGGCACTGTCAAACAAAGAGAAGGTATCATCAACATATCGTTGATATATCAAAGGTTCTGTTACCCTCTCAAATAACAGATGCTCATGAAATCCCACAAAAATATTTGCAAGGACAGGACCCAAAGGACTACCCATCGCAATGCCGTCTGTCTGCACAAACATTGTCCCGTCAAAGCTAAATTCGACCCCCTCAGTTGCCAATCGCATAGATTCCAGGAAAAACTCCTCGGGAATTGCCACAGCACCTAAATTCCCTCTATATAACATGTCAACATAAATTCTAATAGTATCATTTAATGGAACATTTGTGTATAAACTGACAATGTCAAAGGAGACCATAAATTTATCCCTAGATGAAAAATCTAAGTTTCTAATGAAACTAGAAAATCTGAAGGTGTCGATGACATTGTATGCAGACAGAGCAAGAGACACAGGTTGGAGAATCTCTGCCAACCACTTAGCCAACTCATGTTGTGCGGAGCCCACCATAGACAAAATAGGTCTGAGTGGGACTCCGTCTTTATGAACTTTTGGAAGGCCATACATTCTAGGGCGTTGCGAGCCCACGGGTCTGATCCTACTATAGATGTCCTTAGAAATTAATTTGTCCTTATACTGGGACAACAGCCAACATTGAAGTTTGGCTTCTATTTTGCCGGTGTTATCGTGAGTATCGGCTGGACCGATAACTGTAAATTTAGACGGATCATCTAATATACTATGCATCTTTGCAATATAATCTGATCTATTCAAAATCACGACACCGGCTCCCTTGTCTGGCTTGGTGATATAAATGTCACCCCGCGAGCGTAAAGCTCTAATCGTTTGAAAATGAACACAGCGCCAGTTGAGAGAATCTTTCTCGCAACCTAGCGCAGAGTATTAAGTGGCAAACTCCAACAACCTAGTTTTAACCTCAGAACACTCCTCGACGGACTTAGGAACATGATGGATGATTTGAGAGTATAACAACTCAAACTCAGAAAAAATCTGTTCTTTATTAACAGCAGAGGGAGGAATACAAAATTCCAATCCACGGAATAGAACAGAAAGCTCAATACCAGTGAGATTAATATTGGAATAGTTGAAAATGTGTCGGTGTAGATCACCTGACACAGAACCAAACCGTCTGGTAATTAAGTATTCTAGGTACTTATTATTTCTCTCATTTGCAGATTCTTCCAACCGAAACCTGCAATTCACTAAAAAGCGAGAGAACCGGAAATAATCAAAGAAGCTCATTTCTGTTTTGATTTTGTTCAAATTTAAATGAAAAGAACGTAAGCACCCATTTGAGCGATCAAATGATTTATCAAGCTCATACTTAACTAAAGAGTGTTCAACTGAGGTATTAGTGGATTTAATTCTGGCTAACCTCTTCTGAATATAAGAAGGCGCAACGCCACATGACAAACAAGATTTGAGAAAAGATCTTCTAATTCTCAAATTATTCACCCTATGCCATACTCTTACAACCTGATTAATCTGGCCGATGAATTTTCTGGGGTACCGCTGACGTAAATATATAAACAATGATTTTTACCCGCAGAAATTACAAATGGCTTTAAAAAGAACAGACGTCATATTATTTAAACCCAAACCCGAGGAACCTTTTGGCCAACTCTTATCAAGGGGAAAAAGGAAAAGGACCAGGCAAAATAAATTACTTAGAATGCATTTATATATATATATATATATATATATATATATATATATATATATATATATATATATATAAAAGACAAGATGTTTGTGTGTGTGTCTGTTTATCTGCCTGTATGTCTGTATTTTTTCAGTCCTTTTATTTTAGTTTTTGCTTCGAGTTTGGCTCTAAGTAGGTATAATTGTAGTTCTTAGTTTCAGCCATGATACCATTTACTCAGAGGACTTATTTAGTTTTCAAAATCCAGTTTACAACGAAAAAAAATTATTTGATATCGATACCAGGAAATCAAAATTTGACTTACATCCATTCATTTTTCTTTCAGTCTACGGTTTTGCTTTAACTGGAAACAACTATTGCTTTTTAGTCTTTCGTGGCAACATCCAAAGAGTCTGAGCTCCAGGACCATGGATTAGTTTTAATGCTTTCATTACACCTGAGCAATGCCGGGCTATACTGCTAATATGTGTGTGTATATATATTATATATATATATATATATATATATATATATATATATATATATATATGTATACGTATATATACTAGGTGCGATTGGTAAATTGTCGCAATTATTTTATTATTTCAAATATTCTTTAGGCTGAGTCTGAGCTCCAGGACCATGGATTAGTTTTAAAGCTTTCATTACACCTGAGCAACGCTGGGCTATACTGCTAGTTGTAAATATTATATTAGTGACATATTTGTCTTCACTTGAGCTGACAATATGGGATTCATTTGTGTCAGCTGTACAGAATAGGCTTTATACAGGACATGCAAACAGCATATCAAAAATGTGAAATCAGATGTTTTTTGTTTTTTTTTAAAGCTGCTTTAAATTGTGCTGAAAACAAAGAAGAGACTGCTGGATTGTTATGTGATGGCTGTCCTTCAATATGGCAGTGAATAATGGACCATCTCATCAAAGATGAATGAAAGACTTGAAGCAAACAAAATGTGGTTCTACAGAAAGATGCTGAGGATACCAATGACTGAACCTGTGAACAACAAGAAGGTTTGGAAGAGGATGGAAATGAAAAAGAAGCTGATACTTAACATCAAGAAAAGGCAGCTGAGACATGTAATGAGGAAGGAGAATCTGATACTCACAGGTTAGAGGGAAAGCTAGACAGGGGGAAAGCAATGTGACATACTTGATGTGCTTGAGCAAATGGATTGCAGAGCAGGGTTTGGTAGGGGTAACAAGAGAAAGGGTTTTAAGAGCTACAAGAAATAGGGAAATGTGAAAGTCAATGATTGTCCATGTCCTGAAGGGACATGGCACATAGAAGAGGAATAATGTGAACATTTTATATTCAGTTATTTCTTTTTTTGTATCTTTCTTGAACATAGATGATGTACTTATTAGTTGTTTTGAATATAAATATAACATATACAACAATAACATATATGTTTATCTTGAACAGAAATATGCTGCCTTACCTCAAAAACCTGATTTGCCAGGCAAATTCTGAGTACAGGTCTGAAATTACTTATTCATTTTGACCTGATTAAACACCATGCAGGACACACAGTGTAACTAATGGCTCCAATGTTTGATGAAAGATGTATGCTTGATTATGTTTAATACGGCATAAGTTGTCTGGTGAAAAGCCCGCCCAGTGTAATATTTTTTTGGGCAAACATTAAAATAATTACTTTTTAATTTTAAAATATTATTTGTCTATATTTCTGAGGTGAAATACTGTAATTATTTACACTATTTACAGGTGTTTGGACTGTTGTCCTCAACTTTGTTGCCATATTCACCATGTTTCGGCCATTGTATGCTCTGGCTTTTTTCAGGATCTGTTTATATTTCTGGCATGAACTACTGTGATTATTTATGCTATTTACATTGTTCGGACTGTTGTCCTCATCTTTGTTGTCATATTCACAACTTTTTGGCTGTTGAAAAAGGTGAGTGCGTACAACGACTGAAACATTTTGAATATGGCAACAAAGGATAACAACCTCTGCATGTCTAGAGTCAGCTATTATCTATCCTACATATCATTATAATCTGAATTTATTTTTTTCTCTTACATCCATACAACATCATTTATTAATCCTCAACTTTGAGTGGCTCTTAAAAACCATAGTAGAACAGGTAACACTTTTTGAAAAATCAAGAATTTATACATGGAGGTCTCCTGATGAGCTCGGTGAGATTGTAAAACAAATTAGTGGTTGGAAAGAAAAAATAAACTTTAATGTAAGATGGGGTTTGAATAAACGAAGTGATTGGAGAAATGGTCAAAAAATGACTTTCAAATTCTAACAGGACCTTGAAGAAATGAAACTAAAAATCAATGTTTATCAATATCTTTAAGTAAAATACTTTCCTCTTCTTCTATGTGCCCTGTCCCTTCAGGACGTAGGCAATCATGGTTCTCCACGTCTCCCTATCCCTTGTGGCTCTTAGTATGTTTGCTCCTGTTATACCTCGCAACCCCCGTTCCGTCATCCACCTGATCAGGCCCTGCAAATATGTTATCCGCTGCTTTCCTCTGTTTCCTTTTCCTTCTATCTGGCCAGTCAGTATCAGGTTCTCCAAGCTCTCCTTCCTTATTGCATGTCCCAGGAACTTCAGTTGTCTCTTCCTGATGCTCAGTATTAATTTCCTTTTTGTTGCCATTCTTTCCAACACCTCATCGTTGCTTGCATGCTCAGTCCATGATATCTACAGCATCCTTCTGTAGAACCACATTTCCGCTGCTTCAAGTTTTGTCCTCATTTTTGATGATATTATCCAGCATTCACTTTAACAAATCAAAAGCATTTAAAAAAGCAGGTGGGATCCTAATAAGCTTGTGGTGCAATCAAAATGTCCAAAAATTACTTGAAGGAATATAACACATAAAACAAGACAACCAGCGGAATGGTTATCACTCATCTCAAATTAAAAGTGAAAAAAATTAAACTCTATCCACTTAGCAATTTGGATCACAATAATATCTGTTGATATTTCCTTTAACTTATTTATTAGAAAGGAACCTCCTATTCACAAATTTTTTTCTATTACTTATTTGGATTCATTTTGTGACTTTCTTTGATGTGCCCCCTTGAATTGATATTCTTAACCTTCTTATTGAGATTTGTAGCACAGTATTTTCTTTTTGGGTTAGAGTTGCCATCTATGCTTTTGTATCTATAGTGCCCCCTAAATACAAATTTGAACGAGATACTAGATTAGCAACTAGATCCCACCCTTTTACAGTGAAACCGATAAAATGCAGCCGTAACTTCTACTCCAACAGTTTCTTTCCTCAAACTTCCCAACTGTGGAATTCTCTTCCAAATGATTGCTTCCGCGACGGCTATAATCTTCAGTAGTTTAAATGTAAGGTCAATAGACATCTCCTAACACACTAACCTGCTCCCATTCTATCAAACACTCTTCCCATCTGCCCAACCCTCATCCTCGCTATCCTTACTCATCTGTCACCTTCCTCCTGACATTCCCTATGTCTAACCACTCCTCCTCTTTACCTTCCCCTATGTAACCCCATGCGCAATAGTGGCAGTGGAATGCCTTGCTTGGAGTGAGATGATTAAAAACAAAAAAAATCTTCTCAGAAATACCAAATGAAATCACAATTTTCTCCTTGGTTCAAACTGGCCTGTTCAGCTTCTATAGCCCATAGGAATCACTTCTTCCAGGTGTACTAGCATGATGGTTCTGATTACAACAGGCACTTAATTGTGTCTACTTGTAATAATTGTAAACATGCTCTCAAAGAGGCTAAGTCTTTGTTTGTTGATAGAATAAAGCACCATATAGGCTCTAACAACCTTGGCTCTCATGACCACTGATGACTCTGTAAAAGTGTATGAAATAAGAGTAAATTTTCTATCCCTCCTATCTTCACTCAATTTGAAGTGCTAACTTCTGTTAATAAAGCAGAATGCTTTGCTTGTAAATTCTCTTCCAATTGTACTCTTCATCTGAAATATCTTTACCCAACTTTCCACTTAGTACTGAGTCTCTATTGGGTGATATGCATATAACTTCATCCATGGTTTTTGCAATCATCTCTAAACTGGATCCTTACACAGCATGAAAACTTATGATACCTTTGCAATAGTTCTTAAGAAATATGCTCCTAAACAGTCTTCTGTTCTCTCCAAACTCTACAATAAATGCTTTGCTGCATCTTGCTTTCCTGCTTGTTGGAAATTCTATAGTTCTAGTCTTTAAGAACTCAGATGAACCTTCTGATTTTTCTATCAAACTCTTAACTTTCTACCTCTTTTTGGCAAAGTAAGAGAGGCTCTAATCTACTCTGAACTGGTTAAGCATCTCCCCTCACATGATCTTCTTTCAGATAAGAAATATGGTTTTAATTTCTCTAGGTCAACTTCTGATGTATTAATCATGATTGCTGAAAGAGTCTATCAAGCATTAAATAAGAATGGTGAATCTCTGGTTGTTGTTTTGGACACATCTCAAAGACATTTAAGATGATTTGGGATACTGCTTTTTTTTGTAAGTTGAAAGGTTTTTTGAGATGAACTTTTGAACTCATTCATTGTTTCTTATCAAATCATGAAATGAAAATTATCTTGAATGGCCACTCTTCTAGATCATTTTGCATGAATGCAGATGCCCTCATGGCTCTGTCTTTGGACTTACATTGTTCCTGATTTTCATCAATGACCTTCCTCGGCTGGATATCTATGCTGATGACAGAATTACTTACTCCCTCTTAATTGTAAGTCTGATCAGTTCAATAATGTCAAATTAGCAGCTGATCTAAAAATGACCATCTGTTAACTGTGGCAAGGAATGGCTTGTTAATGTTAATGCCTCCAAAATTGAATGACACTCTATTTTGCATCTTAGAGAATCCTTTCTGACTTCCATCAGCATGGCTGATGCTAACCTCCAGGAGAGTGACGACTTGTGTCTTCTCAGACTCACATTTTCCACTGACATGAAGTAGAAATGTTTTATTGAATCAATTGCTACGTCTGCTGCTAGGAAAGTTGTACTAGACAATTTTTCTTTCTTAAAACTATCTTACATTTCTTTTATAATCATGTCACCCCAAGCAATGCATTTTACTGCCACTGTTGTGCAGGGGGTTACATAAAAGGAATGTTGAGGATTGAGAGGTTGCAAGGGGTGTCAGGAAGAGAGGAGGTGAGGGAAGAGATTACTGATGAGAATGGGGTGGATGTAGAAAAGCATGAGAGAGAGGATGTAAGTTAGTGAGACAGGAGATGACTATTGACTTTACATTTAAATTCTTGGAGATTGTAACTGTCAGGAAAGCAAGTATGCGGAAGAGAATTCCACAGGTGGGAAGTGCGAAAAAAGAAGCTGCTGGACATATTTATAAGTCTACCATTTGTACTTTCTTTGAATATTACTGCCATATATGATCCGTGCTCCTGCTGCGTATTTATTGATAAAATCCAAAGAGTCTGTAATTTTATTGGTCCTGACTTGGCATCTCAGCTTCAGTCACTTTTTGTCTATAAATACTTTCATGGTAATTGTTCAAATGAACTTTCTTCTTTGGTACCTCGACTTTTTGATTTCAAGCACAGTACTAGAATAGCAGCAACAGCTCGTTTTACAATTGTAATGACTTGATGCAGCCATAATTCTATGCTAATAGTTTTTTTCCTCTCACTTCTTGCTTGTGGAACTCACTTCCAGCTCCTTCCTTTCCAGTCAACATTCATCTTCAAAAATCTAATTACAATACCAATCATTATCTCCTGTCCTTCTATTGTTCTTGCTCCTTTATATTTTTTCTTTTTTAATATTCATTCATACTCAGTAGCCCCTGTACCTTAGTACATTTATTACCTTGCTTGGGGTGAAATGATTGGTGAGGAAAAAAGATAGTTTTTTGTTCTATAAGGAATGAAGTTTGTTTAACTCCAGATTTAGCTCATTGAAGCACCTGTTCTTGCATGATCACTGGAGTTAAGCAATATTGGGCCTGGTTAGTGCCTAAATGGGTGAACACTTGGAAATACCAGGTAGTGTAATGGATAACAGCACGGAAATGGAACTTGTCTCTCTAATTTCCAATACCAGTCAAGTTCACTGTATTCACTTATGTAAAATTACCCAAAGAAAAGGTATGAACCTATAGTGGGTTATCCGTTCTAGTGGAGAGTAGTTGTATGTTGTTGCAGATTAACGGAATTTGGCCTCGTTGTAGATAGCCCACTATAAGTCATAAAAGATTATAAAATCAAGAAAAGCAAACTGAGTTTAGAAACAACATTTTATATATACACATATTAATTAAGGTTTTTACAATTAAAGTAATCCTTTAAATATGGTTAAAATGTTCATGGCAATAAATACTGAAAAGAGAATTTGTGCTTAGGTATGGGGAGCATTGTAAGTAAGGAATATCTTTGCTGTATCCGCTCCTTTGGTCCGTAAGTAGTTTAGCGACAACGAAGGATAAGATGATAGGGAAGGGAGGCGAGCATAGTAATTCACTTGACTTCGGTCAAGGGAGATACTAATTACACTCATCTCTCTCGAATCTGTCTGTCTGGCAATGCTTTCTGTATCAGCTTTTTATTTTGTCTAGTAGATCCCAGGAGATAATTTGGGAATTCACACTTGTATTTGATTCTGGGCTACCCATTGGCCAATAAATAAAATTCGCGTAGGCTCGCGAATTGGAATTTGACATTTAATTAATTTTTAGTTTTCAACCAGAAAATCTGCTTGGAGCCGGGGTGCGTACCGACGAGTTTTGGTCATTTGCTTTCTGGCTCTGAGAGTGCAAACATCCGGTCCCTCGCTTTGCTCGGTATCACCACAAACCCGCCTTTTCTTCCCCAATTATAGATTAATTAGTAGAACTTGCATCTATGAATCATTATCTGTAATAAGTTTGTACAATATTATTTGGCTTTAAATAACCTGTAATGGGTTGATAAATCATAAAAATCCTATCAAGCAATCCAGCTTCAACTGAACATATTGTTACTTTTTTGGCTCTATGAATATTTTTTGTGGGATTTTTTGAGTTTTATCTGTAGAAATTGATCTTGTTTCTTTTTCAGGTCAAGAAAAACAGTTTTACCAATGAGAATGACATTTGTGACAGAGACGAATTTATAAATATTATTTTTCAGTGTTCATCATGAGGGTAGAAATAATTGATAAACGAAACTGAGCTCTCTGTTTTTAAATTTTCTATACATGATTGTCCTCAAAACAGAAAGTAAGGCGAGTTATGTTAGCATTAATAAAAAAATAATTAAAAAATAAGACAGCTGTCAACGAAATACACACACAAAAGAAGCAGATGGTAACATCTTTGTTTGATATATATATATATATCAAGAAATAGTAATTAAATTCTGACCATGATTAAACAAAGTATTAAAATAAGAAAGTTATCTCACTTGTTATATCATTAAAACAGGTGTCTTACAATAAGTGTCATTTATTTTGCAAGTAATATCAAATTCACATATCATCAATGTTTTAATTGATTTCCATGTAAAACATTCATGAAAACCAATCTTGTTTTAAACAGAATAAAAGGAATTTATGAGCCATAACATTTTTATTTCTTATCATATATTCGAAGTATATTAACAAAACATTAATGTATTAAGCATTCAAAACATTCAAATGTTAATACAGGTTTGCCCCAGGGCTTGTACCTAGGTAGTTCCTAATTTTCATCAAACATCCTGGGTATGACGATAAACTACATCTGGCAGCGAGACCTTTGACTAGGAGGTTTAGTGGTGCATGGAACTATCTCTTAATTGCTGTTGTTTCCAGCTCTACCCTGAGTGGTAGCAACTGTTAGGGTCCCAGCAATGAGAAAATAGTTAACCCCCAAACTGGGGTCAAAATACTATGAAAGTATAATACACGTTTCTGGTGATAATACCAGCAATAATTTTTTTTTTCAGAAAAGAAATTATTAATGATATCAAGAAAATTATATTTCTGATTCAGTCAGTTGAGTGCCATACTTAATATACACTTTGGGTGATCATGTCTCAAAAGAGATATGACTGACTGAGCAGAAGATTATCCCGCAGTAGGTTGCCATTGCTTTCTACTGTAGACTGGTTGCCAGCCAAGGCTATAGAACCCATTCTGTCCTGCTATTTAGCCCATAACTGGAGGGAAGAGACAGATTAGTACCTTTCCCAAGGGTATTTGTGTGTAAGCGAATGCAAGAGATTCAAATGAAATTTGAACTCAGCACCCTGATTTGTCATTTAAAGTCTATATCCACTGCATCACATCGCACATCCTAATGATCCATAAGGAGTTGATATGCCACAAGACAAACAATTTTCATTAACAACCTTTCTGATGTCAACAGTTTTCAATTTGGTATCTATGCTGATGACACAATCATTTACTCATATCTCAATAGTAAGTTAAATAAGGTTGAACTGGCAGCTGATATCAAAAATGATCTACAGTATGTTGTTTACTGGGGCAAGAAATGACATGTTAATTTTTAACTCGAACATTTAAGCAAAAAGAAAATGTTTCGATGATCCATCAAATTCTTCTAGAATTTCTCTCTTTTCACTATTTGAACTAGTTCAAAGCAAGTTTCTGCAATTATGAGTTTATAAAATTCTAATATTTTATTGAGGGTATTGCCAACCAAGACTAGAGAACCCAATCTGTCCTGCTATTTAACCCATGGCTAGAGAGATAAGAGATGGATTGATGCCTTTCCTGAAGGTATTTGCATATAACTGAATGCAATGAACCCAACTAGAATTCAAACTTGACTCTGATTTCTCATTTCAAGCCAACTCCAACACACATCCTGGTCCTGGGTATGACAGTAAACTGCATCTGGCAGCAAGGCCTCTAATTGGGAGATTGTGAGGAGCATGGAACCACTTCTTAATTGCTATTGTTCTCAGGTCCACCTTGACCTGGAGTGGTAGCACCTGTTAGGGACCCAGCAATGGGCAAATAGTTAATCCCCAATCTGGGGTCAAAACACTATGAATGTATAAAAATACACTTTTATAGAAATATATACATAAAGATAGGCTTTTATAGAAAAATATACATTTTCAAAGGAAAAATATTACGAAAAGAAGAAAATTTTTTACTATAACACATTTTTGAAGGAAAAAAATATTCTCAGCAAAACATTTTTGAATGCAAAACTAGAAGACATTTTCAGTTTTCTAAAGCAAAAAAAAAATTTTCATTAAAATCTGACTAAATCATTCTTTTCATTATAACTGAACATTAAAAAAAAGCAAAAGACCATTAAAACCCCACCTTTTTGGCATTAAATAACCCACAGATGTTGATATGCCATTAAATAAAATTCAAACTCAACACACATCCATTTTATAGTAATATATATATATATATATATATACACACACTACTACGAGTAATAATAATAGTAATAATAATAAAAATAAATATACATTTTATTCCTCACCATTTTTACAACTTCTGGTTTAATGCACATGGCAATCATCAGGCACAGTTTGAAATCTGACCATTGTAAAATTTAAATAGTATTAATATTTAATATTTAATCTACTGCTAAGATAGAATTTCATTTACTTATGAAATCATATGCATAATTTGTAAAAGTGTATTTTACTGTGTGCTATTTTATATACAAATTTAGGTAAAAATGACTGACTGAATATAGTTTTGAGGTTATTAATTTTTTTCATTTTTAGCTAAAATAAGAATATTATTTACATAGTTGGCTTATGTTTTAGGCTGCATAACTTTTGTAGCAATACTTTTTTTGGTGACTACCAGATCATGTAATTTTATAATTGCGTATTTGGGCAGTAATCCTTCTTTTATATAAGTTTTGTTAAAAAAGACTGAATTTCATTGATGATTACCTTCCGGTTTGCCATTATTATCTTTCAAGATTGCTGAATCTTTTCATCGGGGGGTGGGGGGGTTGATGGGCTTCCTGTTCCTTCTTCATGTGACATCTTTGTCTGACCTCTTTTAATCTTCCCAATTCACTCATACACACTTCTACAAAGTAGTGTACTGTCACCATATTTTGTTAAAAGTTCGATGAATTTCAACCCCCTGACTCATTGTCTGACCAGAGAAATCAGATCACTACTCTTTGTTCTTCCTAACTGCACACTGCTGGTAGAGCAGCTATGTTTACACTGCAAGAAAACTGGTGGAATCAAGCTCAAGCTTTGATCACAATAGTACCAACTATAAGCTTTGATCACAATAGTACCAACTATAAGCTTTGATCACAATAGTACCAACTATAAGCACACCTGAACAGAAGGCAGTGTGAGAAATCTAAAGATATGCCATGGCGAAAATATAGATAATTTTTCACTGTTATGAAGATTCTTTATTGTAGACATTAAAAAATACAATGCAAGGTTAAGAGTCAAATTTTTCTAAAAAATCATCTTTGTTAAATTCTAGGAAGGACGAACAGCTTTGCATTATGCTGCATTGAATGGCTACACAGATATTTGTCGGATGCTGATTGCTCATGGGTGCGGCCTTGATCATCAGGATGTGGTAAGTTTGATAATTTTATGAATTCCTAAAGTTTATATAAAAGAAATTTGCAGAACATTAATGATTAAAAGACTTTTTTGAAATGGTTATGTGTTGCCTAACCCACTTACCAAAATCTTTTTTTCAGGAAGTTGGTGTGACTGAGAACTTTTCTCAGCACCTTTATATTATAATTACACAGCAATATCCAGTAAACATTTCCAGAGTTTGCATTCATAATTAGGACCTGTAATTTATGAAATTTTTTCCTTTTCTATCTTCAATGGCTAGTTTCCAAGACTGTCTGCAGATGCCAATGAACTCCTACCAAATGTCATAGTATTTGTAGGCACATCCACCTAATTTATCTTTACTAATAATACCAAATAAAGTGGAAGATTATCTATATATATATATATATATATATATATATATATATATATATAAAAGGCAATCTGTGAGTCTGTGTGTGACTGTTCCCTATGCATGCCTACATTTTTTAAGCTACGCCATTCAAACTTTCTAGAGACGCATATCTACAGGGAAGCCAGGTTGACACATACTTTTTGAGTTTAAGTTCAGCAATTTTCACTTTCTCACGTTTTGGCCAATGGAACTGATTGTTTACATTTGCTTCGTAAAACATAAGATCTAAGATGGTTGCTAAATTATATCACAGAAATCAAATCACATGTGTCAAAAGCAACTAAAATATTTTTTAGTTAAAAAAAATCGAGCCTTTATATTTACTTCATTTGGTCAACAAAAAAATGTGAATATTCCTACCCGTACTTTTGAAACGAAAGAAATAAATATTTTTAAAAAGTGTTTTTTCAGACAAAAACAAAATATGCAAAAAAAAAAAGTGCCAATGGTTAATTTAATTATTTAAGTTTTATTTATTTTTTTTTTTTAAATTTAACATTTCATACTTCAGAAAATAAAATAAAATTAAAAATAAAAAGCTTTTTTTGCTAAATATTTCATGCTGGGAATCAACTGTCTGTAATTCGTGTGGCATTAATGTAACTTTTTTCTCCAAAATTAAATGTCTACTTTTTTAAATATTCTTTGAAAATTTCTGAACTGAGAGTGTAATAGTTTTTATATTTCTAATTTCAGTAAAACAAAATAAATAATTTTTATTTTTATGTTAAATTCATTTAGTCAACAAAAAAATGTAAATATTTTCCCCCGTAATTTTGAGGCAAAAACAAATGCAATGTTGTTTACAATGTCACACAAAACATCAAATCACATTTACACAAAACAAAAGAAAATAGTTTTGTTTTAATGGAATTTTTTAACAATTTTTAAAGAATAATTTTTTATATAATTTTGTTTTTATATAACTGAGTTTTAAAGGAATTTATCCATTTAATATTATAAACATTATTGCATCACAAGGTTTTTTCACATGCCTCCTAAAAAAAGAGCTTGGTTACGGCGTATGACCGCAAAAGCTGCGGCAGTCAGGGTAACAAGGGCAATTGCTGCATCCAGTACCAATGTTGAGGCGGTGATTACAAGTGCTTGGAAATCACGACACGCTGTATTAATCATCTAATTAAAAAATGTTCTGAGTAGCACAGGCAACGCCGGGCTATGATGCTAGTACCAAATAAACTTGAAGATTATATATATATATATATAATGCTTGAGGGCAACACACTGTTCATTCCTTTCTTAACTTTTACAACCACCCAGAAGTAAAATGAATATATCAGATCTATAGCCACATCTACTGCTATGAAGGTTTGGTCTCTCTATGGGGTGAGAAAGATTTTCACATTTGAATCCATCTTGCATATACAGCATACAAAGTTTGATCAAAAAGTATCATGATTGTTGCTAAAAAATATTACTACAACACAGTTTTGCATTTAATCTTCTTCAAAGTAATGCATATAGACTTAACTATAAACAGATATTGTTTTATCTGTAGTTTGAGTATAATAATAATAATGACAATGATAATAAGAGTGATTTCAGTATTGAACTGCACCACAAGAATATGTTATAAATGCTACCAAACCAACCCAAAATATTTCAGTGGAAAACTGATCTAAAGAGAATAAAAATGAAAAATATTTCAAAGTAAATTTTATTGTTAAAATTTTCATGCTATTGGAAAAAAGACTGGAAAAAGTTTGCTATATGAAAAAAAAAACATAGTTTTAAGATATGCTATATTTATGGGTAAAATATGAATGGTAGAATGTATGTAAATATAAAAGTGAACACTGAGGTCAAAACCGAGTGGCAACAGTCTGTTTCATGCTTGAATGCAATCTTAATAGCCTGAAGATTGCATTCAAGTATGAAAAATTTCATTGCTTGTTGATGTCAGTGTCCACTCTTTTTTTTTTCCTCAATCATATCACCTCGAGCAAGGCGGGAACACCACTGATGTGCAGGGGGCTACAAAGAGAAAAAAATTAGGATATTGAAGAGAAGGATGAACCAGTTAGAAAGGAGCAAGAGAAGGATGAGAATACAGGTGTGATGACAGTTGCAAAAGTGGAGAGAAATGAAAGGATATACAGGGTGGTGTGGAAAGAACTAGGGTCAAATAGAGTATTGACCTTGCATTTAAATTCCTGGAGGTTGTAGCCATCAGGGTAGCAAAAATAAGGAAGCGAGTTCCACAGGCGGGAAGTGCAAGAAAATGCTCAATATCAGGGGTAAATCATATGTAAATATGTTCCAGAACATGACACAAATAATAAAAACTACAACAGAAAAACAACCAATAAACCACCAGTAAAGATCACTCACATGTAACTGCAGAGCAAAGAACAAACGTTCCTCGTATGACAATTACTTGCAGAACAATGTAATATATCAAACCACTCTAAAATCAACAGATAACAAAAAAATATAGATAAGAGTAACTCAAAAACGTTGGCAACAAAGAAAATATGTACCCAAAACATCCTTTACAAATAGAAAATGTGCAAGCAGTACAATGCTTTCTAAACATATATGGGAATTTAAAAACGAAAAAGAGCTCACACCATAAATAACACGAAAAATAAGGGTAACAACATCAGCCAACAACAGTCAATACAAAAGCTGTTAACTATGGAGGAGAAAATAGCTATAATTACTTTTCCAGACCCCCACCCCACCCACAAATAAAGACAAACTGAATAAACCATCTCAATGGATCTCAAAATGAAAGCACAAAAACAAATTTTAACATTGCTTAAAAATTGGAAACTTTAAGCAAACAAGAAAAAATAAAATTAGAAATAAGTAAAATAAAATAATCCAAATCAGTAAATAAGTAAACAAACTAACTAATAATAGACAAATTAACGAACTGTGAATGCACGTATAAATACAAGTATACATAGTAATAGCTATCAACAATAAATTATGATGTATTTAATAATAAATGAGTAAAAAAAGTTAAGAAAGAATACGATAAAACAGCCACAAAATTACATTCCAATCTACAATTATTTCTACGGAATAGCCCCTGGAATAATTTAAATAATAATCATTACCAAACAATAACCATTAGAATACAATAACTACACACACACACACACACACACACACACACACACATTCTCTAGAAATGGAAACATTTTTGAAAAAGAAAAGTGTAAAAAGTTGTTTACTAACAAAAGAATTGTAATAACTTGAATAAAATTTTTTTTAAATGGACAGCACCACAATTTAAAAAAATAAAACCTACCAAAATTTGACTAATTTTAATACTTTTCATATTTATTTAACAAAAGATGAGATTTTATTTGTAATGAAGTTTCTATTCAAATTTTTAATATGAGGACCTGGAATAAGTTCTTGCTGATTTTTCATGAAAAGTAATGTTTTATTTACAAAAATTAGTAAGAAACATGTCACTCAAAGTATTGTCTATTGCTAGCCACTACTTTTCCCATCTCTCTGGCAGCATTTGAATTCTGCATCAAAACATTTTTTAGGCTAAGCACGAGTTGACCATTTTTTCACATCTTTATAAGAATGAAAGTGCTGCTCAGCCAGGCCATGTGCCATTGATTGGAACAAGTGATAATTGGATAGGGTAATATCTAATGAACACAGTAGGTTGGGTAGGACTTCCAATCTAAGTGTTTCTAAGTAGGTTTTCATCTGTTTTGCAACATATAGCCTAGTGCTTTCATGTTGTAAAATCACTTTGTCATATCTCTGTTCATATAGCAGCCATTTTTTTTTTCAATGCTTGGCTCAAATGCATCAGTTGTAGTCAATAGCAATCACCCATGATGGTTTCAGTTGGTTTGAGCAGCTTATAATAAACTACATCCAGCTGATCCCATTAAATGCAGAGCAGAAACTTTGAACCATGATATTCAGCTTTGCTGTCAATGTTGATACATGGCCAGGCTTACCCATACCCTCCTATGCTTAGGGTTATTGTAGTGTATCCACTTTTCATTGCTGGTTGCAATACAATGAAAAAATCTTTCATTTTTCTGTCATTGTTCAGCTGTTCACACATGACAAAACACTGTTTGACATCTCTCGACTTCAACTCTTATGGCACCCAGAGTCCTTGCTTTTGACTCATTCTTAATGTATTCAAACATTTCAAAACTGTTGTGTCATCAATTCTTAATGATTCTGCAAGTTCAGATTGCATCTAACATGAGTCTTCATGAAGTAATGCCTCCAATTCTTTGTCTTCAGACTTTTTCAGTGTGCCAGAACGTTCTTTATCTTCAACATCAAAATCATTATTTTTGAAGTGTCTAAACTAATCGCTGCATGTTTCTGACAGGGCATGGTTGCTATAAGTCTCAACAAAAACTCTGTGTGCTTCAATTGTAGATTTCTTTTGAATAAAGTAGTGCAGTGAAATTCCCTAGAAATATACTTTCTTTAGCACAAAATTTGATATGTTTAATGCTATAGAAAACAAAAGTGTTTGCACTTCAGCAAAATGAGCACTGTTATTTCAAGCTTGCTTTTAGTACTTCCTTGTAAATGCATTACAATTGAAAATTACATGCTTGCAGTTCTGGGAATGTCATCTGTTGGAAAACAGAACTTATTCAAGGTTCTAATATTTACACTATTTGTGTGTGCACTGTTGTCCTCATCTTTGTTATTATCATCACATTTTGTCTATTGTACTCTCTGACCTTCATCAGATGTGTGCATATCTAGAAAATTTACAGGGAATTCTGAGCAGAATACTTTATTTAATCTTCTGGGTAGACTGTTTTAGTACCACTGCTGATGTCTAAGCATATCTCACCTTATTTTTAGTAGTGCTCAGTTATTGCTCACCCTGTTTTCACCGAGTCCAAGTGCACACTGCCCAGCCCAGGTTTTAAACACACAATTATTACATTAAGTAACAAATAAGTAACATGTCAGGCAAACAATGGCCAAAGACAAAGTTCTGGTGTGTGATTGAGTGTTTGCGAAATGGTGGTGTCTTCACCAGAGTATGCTAACACATCATTCATTTCAATTTACGATAGTGTTTGGCATGCAGCTTGTTCAAGTCACCCTCTTTTTAACATTCAAGTCACCATCTTTGTAACTTACCTGACATTTTTACTGAATGTATTTGAACTGCAGTTGTTTGAATCCTACATTGTGAAACCTGCAGATAACAAAATGTCCCACTGTATTTCCTGTCTGAAAACTATTAATCATTCTAAATTTACGATAAAGTCTGTGCATAACTTTTCCTTTAGGTTGGTTTTACAGCTTTGCATCGAGCATGTTCCCAAGGGCACACTGAAGTCTGTAAAGTCTTAATGGAAGCTGGCTGTGCTCTTGATTGTCAGGATGAGGTAAGTTTTACAAAATCCAAATATTTAGTAACAACTATTATTAGAGATCTTGCATAAGTGAATGTCATGTTAGTTGCACAAAGCATTATCAGTTTTTAGTGGGTGTTTACTATTATAATTTGTCACAGATAAAGATTAATCAAACGAATATCTATTGAAAAGAAAATGTCCCAGATCAATGAAAAAGTGGGAAGTGTGTGTATTTTGAATGAAGATTTTAATTCTTCTTTTTTAATTTTTTTTTGTATTCCTTTCTTTTATCACCTCATTTTTTTTAAATTTTCTTCCCTCTTTCTTCATTTTTCCTTCTTATTTTCCCTGTTCTCTTCTTTTTCATTTTACTTATATTTTTTTCTATTTTTCCTTAAATTTTTTCCTTACACATTAATTTTTTAAAAGAAAAATGTAACAAAGAAGGAACAAAGTAATGGGAAAATGTGTATAATTTAAATTTCTTTTCTTTTTTTTGCATTCCTTCATTTTTCCTTTTGTCCTCTTGTTCTTCATTTTTCCTTTTGTCCTCTTGTTCTTCATTTTTCCTTTTGTCCTCTTGTTCTTCATTTTTCCTTTTGTCCTCTTGTTCTTCATTTTCCTTTTGTCCTCTTGTTCTTCATTTTTCCTTTTGTCCTCTTGTTCTTCATTGTTCCTTTTGTCCTCTTGTTCTTCATTGTTCCTTTTGTCCTCTTGTTCTTCATTGTTCCTTTTGTCCTCTTGTTCTTCATTGTTCCTTTTGTCCTCTTGTTCTTCATTTTTAGTGCTTTTCCCCATTCCTTTTCATTTTTTCCTTTTTTTTTTCCTATATTTTCCTTTTTTTTTTCATCCCAAGCAAGGCAGCATTACTGCCACTGTTGCACAGGGGGCTACATAGGGAGAAAGTGATGAGAAAGATGAGTAAATTATAGGGGATGTCAGGGAGAGGGTAATAGAAGGATGAGAATACTGGTGTAATGGAGTGGATGGAGAAAAGAGCTTGAGAGAAAGGATGCGAGTTAGTGAGATAGGAGATGACTATTGAACTTGTACCCTTTTTTATTCCCCCCTCTTTTTCCCTCCTTTTTGTATCTTCCTTTTGTTACTTTTGATCTATCTTTTGTACTATTCTTTAAGAATTCGTTAGTGTTATTCATAATCTTTGATTGCATAAAACATGTCTGCTTATACGAGGGTCATTCAATAAATAAGGGGAAATTTTCTGTATAAGGACTTCTAATACAAATAGAAGCTTACTTTTTAAAAAATTTTCAATGTAGTCTCCCAGCAGTGTCACACACTTTTCCCATCTGTGCACAAGCTTCCGTATTCCCTCAGCACAAAAATCTTTGGACTGATGTCTCAGCCAATCGCTCACAGCACTTTTGACTTCATCATCACTTTCAAACTTCGTGCCTTTCAAGGGACCAAACAGGTGATAGTCTGAAGAGGCAAGGTCTGGGTTGTAAGAAGGGAATGAGGGAGCAGTTCCCTACCCAGGTTGTTGATGGTCTGCACCGTTTGGGCTGCTGTGTGAGGCTTTGCAGCTGACCTTCGAGTAGGCAAGGTCATCATGGACAATTTTGTGTGCTGTCCCAACAGATAGGCTCAAAGTCCTTGCAATGTCATCCACTGTCACCCTTCTGTCAGACTGAATGAGATCATTGACTGATTCGATTACCTAGGGAGATCTCACTTCTGTCGGCCCCTCCGGCCTGTCTTCATCCTCAACACTGCTTCGTCCTTCTTTAAACAATTTAGCCCACTTGTAGACATTTTTTGACTGAAACATGTGGCACCATACACAGTTGACATTCCCCTATGAATTTCAACTGGTTTGCACTCTTCAGCAACCAAAAACTTGATAACTGTCCTCTGTTCAATCCTGGAGCATGCTTCTTGGTTGGTCATCTTTGTTAATCTCCAAAACACTCAGTTTTTTTTTCAATCTGCAAAAAAAATTAAATCCCTTTGAAAAAGAAGTAAAGGAAAAAAAATCTAAGCTTCTCTCTGTATTAGAAGTCCTTATACCAAAAAATTCACCTTATTTATTGAATGACCCTCGTAGAAATCCTTATATTGAAAAAGTAACCTTATTTATTGAATGACACTTGTAGACATCCTTATACCAAAAAATTCACCTTATTTATTGAATGACCCTCGTAGAAGTCCTTATACCGAAAAATTCACCTTATTTATTGAATGACCCTCGTAGATGTCCTTATACCAAAAAATTCACCTTATTTATTGAATGACCCTCGTAGAAATCCTTATATTGAAAAAGTAACCTTATTTATTGAATGACACTTGTAGACATCCTTATACCAAAAAATTCACCTTATTTATTGAATGACCCTCGTAGAAGTCCTTATACCGAAAAATTCACCTTATTTATTGAATGACCCTCGTAGATGTCCTTATACCAAAAAATTCACCTTATTTATTGAATGACCCTCGTAGATGTCCTTATACCAAAAAATTCACCTTATTTATTGAATGACACGTGTAGATGTCCTTATACCAAAAATTCACCTTATTTATTGAATGACTCTTGTATAATGTCATGTTGAAATGTATGATCGAAGGATTTATTGAACGTTTCTTTGTTGCAGACACTTTATAAAAATGTTCATAAATTCTTATTTCTCAAATGAACTGTAAAATTGTTTTCAGCATGGCAACACGGCTCTTCATGAGGCTGCATGGAATGGTTTTAGCAGAACACTTGAAATTTTAATTAAATTTAATTGTGACGTTTCAATTGTAAATAAGGTGAGATTTTCAATCAACTTTCACTTTCATGATTGCAATTATACTTTTTGTTGTATATCAAATCCAGTTGCCAAATATCCAGAACATCGCTAGCCCTTTCACAACATGAATGTATAGGTATTAACAAGATGAGGAAACTAAAAATGAGAGCTATGACTTGAATGTGTCAGAATTAAGCAAGTAGAGAAATTTAACTGTCTGCAAGATGTTTTAAAAGAACAGAAAATGTAACACTGACATCAAAAACGGTGTTGGAATAGTGAAAGATGGTTTTCGAAAGATCAGTCAGTTGAGTGCCATATGAGATACATGCTTTGGGTGATCATGTCTTGAAAGAGACATGACTGACTGGGCAGAAGATTTTTCCACAGTAGGTTGCCATTGCTTTCTGCAGTAGACTGGTAGCCAGCCAAGGCTATAGAATCCAATCTGTCCTATTATTTAACCCATAACTAGAGGGAAAATATGGATTAATACATTTCCCAAGGGTATTTGTGTGTAAATGAATGCAAAGAATTTAACTGGAATTCAAACTCAGCTCCCTGATTTGTCATTCCGAGTCGATATTCACTGCACCACAATGCACATCCTTTCAAAAGATAAGAAACTTTAAATTTGGCAGACCTGAAGGAGACTACCACCACCTTTAAATTTGTTTTTGACATTTTTCAGTGCAGTCTTATTGATTATTACATAAAGTTTCTGATTATCAAAAAAACATTGGAAAAATTTCAATATTTAGATAATTTTTATGTCAATTGGAAAGTTTGGGGTTTAATTGATAGATTGCACTGAAAAAAGTAAAAAAAAAAAAAAAATTGATAATCAACAAATTTACAGTTGATGGTACTGTCATACCGGCGAGTGGTTCCAAAATGGAGGATCAATTGACTATAAGGTTGTATGAAAAACTGAGCCCTCCCAATTGTTTAAATATTGAAATTTTTCCAAATTTTTTTTTGTCAGTCAGAAAGTTTAGGGTGTAATCAATATGATTGCACTGAAAATATAAAAAAAAAAGGAAAAACAACAAATTTAAAGGTGGTGGTATTCTCATTTAGGTCCGCCTAAAATTTTATTAGAAACAAAGAAGACTGTGGGACACTATTTTAATATCAGTCATTCTATATGAGAGTGAATGTGGAACAATTAGCTTACAGAAAAGAAGAGGAGACTTGAAACAAGAGAGATATGATTCTACAGAATGCTATTAAAAATGCCATGAATAAAAGTAGTGAGGAAGTTTTGAGGAAAATAGGAATAAAATGTGCTTAGAATTAGAAGAGACGGTTGAAGTTTCCGATGTACATAATGAGAAAAGAGGGCTTGGAGAATTTGACACTCATGGCACATTCTGAAAGCAAGAGTAATAGAGGGAATCATTGAGTAGCATACTTAACATGCATGTGTAAATGGATGGCAGAACAATGACTGGCAAAGATAGTAAATTGACAAATTTTTCTCAGAGCTACAAAGAAGAGGAAGTTGTGGGGAACCAGGAGCACCTGTGTCTTGAAGGGACACGGCACAAAGAAGAAATTGTAGAGTTCTTTCTGGTATTTATTAGGCAGTAAATATTACAAAAGCAATCTAAACTGTTTGATGAGTAATTGATGAAAAGCAACTGAAATTAAGTTGAAAGAAATAATATCAAAATGGCTGTATAAAGGGGTTTGGAAAATATTCATTGACTGACTCACTTGGCAAAATCAATTTTCTGATCTTTGGTAATTTAAATATTAATTTTGTAAAATGTACTGAGTCGAGAATTTTTCAACATCTTGACATATAAAAAATGTCGATATTGTATTTTTTTGAGATGAGATTTTTTGTATTAGATTTTTTTCAAAACGCTAAATATACAGTTTTTGTTTTTATTGTAATGTTTTCATTGTTGTTTGTCAACTGACTGAGAATATGTTATGATAATGGTAATATTAACGGTTTCTTTATAAGCAAACATTCAGCATTAAATGACAGAGCAGCTTGTACTACTGTCATTTGATATTTATAAAATATTTCTCTTAAAACAAATTTTCAAGAAAAAAGCTTTCTCAACTCCAGTAGCTGTCATAGCTCTTTCCAGTATTGATGGGGGTGTAACAGGAAAGAGCTATGGAAGGAAGATTTATTTTCCCATTTTTATTTCCCCCATTATGGGAATTATTATATTTGGGATATAACACTGTACTTCACAGACACAGTGGAATGGCTGAAAGGAAAAGGAGTGACAAACATGCATTGTTCTCAGTGATCTTTATATCACTAAGACATACACACAACTATATATATATATATATATATATGCACACGCACATATCCAACATGGAAAGCAATATATCATATATTTCTACATAGCAAAGCAGAGTGTAAGGAGAAACAAAGAGAAAAAGTCTTACATGTAATATGGAGATACTCCTGTGTCTGGAGAAACCATGTTTAGGATTCCAGATTCAAATGGGCTGGAAACAACAAGTCTTGGGTTTTACTAAACTGAGGAATGCAAGCTAGAGCTTCATTTTTTATCTGGATAAGATATATTCCCAAACATAAACAGCACAATGGACTTGTAGCTGCAAGGGAGACAAATTTAGCCTCTATTAAAGTCATGAGGGCTTTGGGCTAAAGTTATGGTTTAGCTGCTACAAACAAACTGAAATTAACTGCCACTTTCATCATTGTATAGAGTGACATCACTATATGCCTATCATGTGACTTATTTCCACCAAAGTGGGATAAGTACCTTCTGTATCCCTACAGGGGTTTCCTTCCTAACCTTTTATTTGGAGTAATGTGGAGTGTCAATATCTTGATTGTTTTTATTTTCTCTAACGTGTGCTATTCATTTTAGCTATTACTGCTGTTAAAAGTCATAAAGTGATGTGATTTCTGTTTTGGTAAAAAAGAAATTAATGATAACTCAGGATATTATTTAATCTTTTAGGTCTTAGGTAATGGCTGATTTATAAGCCAAGATTGACATTTCTGTGATTTGGTAAACAAGGATGACTGAATATGAAAACAGAATTAGAAAAAAATGTAGATGACCGATTAATCTGTATATCATCATCATTATCATTCTGCAGCCTTGGCCGAGATAGAACTCACTGCACCCTTCCAGTATTCCCTATTTGTCAAAGCTCCTGTAAGGTCTTCCTTGGCGATAGATGTATCTCTGTGTATCCTGTCTGGGAAGGTTTATTTCCGAGATCGATTGTGAGATGATGGGTGTCTCCATAATATCAACGATAAAATAAGTTCATCTGTGGCACGTGCGCAATGCCCAGCAAACTGGACACGTCTCTTTTGAACTAAGGTTGATACTCTTGGTAGGTCTCCATATATCATTTCTAGAGTTGGGTGGTTTTGCCATGAAAGATCACGCACCTTCTGAGAAGACGAGTATAACATCAATCTAAACAGCGCTGTTGTTTTGCTAAAAGAGTCCAAGATCAAAATCCAAGCTTTTCGCTCACTTATTGAATTAATCTTACTCTATGGATCTGAGAAATCGGTATATACTTGTATGGCTGATTATTGATTTACAGCCAATTAATCGGTGTCACCCGATTTGTATGCAAATTTTTTGTTTGTTGTGATTCCTTCTTGATTTACATTTGTCATTTGGTCAAAAACATAATCACATGGTCAAAAAAGTCAATTGATTATATTTACTAGTGAAAATACTTTTTATTTTTCAGAGTGGTTTTACTGCTTTACATTTAGCTGCTCAGAATGGCCATAATGAAAGTTCAAGGGTGCTAATTTATGCTGGCTGCAGCACTGATAGCAAAAACAATGTAAGTACTTATATTATGAAATTTTACGGAAAGTTATTAAATGGTATTAACTGTTGTTTATTTAAACTTATTTGTCCATAAAGTTTGTGTTGTAATATTATTTGTATTTAAAAAATTTTTCTAATGCACAAGAACTTCAGAAGACAGAATCTCATGATAGCAACATGATGACAATAGTGCTCATTTTATAATTGTAATCTTAAGTTCTATGCTAACAGTTTCTTTTCGCACACTTCTTACTCATGGAACTCTCTTCTAGCTTCTTGCTTTCCAGCCAAGTTTGATCTTCAAAAATCTAAATGCAACATCAATCATTATCTTTTGTCTTCTTAATTTGTTCTTTTATTGTTCCCACTCGTTAGTGTTTTTTTTTCGTTTTTTTATATTCTTTCACACTCTGTAGCCCCTTGCATCTTAGTGGTTTTGTTGTCTTGCTTAGAGTGAAATAATTTTTTTTAAAAAATGCAAATAATGATAACTTATCATCCCAGAAATTCAGACATAAATGCAATAACAGTCAGGAGAAAGGAATTATTAGTTGTCAAGAATTAATGCAAATATTATTAGTAGAATCAGGCTCTGATATTCTTGGATTTACACACCAACCCAAATCCACTCAAACTCAGACTTGTTGGACTATCTGCCTTTGGGTGGAAAGCAACCCAAACAAAGCTATGCCAAAGAGCAGAGTCTCATCTGGGGAAAAGTAGACAAATCCCAATCCCACTTATGCAGGGTCTTTTTTTTTTTTTAGTAATCATTTCACCCCAAGCAAGACAGTATGACCACTGGTGCACAGGGGTTTACAATGAAAGGAGAGGAAAGACAGAAAAGAAAATGGTAGAAAGGTGGGGGTCATGGAGATAGAAGATGGCCATTGATGTTACATTTAAACTTTCAGAGATTGTAGCTATCAGGGAAGTAGGCATGGGGAAGAGGTTTCTACAGTCGGGAAGTGTGAGGAAACAAACTGCTAGAGTAGAAATGGCATTTACATTTGTCTATTTTGATAGTAAAAGGGTGGGATCCATTTGCACAAGTAGATTCATGTCAGGCCACCAAGGAATGAAGCTCATCAGAGCAAAAGCCATGAAAATACTTGTGGAAAGGACAGAGAGAAACCACATTCCATCAGTGAGAAAGTGGCTGAATCAGTGGTTGCTAAATTAGGACTGATTACATTGCAAATCCTCTTTTAGATTTTGCTGAGAACCTCAAAATGAACAGCAGGAGCACCTGACCAGATATGGCAACAATATTCAATGCACAGAAAAATGGTAGATTTATAGATGTACAAGATGGATTCTGACGAGAACCTCGAGATGAGCAGCAGGAGCACCCAATCAGATAAGGCAACAGTATTCAGTGCACAGGCGAATGGTAGATTTGTAAATGTGTAAAATGGATTCTGTCAAGAAAAACTTTCTGGCTTGGCACAGTGACCCAACATTCTTAACAGTAGATGTAGCTTTTGATTCAATGTATTCATTCCATTTGAGATTGGCTGAAAGAGTGAGGCCAAGAAGGCACTGTGTATTGTTTTCAGGGAGACTAATCTGATCCATATTAATGGAAGGTAGGAAAAATTCTCTGTGGTGGCCAAAGGAGAGCAGCTTCATTTTGGAAACATTAAAATTTACGAGCCATTTCTTATCCCAATCCATCACAGATTGGAAGTCCTTTCCAAGAACAGAAGCTAGGTCATATTGACACAGGAGTAGATGATGGTGTCATCAGCATAGATTTCAACATGGGAACTGACTACATCAGGAAGATTACTGATGAATATCAAAAAGAGCGTAGGACCTAGGATAGAACCTTGAGGGACACCTACATTCACATAAAGGATTTGGAAGTATGCTCATTTAGAACAATCGTCATTTTATGATTTGACAAGAATGATTGGATTAAATTGAACAATCGCCCAATTATACCATAACCTTGTGACATGTAGAAAACCAGCCAGCTAGGCCCTATCAGATATTTTTAAGATACCCAAGGCAACAGCTGTTCTTAACAAAGGCCTGATATATGTATCCAGTGTTGGCCATTAGCACATCAGTAGTTGACCTGGCAAAAGTAGAAATCATACTACTAATCAGAAAATAAGTTATTGGATGTGAGATGTTAAATCATTTCAGCATTGATAATACCCATGTACACTTTGCCAAATAGAACAATAGTTACAGAGGTCGGAGTTTTTAGAAACAGGAGCTGCAGAGGAGGACTTCCAACAAGCAGGGAAGCAAGAAGCAGCGAGGCAATAGTTATAGAGGACAGGAGAGAGTTCAGGGGCACATTTCTTAAGGATGATGACTGGGATACCATTATATCCACTTGCTTTATGGGTGTCAAGCTTAAAAATTTTGTTAGAGACTAGAAAGAAGTTATATATACATCACTCAGTTGGGCCTCAGTTCTAGGAGAGAAGTTGGGTTTAGGTACTCTGGATGAATCAAGTGTGGAGTTGTAAGAGAATTTGCAAGCAAAACACTCAGCATTGTCAACAGTGGATGTGAGAACATCAAAATTATTGAGTAGTGGAGGGATCAAAGGCTTGCTGTTGTTTAGCACGCTTTTGCAGAGCCACAAGCAGTCTTTAGAGCTAAATTACTTGGATGCTATATGCTGCTTCATTTTATTAACAAGCAACAGTTTAGCATCGTTTAGAACAGGCTTACAATCATTGCAAGCAGAGACAAAATGGTGCCTATTATAGTCAGACACATCACTCTAGTAAAGCCAGAAGTTATTCTGGTAGACAATGGCGACCAAGCAAGCCGAGAAATTTTGCCCCAGCACATGTGCTTGGAATGCCTCACATAAAAAAGCCAACCTTGCATCACATCCTGCCTTTTGTGGGGTGGTATTGAATATATATCCTAATCTAAATCAGTCATTCTACTGTTTGGTCATTGAAATACTAAATTATGTAAGGTGGGTTGCGACAAGACCCTTTACTAACTCTTGCAAATATATTGTTTTACTGTATATGAAAATAACAACCTAAGATTGTCATTGATTAACCCTCTAGGGCCATTCGTATCATATTTGATACAGTATTTCCCTATAAGGAAACATTTGATATTTCCCTATAAGGAAACATTTGATATTTCCCTATAAGGAAACATTTGGTATTCATTGACTGAGCAGTCAGTACTGCTTTCATTTGAAATTTATAAAATATTTCTCTTAAAAAATTTTTCAGGAAAATATTTCTTTCAAGGCTTGTTTTCATACTGTATCAAATATGATACGAATGGCCCTAGAGGGTTAATAATATAATATGATTAAGGCTTCTACTTGTCATAAAGTGGGGGATCAGTTCTATATTGTTATGAAGTAATAAACAGATCCCCCACTAATATGATACGAATGGCCCTAGAGGGTTAATAATATAATATGATTAAGGCTTCTACTTGTCATAAAGTGGGGGATCAGTTCTATATTGTTATGAAGTAATAAACAGATCCCCCACTAATATGATACGAATGGCCCTAGAGGGTTAAGAAAAATTGCAAGTCTTATGGACCCATGGCAGATCTACTCTTAATCCCAAGTGGCCACCTGAAGCAACTTTTTTTAATGAGTAAATATTTCAACAAAATCAATAAGTTTTCTTTAAAGTCACTGTTAAAATAAGGCCATTTTAGTGATAGAATCATAAGCCAATGGGTTGAAGTAGCTAATGTTTGCCTCAGAATTCTGATGTAATTAGTCAAATTTCAAAATTTTCTTGGAATCTTCAGGTACCTGAACCACAAGGTGTATGAACTCATTGAACATACCAGAATCTATTCATAACTGACATTTTGGTAGGTGGATCCTTGAATTTATAGTTGCTAGTTGTAATGAAACCCATGTACCTGTTAAAGCTTCAGAGCCCCCCAAAACATAGATCCCCATTATTATGGACAAAATCAGGCTGTTTTATATATAATTATATTTTTCTTTCAATATCATTAATTTAATTTGTTTTTAATTTTAGTACGGCGATACTGCGTTACATACTGCAGCTCGTTATGGCCATGCCGGTGTGACCCGTATTTTCATAAGTGCCAGGTGTGCATTAAATGAACAAAACAAGGTAACATTTTATTTGAATAATTTGCCAAAATTCATAAATATTTTATTATCTACCTTCTGATTTGCGGATTTAAATTTTTTTTTTTTTTAATCCTATCACCCCGAGCAAGGCAGTAACGCCACTGATGTGCAGGGGGCTACGTAAGAGTGAAAAGATTGGAAAAAAGAAAGCCGGAAACCACATCCTAAACAGGAAACAAGGGATGAACCTCTTCACCCATTCAATAGACGTGGGTGGAGTGTGAACCGGGCGATATTTTAGTCTATCTACTCCAATTGAAAAGAAAATAAGAGTAAAAGATTGGAAAAGAGTAAAAGATTAGATAAGAAAAAGCCGGAAACCACATCCTAAGCAGGAAACAAGGGATGAGCCTTTTCACCTGTTCAATAGACGTGGGTGGAGTGTGAACCGGGCGATAGTTTAGTCTATCTACTCCAATTACACTTTTGAATTTTTATTCACTCAAATTTTCAGTTTAAATTGTCATTTTGCTCTACATATGTAACCAGTATGACCTGCCAGAGGGTCATTGGTGACTAAACCAATCCTCCTACCAGGCTTTTCTTGTGTGGAAGGTGTCAAGACATCCAGCTGGATTAAAAACAAAACCTGTCAAAGTGTGGCTGAACTATCTTGTAAAGGTCAATGGTCATCTCGCCCAATGGCATAAACTGGGGTCCATAATTATACTTGCAGCTAATGAGGTGATGACATGGCATTGAGGGTCAAAGTGCTTCCTAAACTGAAGTCAGTAGCCAATGTGATAGATTCAACAGCCATGGGTTCATGACCAATGTGAGCCTTCAAGTTAGAGGACATTTGTCATTTTTTGATCTGGAAAAGGATGGGTTCCACCAGGTCAACTTGCCCAAGATTTGCTATGAATGATTGTTGGTTGGTTGTTTTGTTATTATGGCATATCAATCTCAGCGGGTCATTTATTACCAACTAAATTTTATTTATTTATTGCTGGTAATACCTTTTTCTTTCAACAATGGTTGTTTTTATATAAGTTTTGTGTCTAGTAATACTTTTTTCTTTTCGAGTATCAAGATTCATTGGGATTTGTTTTTAAGGGCAGAGTCCCCAAGTCCTACCCTTGTTATTTAACCCATAACTGGTGGGTAAGGATGGATTAATACCTTTCCCAAGGGTACCAGTGCTTAAGTGAATGCAGGTTATTCAACTGGAATTCGAACTCGGCTCACCGATTTCTCTTTCCGAGTCGATATCCACTGCACCACAATGCACATCCGTCACTAAATGTTTACAGTACCTGGTATTCCCAAGCTTTCACCCATCTAAGTACTCACCAGGCTCAACGTTGCTTTGGTGGTCGAGCGAGAACCAGTGTAGTCAACGTGATATGGCTGTAAGTTTGATATGAATGAATGAATACCTCTCTGGCTTTCAACTCAAATGAATGGATTGAACTGTTCAACTGGGAAGTGACCTGCAGTCACACCAGCTCATAGAATTGATGAACATCAATATCATCATTATCAGTTTAAACTGATCAAAATCAACAAACTGTTTTGATGCCAATTCTTTAAAATTCAATTGAGAAATTCTAGGAACACTGCAAAAATGACTGATTTCTTGTTGAATTATGTTTTATGCTCAAAAGATTATTACATTGGTGAAATTAGCCATTTCTATACAGGAAACATTTGTCATTTATTGACCAAAAAGTGTAAAATATCAGTTAAACTTTATAAAATCTTTTCGTTCAAACAGTTTTTTTAGGATAATGGACTTCTTGAGTCCAATAATTGTTACTGTTCATTCCAGTATTGATAAGTTTCCTTCCTAACCTTTTGTTGGAAGTCATGCAGAAAGTCAATATCTAGATAGTGTCATTATTCTTTCATTCTGCTATCCATTTTAGTTGTTGCTGCTGTTGAAAGTCTCTAAGTGATGTGGTTTTCATTATATTGTGTGCATGTAAATGAACAAATATAAATGACTGAAATAAAAAATTGGGAGAAAGTATGCAAGGGGGAAATTGAAAACCAGTTTAAACATTTTTTTATTTACTTGTCTCTGTTCTGCTGTGTATAAGAATTTTTTTTATAAGTAAACTGCAGTTATATATCTACTGAAGTGTTTTATTACATAATTCAGTCAAGTGAGTTCGGTTTTGTGATTAAGCCTCATTTCTCAGTGTCCTGCACTTCTTAAAACAGTCGTGAATTTGATGCTTTTCTGTAATTCTAAACTTACAGCTATATCAAGTTGAAAAACCAGTTCTCGCGCAATCACCAAAGTTAAGCAACATCGATCCTGGTCAGTATCTATACGGGTGATCACCTGGAAATACCAGGGGCTGTAAGCTTGGCGTAATGGATAACAACTCAGAATTGTTAATCAGAGAACCACGTTTCAGTCAGGTTGGTTGTATTCACTTAAACACAAATAGCCTTGGAAAAGGCATGAAATCACATCCTATCCCTTTAGCTAAGGGTTAATTAGTCAGACTTGTAACAGTAAAAATAATTATTACTGTCAAAGAATTCTTACAATCTAAAAATATTTTATGTCTTTAAATAACTGGAAAAAGGTTGATAAGCCATAAAGAAACAAAATCCTTGTTCATGTGAAAAGTAAAGTATTTTCACTTGGAGTAGAATCGGTCGATCATTATATTCTGTGATCTCTTCAAATGCTGCAAAGTGGCTTCTATAAGAATTAAGAAAATACTGATCTGTCACTGTAATCCGCTAGTATTTTTAAAGAATCCTGATGCTTGGAGTTCAGCATAAACATGAGAAAATAACAATTTCTGAGCAGACTAAATGACGACGTGTAAAAGAAGTTAATAGAAAATCTTTGTCATTTTGTAATAAGATAAAACATATACTTTCTGTCAGAATTTCTGGGATGAGGAGTTAAAGCAGTTCTAATTAAGGATTGGTCAGTTAAGTGCTATACGTGATACACGCTTGGACGATCATGTCTCAAAAGAGACATGACTGACTGGGCAGAAAATTATCCCGCAGTACTATCTACTCCAATTGGAGGAAAAAAAAAAGTGAAAAGATTGGAAAAGAGAAAACCGGAAACCGCATCCTAAACAGGAAACAAGGGATGAGCCTCTTAACCTGTTCAATAGATGTGGGTGGAGTGTGAAAATATAAAAAAAAATATTATAGCACATTTTTATCTTAACACCAGTAATGGATAGAAGAGAAATGAAACTGAGACAATATAATTTGGCATACTGGATATAACGATAAACTATAACCAGCTCCTGAGTATGATGATAAAGTGCAATTAGTAACAAAGCCTCTGGTCAGGGGGTTTTAAGGAGCCTGGAGCTGGTTCTTAGTTGCTCTTGTTTACAGGTTTGCTTTGGCCCAGGATCATAGCACCTGTTGGGGTCCAGGCTGTGGGTACGCGGCTGGCCCACAAAGTGGGATCAAAACACTCTGAGAGTATAAGGATGAATTTTTATCGTACAAATTCCAGCAATACTTTTTTGGAGAAGAAAATATTACCAGCAATACATTTGATTCTTCACAAAAACCCACTTTATAAAAATACATCAATGAAACATGATCTACAAACTGATTTCTTACAAAGAATACATATTCTATTTATACAAATCTATCCTAAAAATCTTGTTGGCATTGAATAGCCCACTGAGTTTGGTATGCCATAAAACAAAATAAGCCAAACCAATGGAAGTTGTTTTTTTTTAAAAAAAACAATTGTTTCAGACTTTAATGATCATTGTCATCTATATTTATAAAAATGGATATGTCTGTCTGTTTGTGTATTTCCATTCTAACAAACCATGCTTCTTCAAAACCCTTAGTCCGATTTCAATAAAAATTGGGTCACTTGTTGATCATGATATGAACCTTTAGTGACTCAAAAAAACTTTTGAGTCAATTTACAGGGTGCAGCAGAAATCGCCAAAATGCTTAGAATTTACAAACTCTGCACATCACTGGCGTTACTGCCTTGCTCAAGGTGATACGATTAAAAATAGTTCCATGAGGTTCTCTTTCAGGTTATAGTTGTTTGGACTTTTCTGTGAGATTCTTTCGGCTGGATATAATTTCTTGAATTGAAACCGGTGCTGATGAGGTCAGCACATCCTTTTATCAACTGTTTCAAGTTTTAGTTTTTGTCGTTGACTTAGAGAGATTCTTTCAGCTGGATATACATCCCTGAATCTTAACCGGAGCTGTAGAGGTCAACCCATCCTGCTATCAACTAACTACTCACTGTCCAAAACCTATTTTTATAGGGGCTAACATCTAATTTGCATATTTCTAGAACTTTTAGAACTCTCTAGATTTTACTGGAACATTCCACAATTTTCCAAAAGTTCTATTTCTAATTTCCTTATTTTTACGACTACTTCATGAATTAAAACTTTTTAGTAACAACACGTAGGACGCAATAGAATCTCTTACTACAACTTTTGAAACATTATTATTATTATTTTTGTATATAAATGCATCCTCGTAACATCTGTTGGCACACAATGATTTCAAAATCCTAAGTTAGCACATAGTTAGCAAGAGGTTGCCAACCTCTGCTGTAGGGAACGCAGGTTCAAGTCTTGACAAAGGACACATATTTTCCTAACAGGATTTTGTCAATTATTCAGGTCAGTAGATATAAATAAATATACTGTTTAATTATAAAAAAACAGAGTATTGTTATGTGTTGTAAGTTGTAACAAAAGAAAAGAAAATAATTTACCAAAACACAGAGCTAAATTGCAAACAAATATTTAATTTACTAAAAAACACAAAATAAGATATATACAAATATACAATTGTGGCATTTGAAACAGAAAACATAGGTCTACTGGTAAAGTGTTCCGAGGGAGAAGAAGAAGAAAGGGTGAGTATTGTATGTGCTGCTTATTATTGGGAATCCACAAATGTGCATATATAGATTAATTTTTAGTTTCATCAATGAAAATATTCAAAAATCCTTTTTACCAGTTTAGTTCCAGAATGTCCTTTTTTTGGGGGTTTTGTTGGTCGGCAACTTTTCATAGAGATTCTTTCAACTGGATATAATAATCCACAAATCAAAAGCCAGAATTGATAAAATTAAATTCCCTTTTAACAACTGACAACTCTCTTCAAAAAAACTATTTTTATAGGTGCTAGCTCCTAATTTGCATATTTCTCGAATCATTTAGATTTTTCTCAAATATACTGGAATGATCTAGAATCTTCCAAAAGTTCTATTTTTAATTTCTCTATTTTACAACTACTTCATGTATGAAAACTTTTTTGTATAAACAAGTAAGACTCGGTAGAATCCTTTACTATAAATTTTAACCTTTTGTTGACTTCATTCATATTTTTTATATAGAAATGTACCCTCGTAACATTATCCACTTAAATACGAGTATCAATTAAAAAATAAATTAAAAATATGTCGGAGTCAATGCATTTCATAATGGATTTTGTTAATAAATTATCTTTGTTTACATTAGGCTACAAAACAAAGCAGATATGTATATTATGAAAAATCAGGAAAATGTGTGTTTGAAGGTATTATTATATGTATGTCCAAAAGTATTGTTTATAGAGCCTGAATTCATTCGGATGATAAAGATGTTAAATTTTATTTTGGAAGTACTTATAACAGGTGAAAGATAAGATTTAGCAACCACGTGTTGTCTTTAAACAACAGTAAATACAGCAAAAGTACTGCTTTATTCATACATTATTGGAAATTAAAAAACAAGAAGAACTCAATTCTTACCTGGAATATCGTAGCTAAATCCAAACATTACAATGGAAAATGAGATAAATGTCATCTATGCCTTTTAGAAAAACTTATCTTAAACCATATCAAGAATCCAAATTTGCTTAATAAAAGAAGTGATTTAATGACCACATGATGTCATAGAAAAAAATACTTTAAATTCTTAGACCCAGGTTGATATAGATCCCTCTTTATGTTTGCCTCTATCTTTCTTTCTTCCCCACCACTTTATGAATTAAACCCTTTTTTATTTTTCCTCCTTACATTTTTAATTCTAAATTCTAAATTTGACCTCTGAATTTTTCTTTTTGTTTTTATTTTATCTTATTTTAATTTTAAAAAACTGATTTAACTTTAAAGGTGCTGTGTATATTTTTGCCAAAAAAAAAATGGTGAATGTTATTTTCTCACAAATTTGTAGAAATATTTAATAAATTTATTGGGGATGCCGGTCATGCCTGGTACAAGGCCAAATCCAAACATAGCCGATAATCCCTGCATTAAAAAATATTATGAGGTTGTTGAAAAAATAAGTGGAATTTGTATTTACGGAATATTATATATTATTTGTAAGAAGAAGATGTAAATTTTTATTGAGAAAATGCATGAGGCTTTGTAGTTAAAATTGTCCAAAGAGAATTGTAAGTGTTTAAAATGTCCACAGAAGTTTAGAGTTCATGGTTCTGTAGTAGCAGAATGTAAAGTCTTTGTTCCTTCTTCATTTGGTAGGTTGGCAACAGGTTGAGAGAGAGAGAGAAAATATAACAAATAAAGAAATTGTACTTAACACGTCCTGTTGTTGCTATGTCTCTCTTTGGCAGTATGGAGTGTAAACGAAGGAAAGAAAGCTGGAAGAAGAGGTTGAATGAAACTGGCGTGCCCTACATCCGGGTAGTATGTAGTGAAAAAGAAGAAGAAAAAATTGGCAGCAAAGATGTGTCAGCTTGAAGTTTCTTCCTTACATGGTGGCGAGATGTTATCAGATACCGCTCCCATCTGATTGGGTTAAAATTTCTTTCGTTACATTGCCACAAGGTCGGTCAGCTAACCGCTTTCAATCTGACTGGCTTTGAGAGATAAGCAATGTGGTTTAAATAGTGAAGCTTCTCATGATGCAAGCTCCAGCAGGCCTTTTCACCTAGGTGTGAAAATATGTCATATATGAATTTTCTGTTTTTAATCCAATCAAGATTCAAGATTTTGCTTTTCACACTGACTTGAATCCACTTTTGCAGGTGTGCAATTTTACTTGAGTTTCTCCCAAATGTTTTTAGTCATGGTTTGGATTTTACTAAAATGTTTGAATCCGATTTTGCGGGGGAACAATTTATTTTGTGTGTTTTAGTTGATGGATGATATAGGATTTGTATCTCATAAAATTATGAACCTATATTTTCTTTCTATTAAAAGAATGGTGACACTCCATTGCACATTGCAGCTGCATTAAAAAGAAGGAAGATTACAAAATTGTTGGTCGAAGCTGGTATTGATCCTTATATACGTAATAAGGTAAGACATATTCTTTCTGTCTCAATTTCTGGGATGAAGAGTTAATGCAGTTTTAATTAAGCATAAGTACTTTAAAATGAAAATATAAAGAAAGTGCACTAATTTCAGCAATTACTATTGTAATTTAACACCTAGAATCATACCACATATCTCCTTTCATTATTTCCACAATTTATATTTGAAGTATCAGTAAAAATCATTATCTAAATCTAAACTTATTTATAAATGGAACTTTGTCTCTGTGTGTGTGTATCCGTTACCTATAGACTCTGAAATGGCCGAACTGATTTTCTTGAAAATTTACACAGTTGTACTATAAGCATCTGCGAGTGTTCTTAGCTAGATTTTGTGTCGAGGTACCCCCGATAAATATCGATAATCGAAAAAATCAGGTTATAGAAGGAGTGGTCCGATTTTAATCAAATTTGATACACTCATAGACAAAGACATAAGAAATGATATTCAGAAGTTTCAAGGTTACAGTTCTTACAACAGTGCGAAAAATTGATAATATATATATATATATATATATATATATATAAAAAGGCAAGATACCGGGTCTGATCAAAATCAGTTTTTCAGCCCTTTTATTTTAGTTTTTGCTTCAGGTTTGGCTCTAAGTATAATTGTAGTTCTTAGTCTCAGCCATAATACCATTTACTCAGAGGACTTATTTAGCCTTCAAAATTCAGTTTACAATGAAAAAACTTATTTGATATCGATACCAGGAAATCAAAATTTGACTTACATCCATTCATTTTTCTTTCAGTCTACGGTTTCTCTTTAACTGGAAACAACTATTGCTTTTTAGGCTTTCGTGCCAACGTCCAAAGAGTCTGATCTCCAGGACCATGGATTAGTTTTAAAGCTTTCATTACACCCGAGCAACACCGGGCTAGTCATCATTAAAAGAATTCTAACAAGCCCAAAAATATTTCCTGGCTTTAAATAACCAACAAAAGGGTGATAAGCCATAAAAAAAAACAAATCAACAAAAAATTTTGTAATTTTAACACTTGTGGCACATTGGATACCAACTCTGAATGAAAAATTGAGGAGCTGAGTTTGAATTCTAGTTGAATTCCTTGCATTCATTTTACACACAAATACCCTTGAGAAAGGTATTAATCTGTCTCTTCCCTGAATTAAATAATAGAACAGATTAGGTTATATAGCCTTGGCTGGCAACTAGTTTACTGCAGAAAGCAATGGCAACCTACTGTGGAATAAACTTCTGCCCAGTCAGTCATGTCTCTTTCGAGACATGATCGCCCAAAGCATGTATCATGTATAGGCACTTAACTGACTGAGAATCTCTCTAAAATATTCTTTGAAAATGTTGAAAGATTCCTTGTTTATGTCAAAAGAAAAAGTATTTTTATTTGGAGTAAAATTGGTCAATCATGATATTCTATGATCCCAAATGCTACAAAAGTGACTTCTATGAAATTTAAGAAAATATCAGTCCATGAATGTGATACTCTTTTTAAAGAATCTTGATGCTTGGAGTTAGATGTTGAAAAATTCCTTGTTTATGTCAAAAGAAAAAGTATGTATTTTTTACTTGGAATGAAACCAGTCAATCATGGTACTCCCTGATGGGTCTGGATGCTGCAAAGGTGCCATCAATAAAATTTAAGATTTATAATCTATTTTTCTGAGGAATCATGATGCTTGGAGTTTGGCATAAATATGAACTGGCAAGAAAATAACAATATCTGAGCAGACTAAATGATCTAAACTTATTTATAAATGAAACTTTGTGTGTGTGTATCCGTTACCTATAGACTCCAAAATGGCTGAACCGATTTTCTTGAAAATTTACACAGTTGTACTATAGGCATCTGCGAGTGTTCTTAGCTAGGTTTTGTGTCGAGGTACCCCCGATAAATATTGAAAATCGATAATCGAAAAAATCGGGTTATAGAAGGAGTGGTCCGATTTTAATCAAATTTGATACACTCATAGACAAAGACATAAGAAACGATATTCAGAAGTTTCAAGTTTGCAGTTCTTACAATAGTGCAGATCGATAATATATATATATATATATATATATATATATAAAAGGCAAGATGTTTGTGTGTGTGTCTGTTTGTCTGTCTGTATGTTCTTTATACAAATCTACAATTTTTATCCGATTCTCACCAAACTTCACACAAATATTCTTTATGCTGAGTCTGAGCTCCAGGACTATAGATTAGTTTTAAAACTTTCATTACACCCGAGTAATGCCAGGCTATACTGCTAATAAAGTATAAGAGATGGGATGGAAATCTTTGTTGGAAATTCTGAACTAAACCCCCTTTTTTTTTTTAAATCTATGGGGTAGACTGTTCTCATTCCACTTTCCATGCCTAGGAAATATTATCTAGTTCTTACGTTAAGTACTGCTCAGTTACTGCTCACCTGTTTCTACTGAGTCCAAGGACACATTACTTGGGCCAGGGATTGAACTCACAATTACACTGTTGATATTATGTCTGTTATATTCTTGTATTATTTTGAATTATTTTTCTTATCTTGGTTGATATAATGTGTTTCAACCAAGTACCCACTGGTTACTATTGGAATTAATCCATTTTGTAAGAATTTTGTAAATAATTTGTCTTTGTTTACAAAAAAAGAGGAGATATTAATATTATGGAAAATCAAGAAACGTGTTTAAAGGCATTATTTCAGGCATTGTCTAACTGTAAGTGCTTCATGGTCAAGCAGTTTAAGACACACCAGGTCAATTGACAGTTTCTCCTAGGGGACACAGGTTTGAATCCTGCTGGAGGATGCATATTTTTTTAACTCTAAATAAAATATTCAATAAAAATACAATTAAATTAAGCTATAGCTGCTCCAATAATCTAGAAAAAATAATTAAAGTACATAACAACAAAATATTAAAAGCACACAGCAAAAATAACTCCAACACTAATACCAGCTCTGCCCCATAATAGCAACCTCTGTAACTGTAGAAACCCTAACCAATGCCCTATGACCAATAAATGTCTAACGAAATCCCTGATATATATGTGTTCAATCTCATCCATGGAGAATCCTAAGGATGAAAAAATGTATATCGGAAATACCATGAACGTATTTAAAAAGCGATTTTACAATCACCTCTCATCCTTCAATAACAAAGAAAAACAAAACATGACATCTCTTTCCAAATACTTTTGGAAGTTAAAAGACGAAAATAAAACGCCAAAAGTTAAATGGAAAATCCTTAAACAAGCAAGAACAGCTAAATCTATAAAGGAACCATGTTTCCTGTCTTTAAGAAAAAATTGAGATCCTTAAATATATGAACAGTAACAAGCTTTTAAACCAGAGGCATGAAACCACAGTAAACTGCAAGTACATCAGAGAGCTAACATTACAATCATGTTAAAAATAATACTACAAGAGCCAGAACTAGGACCCCATATATATATATATATATTGTCATCTGCAGACAGATCTCATCAGAGTACGGTTAGACTCCGACTGCCCTTTAACCCAGGATTGAAACCCGACCGAATTGACGTCAGTCGGCGATTCCACCCCTCGGCTATGGGCATTCAGTGGAAGAAGGCAGACCTTTTAGCACATATATTATCATTATATGTGCCTAATAGCTAGAGTGCTCTAATTCATTTTACTATATATATATATATATATATATATATATATAAATTCTATAATAGTATCCAATTACTAAATTCTGAAGTAAGGCTAATATTAATTAATAAAGTAAGGTTAATAACCATAATTAGTATTAATTGATATTAATTATAAAGTAAAGTTAATAACCATAATTAGAAAACGGTTTCCAAACTATGATCTAATTAAAAATCAAAAATTTAAAATTTAATACAAAAAACATATTCCCTAAATCCAATGTTAAGATTAAACATGCAAATTTACATTAATTATAAAGACTCTGCTTAAATAAAATTAAATAAAAAATATCCACACCAACTATTATCAGCTCTTCTAAGAAATCCATAAAGATATAGTCTAGCCAATAGATAATTAAAACTTACAACTGTCTAGAATCAAAGACTCTCATTAATCAACCACTTAAAAAACACCCTCTCAAAAAATTCCAACGGTCACAGACTTATTCCCCTATTGCTATCCCCCACCATCACCTCTAACAAAACACTCTCTCCAAAAATTCCAGCAGTCAAAGACCTGTCCTCCTATTACTAACCCCTACCAACACCTCGAACAAAAACTAAATAAATATAAAGAAAAAGGATTTCCAGTACTTTACACACCGCCTGATGAGGCATTGAAGTTTCAATGTCGAAACGAGCGTACTTTCATAGCAGTTATATATAGAATCATTATGTACATGTTCTAAAATATAATTTATAATAAATATTCACAGCTCTACATATTATATATCGAGCACTCTTTTAAATTGATGTTTTGGACGTTGTAAGAATTCTTTGTTCTGTAATCACTCGGATATATATATATATATATATATATATATATATATATATATATATGTGATCTAATCTAAACTTATTTATAAATGGAACTTTGTGTGTGTGTCCGTTACTTATAGACTCCAAAACGGCTGAAGCGATTTTCTTGAAAATTTACACAGTTGTACTATAAGCATCTGTGAGTGTTCTTAGCTAGGTTTTGTGTTGAGGTACCCCCAATAAATATCGAAAATTGATAATTGAAAAAATCGGGTTATAGAAGGAGTGGTCCAATGGATTAGTTTTAAAGCTTTTATTACACCCAAGCAATGCCAAGCTATACTGCTAGTGTATATATATATATATATATATATATATATATATATATATATATATATATAAAGGAAAACTCAACACGTCATTTCAATTGGTTATAAACTATAGCTCATTTCAATGAGTTTAATTAGCTCATTTCATCAAACCTTACAATATTCATTTCATTTGGTACAAAATTTTTGCTTTTTTAAATTGAAGCAAGGGTTAATTAAAATAAAATTACAAACAAAAATAAAAATAAAATAAAAATAAGAGGAAGAGGAAAAAGAAGGAAAGCAAAAAGGAAAGAGAGTCCAGTTCCAAATGTTGGCGTCGGATCTGTCTGGAATAGTTCAGGCCATCATGAAGGGGTTGATCTCTGAAAAAATCCCAATTCCCTAGATTTACCACTTAATATTTTATATTAAGGTAATCTTGTTGGACACCCCTATATATATATATATATATATATATATATATATATATATATATATATATATATATTTGTTTAATATGATGTCCTGAAATATTTTCTGTCTGAATTTCTTGGATGTGGAGTTTTCATTATGTTCATGCAGATATTATTCTCACCTTTGTTGGGGTGATATGATTATAAAAAAAACATGGCAATGCAAGTTCTTCTAGGAAAATTGATGAGAGGATGAGAATACTGATAAGGGTAGAGTAGACAGAGAAAGAAACATGATAGAGAGGATGCAAGTCAGTGAGATAGGAGATGACTATTGATTTTACATTTAAATTCTTGGAGATTGCAGCTGTCAGGGAAGCAAGTAAACAGAAGGGAATTCCACTAGCGGAAGTGTGAGAAAAGAAGTGGCTGGTGTAGAATTTGTATTTATGTTTTATTCAATGATTCAGTCGTTATGCCCTCTGGACATATTTATTATGATCATTTTGGGCCTTGTTTTACAAATATTTTAGAGGGAATTCTATGCTCGTTGCAATCCCTATATTAATAGCTGCAAATTGAACAAGCAAGTTTTTCCACTGGCAGTCGGTAAGAACTCTAATTTTACATCCTTAACTCTTCTTTTGATCTCATTCTGTGGCTGGTTTAGAAAAGAAATTTTCCTAGAAGAACTAATGTTGCCATGTTTGTTTGTTTTTGTTTTTTTTTATATATATAATCATATTGCCCCAAGCAAGGCAATTTACTGTTACTGGTGTGTGGGGTGTTACATAGGAAAAAGTTATGAGAAAGATTAGCAGGTCATAGGGAGTGTCAGCAAGTGGGTAAGAAAAGGATGAGAATGATAAGAGTGGAGTTGATGGAGAAAGGAGCATGAGAGAGAGGATGCAAGTCAGTGAAATAGGAGATGACTATTGATTTTACATTTAAATTCATGGAGATTGTAGCTGTTGGGAAAGCAAGTAAATGGAAGGGAATTCCATGGGTGGGAAGTGTGAGAAAAGAAGCTGCCGGAGTAGAATTTGCATTTACAATTTATTGCTTTCACAGTAAAAGGGTGGGACCTAGTTGCTAATCTTGTGGCTTGAATAAATTCATATTGTGGGCACCAGTGAGCTAAGTTCATCAGAGAAGAAGCCGTGAAAGTATTTGTAGAAGAGACACAGAGAAGTCACATTGCGCCAGTAAGAAAGAGACTGTATCTGAGCTGCCAAGTCTGGATTGATCACATTACAGGTTCTTTGTTGGATTTCGTCGAGGACTCCTAGGTGGATAGCAGGGGCATCTAACCAGATATGGCAGCAGTATTCAATGCACGGACGGATGGTAACTGACTGTAACCTTTGTTGCCAATTGGTAGTCATATTCTAATTTTGAAATTATACATCAGTTGAATTTGATAAAAAAATAAAAAGTATAAAGGAATGCTGATTACATTTAAAGTAATTTGTTGTTATTTTATTTGTAGCAAAATGAAACGGCAGTGGATGTGGCTCAAAGGAAGGAGTACCCAGAAATTGTACACCTTATTGCAACTCATTCTAAGGTAATCTTTCTTCTTTGTATTATTCTCTAAAGATTTTTTTTCTGTAAAACCTGATGTATTTTTGTAATATAGTCAGTCAGTTAATTACCATACATGATACGCACTTGAGTGATCATGTCTCTTTTGAGACATGACTGACTAAACAGAAGATTTTCCTGTAAATTTCAGATTCTATTTTGATTTCGGGTTAGTTTTTGTAAGCAAAGCAAAATATATTTCTCAAAATTAAGTACCATACGTGATACATGCTTTGGGCAATCATGTCTTGAAAAAGACATGACTGACTTGGCAGAAGATTATCCTGCAGTAGGTTGCCATTGCTTTCTGTGGTAGACTGGTTGCCAGCCAAGGCTATAGAACCCAATCTGTCCTGTTATTTGACTCATAGCTAGATGGGGAAGAGATGTATTATATTATTAAGTAGTAATTATTGGGGGATCAGTTTATTACTTCATAACAATATAAAACCGATCCCCCTTTTTATGTCTAGTAGAAGCCGTAATCATGTTTTCAACTGTTATATTCACTCAGTCAGTTAAGTGCCATACGTGATACACATAACTAGAGGGAAGAGACAAATTAATACCTTTCCCATGAGTATAAGTGCGTAAGTGAATTCAATGAATTCAACTGGAATTCGACCTCGGCTTTCCGATTTGTCGTTTTGAATAGATATCCACCGCACCACAAAGCCACATTAGATATTTTAGTTTAAAAACTTCTGGGATAGGCTGAGAACCTTTCCAACACCCTCTTGTGCATTGGAATCTCATGTTTGTTTTTTTTTTTATTTTGTATTTTTTTTCTAGCGGAAATCTTATTGCCAACCAATGGTTAATGTTTCTACAGAGCGACCAACTGTCACTTTTGAAGGCAAAAAACTTCGAAGCAATTGTGAAGCTAAACCAGTTAAGGAAAAAAAATTTTTCTTTTTCAAAAGGAAGAAAAAAGTGAGTAAATTCTTTTAACATTAATTTAAAAAGAAAAGTTGCTTTCAGGATTTCACGTCAACAGATTTTAAAGGAAACCTGTGAAAGTTTATTATATTGTAAAAGGTCACAAATCCTATTAATTCATGATTAGTCGTTTATCCATCTTACTGCTTTTCCTCACAAATTTTCTATAATGAATACCCTTTGTCAATAGTAAATGAATCCCTTTGCATAAAAAGTACATTATTAACAATATCATGACAAGAGATTTGTTTCCAATGGGCTTATGGCTGCAATGGGAAAGAGATATGGAAAAAAGATTTATTCTTTCTTTTGTATTCCCCACCCTATTTTGGGCATTATTATATCCATTATATAACAACACAGACAAAACAGAATGACTGAAAGGAAAAGGAATGACAAACACACTTTGTTTTTATAGAGACTTTTATATCACTACTATAAAACATATATATATATATATATATATATATATATATATTCATGTAAAATCTTCTGTACAATAAAGACAGAAGCTAATGACAGTTTGCCTTAAATATGGAATAATGTGTCTATCTTAATTTTTATATATATATATATATATATATATATATATATATTCATGTAAAATCTTCTGTACAATAAAGACAGAAGCTAATGACAGTTTGCCTTAAATATGGAATAATGTGTCTATCTTAATTTTTATATATATATATATATATATATATATATATATATATATATTATATTTTAGAACATGTACATAATTTTTTTAATTTTATATATATATATATATATATATATATATATATATATATCCACTACAAATCGTACATTTGTTTCACCATTGAAACTTCAATGTCTCATCAGGCGGTGTGGATAGGAATGGAAAGCCTCTTTTCTTATATTTGGTGAGTTGTGTGTGGGATGTTGGTGGGGGTTAGTGATAAGAGAAGAAGTGTCATGGATTGACTGTTAGAATTTTGAAGAAAGTGGTGTGGGTTGTTAAAATGTTTCGGACGGTGTAAAAATTCTTTCTTTGTTATGTATTCACTCAGATATATATATATATATATATGTAAATATATATATATATGTATACCACAGTGAAAATAATATAGCAATGCAGAGTGTAAGGAAGAGTCTTACATATAATATGAAGATACTCCTGTGCCTGAAGAAGCCATGTCTACAACTCCAGATTCAAATTGGCCGGATTCATCTACTATGTCAAGTTGAGGGCATATTCTTTGAACAGAAAATGGCGAGTCTTAGTTTTTTCCAAATTGAGGAGTGTGATCTGGAGGTTTGTTCTATATATTAGAAAGATATCTTCCCAAAGGGAAACTTTTAAGGTAGGCTGATTTAGCCTCGTCCTAAGCTGGAGAGGGGGATTCAGGCTAAAGAAAGCAACCTTTTTGTTTGGCTGCTGAATATAAACTAAAAAATGACCAGCACTTTTGTTGCTCTATGGAGTGATATCATTAAATGACTGATGTGACCTACTTGACTTATCTCCACCAGGGGAGATATATGCCACTACCTGGCTGCTGTTGGTTGTGATCCAGATAGCTGGTCGTAGATTGACTCTGTTCACAGTGATCTCCCTTGTCCCACATTGTGTTGATTAATCACAAGGTAGTCACATGAGTTTTCCACTAATTGTCTCTCTGCCAAGCTAAACCAAACCGGGAAGTGTGCACACAATTGAGTAATAAAAGAAAGAAATATAGCACCAAGAAAAATAAGTGGACCGACGTCTGAAGTGTTGTAAAATAACGCCTTTATATACAGTAAGTATTCACACAATAGTCTTTTGGATAATTCCCAATCCCTGCTTCTATCAAGCTGGTAGCGGAACAGAAATCTCTTAAGTAAATCGAATTGTCCTCCTAAGCAATAAACGAGAAATCTGAACAGAGTTCTAAGTACATTCTAAGTCTAGTCAACTTGATTCTTGTTTTCTGGAATGTTGCGGGAATTGCCAAAGTGCTGGGCTATGGGTAGGTTTACACGGTTCATCTTCAGAAATGGAATTGAAGTGTATTTCTTGTTCTGGGCTGGGTCACTCTCACCAAGAACTCTCTTCATTTGGCAATTTCAAACTTCATTTGGCAATTATCTCTTTGTCATTATGTCTCTGGATCGGGAACTTGAACTCTCTGCCACTCGAACTGCAACTCCAACTCTTTGTCTGCAAAATCTCTTCGTGTCTGTCTTTAAGTCTGGTTGGCCAGCAGGCCCTGCGGTTGGCACCCAACAACATAACACCTATCTTCGTCAATACATCTCTGGGCCGAGAGCTGACTGGAACTCAACTGGCAACTTCAATCCCACTCCAATCCAACTCATTTTGGCCCCCTCGGACCCTGTATTTATGCCCATGCCATGGTGTGAGGCTGACGGACGCTGGGTGTCTAACCCATTATCTTGACAACCAATAGAATGCTGAGGTTAGCTGCTACTCGTTGTTGCCTCTGGCTCACCCAATGAGATTAATCTTCTTCCCATGACGTCAACTGTTGGTTGTCTCCCCCTTTCAAACGCTGGTTCACGGAACCAGTGAGATTCCACTCAGTCTTATGATATCCTCTTCCCATACCTCTTTTCTGGGCTGGACTTAACCAGCGAATTTTCTTTCTCACAAAACAAGTTTTGGGATTTTTTTAATCAATCACTATTAACCTTTCTGAACTTATTTCGCCCAAAACAACTAAACAAAATACTGTTGACACTGTTACTTAGATAAGAATTTCCGCATCTGCATTTCTAATATCTATTTTTGAGTCACAGACACATTTAAGTGACGAAAATATTTTATCTGCTTGATGTCTCTTCTCTAAATTCCTAATCCAGTTTTCAACTCGGAATTAAATATTTGTTATCTTATTTCTCTTCACAATTCACGCGAGCAAGACAATGCCTTTGAATACAAAAATAAAAGTAAAATCTCTTTTCAGTTATTACTAATGTCCAGCAAAAATAACAATTGAATTTATTTCTCTTTTTTCTCCTCTCTCTCTCTCAGGTTTAGAATGACAACAGAGAGCAACACTTGTTAGCTTTCATGGGTGGGCCAAAACCAACGTCTATTGTTCGGGGTACTCTATGACATTAAAACAAATCTACTTCTCTTTTCTTCCTCTTCTTTCTCTCCCTCCTTCTCAGGTTTAAAATAACAACAGAGAAACACCATTTGTTATCTTTTATTTCACTTCCTTCGCTCATATTCGGAGAATAAAGAAAAATGTCTTTTAGTACGTTTTCTTCTGATCTATAATAGCAATTAAAAGATTTTTCCAGTTATAGTTAATAATTAATTAATAAAATTAATTACCTCTGTTCCACCAAAATATTGTTACAGATAAATGCCTTCTGTATCCTTAACAGCACCATCTAATTACTTCTTGTCAAAACTGGCAAAGCTATGTGGGGATAAACCACAGGGATGAGCAAAGTGAAAGATTCTACCAGGACATTAAAGTTATGGAAGAATGGTATGAAGGAAAATGAAATGAATGAATGACTGCTAGAACTTAAAATAGGTTAAATCTATTAAGCATTCACAAGAATCAAATAAGCAAAAATTTTAACCATGACTGCCAATATTCTAACTTTAATCAGTTATTGCATTATATTTCTTTTGGATTTTAGAAGTTGTGTATTATTTTGCCCTGACTTTAAGTTTCAAATGAAGATTAAATTCTTTTCTTCACATTTTTACAGTGACTTAACTCAATCAAAACCATATTTTATGTTGGATATGGTATTCTGGAGCAGAGAAACTAAAGCTAATGGTGGAAAATCGATGTTATATTTTGAATTCAACACCTTAAAATTATTGAAAATCTTAAACCTTTTCTCTGTTTGGTTTGCTATTGTGCACTTTTTCTCTTTAAAGGAATCCTTCACCTCCAAGCTTCTGAAACATGTCTGAACAGTTTCATAACAAAAACATTGTTCATTAATTTTGTCTTTGTTTTCTTTTAACTTTTGTCTTCCATTATATTTTTAGAATAAAGCAGTCCCTAGTCAACCAGAAGTCACATCCAATATTCCTGTACAAACAGTAAGAAATACAGAAAGGCAGATTGGTAAAACCCTCCCTGTACAAGGCTTTTTCAATAAGTATGTACCAAAAGAAGGGGTCCAGTATTACAGGGATTTGGCTGGTAATATTAAACAGGTAAGAACTGATTATATATAAGAATATATATTAGCTTTATTTAATGTCTGCAAGGATGTGCGTTGTGGTGCATTGGATATCGGCTCGGAACGAAATCGGGGAGCCGAGTTTGAATTCCAGCCGAATTCATTGCATTCACTTACACGCAAGCCCTCAATTCCACCTTTAATCAATAAATTTGAGGTCCTCAAATTGGTTATTAGGCCAGTGTTCCTCTCCATTTAGACCGGTTGCCTGCTACGCTCACCCATGACTCTGTGTTGATGCCCACAGCTTTTATGTTGTGTTTTATGATGTCATGATACCGCAGTTGTGGCCGCCCAGTGGGTCTTCTTATAGAGGCCAGTTCTCCATGCAGGAGGTCTTTTGGAATGTGACCATCTGGCATACAGTGGACATGTCCTAGCCAGCGGAGTCTGTGCTGTTTAAGGAGTGTGAACATGGTAGTCAAACTGGCTCAGGACAGGACCTCAGTGTTGGGCACCTTTTCTTGCCATGAGATTCCCACTGTCGGATACTTCTCAGGTGGAAGGTGTTATTGGAGTATGCTTTAGTTTATTTAACAATTAGTTATAAATTTAAAAAAATTTACTAGTTTATAAATCCATCAACATTTTTTACTGTTGTTAAATTTGTAAAAATTCTCTATAAAAGTAACCCATGTAAATTTATATTCTAATATTGAAAAGAATGAAGATTTTCAATAATATATGCATATTATTTGGAATGCATTTTAAGAGTCGGACAACACTGGAAAGTGAGCTGATACAGAGTTTGAGTTTGAATTTTGTTTAACAGCATACAACCTCTGTGTGTTATTTAATGCCAAAAAGATGGTGACTTTAAGGTATTTTTTTTAACATTTGATTATAGTGATAAGGTTGATTTATTCAGATTTTGATTAAAAAATTTTCTTACTTTTTTTTATTTTAGAAAACTAAAAATGTCTTTTAGTTTTGTATTCAAATATGTTTTGCTGAGAATGTTTTTTTTTTAAAAATAGTAAAAAATTTTTTCTTTCAAAAGCATGTCAGTCAGTTAAGTGCCATACATGAAACATGCTTGGGCGATCATGTCTCGAAAGAAACATGACTGACTGGGCAGAAGATTATCCCGCAGTAGGTTGCTTTCTGTGGTAGACTGGTTGCCGATCAAGGCTATAGAACCCAATCTGCTCTGTTATTTAACCCATAACTGAAAGGAAGAGATGGATTAATACCTTTCCCAAGGTATTAAGTAACTGCAATGAATATAAGTGACTGCAATGAATTCAACTGGAATTCAAACTCGGCTTCCTGATTTCTCGTTCTGAGCCAATATCCACTGCACCACAAGGCACATATTTTTTCTATAAAAGTCTATTTTTATGTATATAGTTCTATAAAAATCTATTACTTTCATAGTGGTTTGAACACAGTTTGGGGATTAACTATTTGCCCATAGCTGGGACCCTAACAGGTGATATCACTCCGGGTCAGTGTGGACCTGGGAACAACAGCAATTAAGAGATGGCTCCATGCTCTTGACAATTTCTCAATCAGAGGCCTTGCTGCCAGATGCAGTTTACTGTCATACCCAGGAACACTGATAGAGAAAAAGAGATTTATGGTAAAAGGGTGCACTGGGAAAAAAGGTTACAAACTACTGGACTAGAGTTTAAAAAAAATATTAATTTACTTGACTTAAAATTTGTAGATGTTGCCTGTTTTATTTTCGTGTTCATATTTCCTCCAAATTTGCAAACTTTAGTTAAATTGAGTCCCATTTTATTTAATCCCCCAGACATTTTGGTTCAGAATAAGAAATCGAGTTTCTTGAAAACCATCCAGATTGCTTTTCTGCATTCTTTAATACCGCATTTTCATAAAAATCCATCGTTTGCCTTCCTCCTTCCACAATTTCCAACTTAGTTTGCATTCTTTAATTCCGCATTTTCATAAAAAAAAATCCATCGTTTGCCTTCCTCCTTCCACAATTTCCGACTTAGTTTGCATTCTTTAATTCCGCATTTTCATAAAAAAAAATCCATCGTTTGCCTTCCTCCTTCCACAATTTCCGACTTAGTTTGCATTCTTTAATTTTGTATTTTATTCTTTTAAACAATTTTGCTCCTTAAATTCATAACTCTTACGGATCTTTCTATCAAAGAAAAACAAAGCCACTGGAACAGAGACTCCGGATAGTGTGCTTCTTGTATAGTGGGAGTGAATTGTTTTTACTGAGTTTGCCTCCTAGTCTTGAGTGTTGCTTTCCACCTCTTGATGAATTTTTCTAACAGTACTACTAGCTCACTTCAAAACCAGAAGAGAAGGCAATGGAAAACCAGGCCACTGTCTCTACCATGGCTACTTAGAGATAATAAAAAAAAGCAATCTGTGAAGAACCATGAGAAACGAGACCAAGCAGGATACTCGAATTCTTAAAAGAAATTGGAATGTACTCAAAAATATGACTGGTTGAATACTGTTTCTACGAACTTGCTATATATTCCAAAACTTGGTTCTACCGACTGCGTTTGCAAATCTTGTATATGTAATACATATAATGTATGTAGGCTGGATTTGGCTTCAGATAACCCGTGGTGGTTGGTATGCCATAAAATGTAAACAGCCAAATTAAATATATACATTTTTATAAAATATTTTATTAATTTAAAATGTGTTATATATATAAATTTGTTAAATGTATGAATTTGTCTAAATATATAAGTCTGTTATATATATTAATTTGTTAAATATACAAACTTCTTAAAATTGTTCTTAACTTTTTGTTTGATTTTTAATAATTTGATTCAGCATTAAATGACCCAAGATGGGTTGATACGCCGAAAAACCAAACGGACAAGAACCATGTTCCCTTACAAACTAAAGAGATAAGGCATAAAAAAAAACAAAGATCATTATTTCATGAAAAACATTTTCATCTTTTCATTTCATCTTTCTTCATAAGCATTTCCACACTTTAGTATAAAAAACTTTTTGTTCTTTTAAACATACTTATGTGACAATGGCCTTATCCTGATTAAGGATCAGTAAAAGAACATGTCAAGCAAAATTAAAATTTTAAATGTTGTTGAAGTTTGGTTAATTACTGAGTAGTCTCCCCTTATTTATTTTCAACATAATATAATATAAATGCTATATATAGAAAGTGACTGAACAATGAGCTGAAGGGCCACCTCCAATAACCTTTGAGTAAAAATGTCTTGTTTTATTTTCCTATTTCTCTTGTATCTTTTTGACAGGGTCCTATCGGTTACACTCCCATCTGCCAATGCATTCCAGTTGTGAAGAGGCTTGAGAGAAATTTGGATGAAACCTGTGAAAATATTTATGAACACATTGATGCCTCTCATCAGATACTGCAGAATCGCATTAATCAACTGGACAAACGCACTGCCCAGCAAGTATTTGCTATTGACCGTTTGACCAACGAGAGGCTTAGTGCTGGCCATAATAAGGGTCAGTTACAATGTGATGGCCGCCTTCATGCTGAGCACAAGGATATGGAACATCCTTGCATGAAGTATAACGACAATATCAAATCAGAAATCCAAGCCTATGTTGAAGCTCAATCCAGCGATGATGAAAGCTACCATCCGCATCACCATGACGATTCTGGCTTTTATCATCGCAGTGTGTTTTTTAAAGTTCATGAAAATGAAAATGGACGTCTATTTCGCTCTCGCTCTGATGAGACCCTGTCCCAATCTGATTATAGTGCAAGACATAGAAAGAAGGACTTTTACGAAAACCGCCAAGCTGCGATGCAACATATCAGAGCTTGGCAGACCACAGACAGAAACTGGCGCCGCGAAGGTTGTCTGTACAAAGATTCTCAGATGAAGGAGGTGAGCACTGGCACTAACAGACATAGAACAACAGTGCAGCCTGGGCCTCGTCTGCAGTTACAGAATAAAGATCAGCAGACACCATTTTTAAAATCTCCAAGTAGTGATTATGTTTCCTACTCGGATTTTCTTAAGAATCCTCTATCCTCAAACACTGCCCCGAGCCATCAACATAGTCCCCGTTCTTGGCAGCCTTCACATCCGTCTAATGTGGTAGAGATGTCAACAATACAAAATCCTACCCCCATGCAAAAGAAATGTGAAAAAGGTCAGCCAGTGTTACCAGGGATAGAATCTCACTACAGTACCATTCCAAGACCCATTGAAAAATCCTCTCATTTCTCTGAGAGGGATTTGCCAAAAGTAAGTTGCCCAAAAGATACTGTATTAAACTCAACAACCATTTACTCTGCACAAAGCATAACCCCAAGAAAATACAGTGACACTCCTGCCATATTGAAAACTGACCCTAATTTTAACAAACACATGGGGATTTCAGAATACTCTATATCAAAACCATCTCAGACCCAGTGGACACAATCTTACAAACCATCTCCACCTGTTCATAGTAGCAAATTAACAAAACGAGATGATGGTCTTGCAACTGGCCGTTCTCGCAGTCAAGACCTCTTGCTTGAATCATCATCAAAAGAAGTACTTCATGATGGCAAGTCAACTAATTATATCTGTGAACAAGCAGTTTCTCTAGGTCATAGTAAATCTCATAACAATATTTCCAAAGATAGCATCTCTGATAATCATTCTAGTTTGAATACAATGCATCCCAAGACTTCATTTATACCATATGGTCATCCCATTACAAAACCCATCCCCAATATTGAATCTCCACCAACACCTTGCAGCACAAACCACAGTTCTTATGTGCGATACACCTCATCCACTAATACTCATGCAACTGAAGCTAACCCAAATACTTTTCCAAGATCTATTCCAGCTAATCCTAGCAGACTTTACCATTGTGACAATTATCAAAGCATTTTATCATCTCCACAGCCAGCAAATTACACCCCACCTTACAAAAATCCTCCACCCTATCATAGTACAAGAACTCTCCAGGGGGATATCGAGGAAAAGTTCAATGATCAAAGAAATAAATCTTGGTCTAATGCAAATGCTGATTCTCAGGGCAACATGGATGATTCATTGACAATAAAATCAAGTAATACAAACAACAATTTCCCAGGTTGTATTTCATCAGGAAATTACACCCCCAATAATCAAGCACCACAGGTAACAACACTTAGGCTGATAGGAGCAACAGGAAAGAATTTGAAGAAGGACCCACTTTTACTGCCGACGTCGATGGAGAAAAAAAATTTGAATGAAAAGTTCAACGGACATTCCATAGAACATGTCCACCAAGCAGATGTAAGTCACTGTAAAGAAGATTCCAGCAGTAACCCGGACTCTGGCTATAGTAGCCGTATTTACGGGGCCACAAATTTGGATGCTAGCAATCGTAGCAGTAGCACTTTGTTGAATAGTGTTCATAGTAATTTGACCACGCCATCATCAGTTAGCGGCACGGATCAAAGCTTCTGTGCAAGCCCCGCAAATCTTTCTCCCTATCACCATCAATCTGAATATGCGAATAGAGTGGCTGTTGACTATGAAACTCAAACTGCTTCAAATAAACAATATTTTGAGAGCGTCACTGCTCATCTACAAAATTGGTATCACAAAAAGAAGCAGGAAAGTTTGCAAAAGGATAATTTGCAAAAAAAGTCTTTAGTTTCAGGATTGCCACCACCACAACAGCAACAACAACAACTGTTGCCAAATTCACTTGGGATAAATTTATATTCAGCCGGTAGTAAAAGTCAAGGGCATAATTATATCCGGGGCAGTGATGTTTGAAAAAAATGAGGTTGAAGGAAAAAAAAAAATCAATGTTAAATTTATTAATCATAAAATATTAAATCAGAACAATTTTTTTTAAAACTGTAAATGTTTTAAACACAAATAGAAAATGGATTTTAAAATATTTACTTTTGATTGAAAAACAGATTTTATTCCAGAAAAGTACAAAATACCTCCCCTCCCCGACACAAAAAAAGAGTATTTATTTTACCATTCCCACAGACAAAACATAAAAAAGAAAATGTAACCTGGATGCCTGTTTTTGCCTGACATCATTATACATTTTTAGTTTTATGGATATATGTTCTCTCATATATATATATATATATATATATATATATATATATATATATACATACACACACACACATACACTACTGGCCATAATTATTAGGCCACTCCAGTTTTTAAAAAAAATGTTAATACTTTGCAAAAGTTTACAAGGCAGCCAGGAAGTCTTTGCCAGCAAGCCAGCCAATAAGAAGAAGAGACTAGCATGGGGAAGAGAGCACAAAAACTGGACACCAGAACAGTTCATTTGATGCACCATGTTATTGTGCAGTATTAACAAAAGAACCCTTCTATTTTCATTTAGAATTATCCACTTGGCAATAAATACTAAAAATAGTATGAATTACATCATTTTTTTAAAAAACTGGGGTGACCTAATAATTATGGCCGGTTGTGTGTGTATATGTGTGTGTGTATATATATATATATATAATACAATACAAGTAAAAGGTTTGAAAGGTTTGTTATGTTACCTTCAACATCTAGACACCAGAGTTTTGTCGTTAAACCCTCTGGGAATCACTCCCTCCACTCGTCAGTGGATATCAGCAATTGATCCCTTATACATCTCAATCTATCTTTTTTGTTTATATTCACTTTTCATTGATGAAAGGTTTACATATCTGACTAATATTTTTTATCATTCAATTAAAGACTAGTGATGGTACATTGGGCAAGTAAGTATTTGCCTGTTGGAAGTGTGAAATTATACTAATATAATGGAAAACATGAACTACAAATTCACAAACAAATATTGAGACTTAAGGAGGGAAAATTCTGTTTGAACCTGGCTGAATGTAAAATGGCATTGCAGATGGTAGGTCCCTGTTTAAAGATGACCTTTAAATACGAAAAAGAAAAAAAAAATTCTGATCAACTGTCTGAATTGTATAATCCATTTAATTCTTCGCTGAAATTTGTGATGGTGGTCTTAACATTTTTATTTTTGTTTCAATTCTTCATTTGTATATCTCAACATAATCACCTATGGTATCAAACATTAAAAAAACTGATATGCCATACGGATGAAAAAAAAATCATTTGAAACAATGATTTGGTGATATGAAAATAGCATCACCAACTCAACATTTTTATGAAACATTTTGTCTCGTTCTCCATAACTTGCGATTCCTAAAAACGCATGCATAAATAAAATCATTTGGTGATAAATCCATGACTCCTCAGAGTTTTGTGTTTGGACAAACAACATTTTCATCAATTTAGTGATTCTCAAGTGGCATCAATCTATTGGCAACAATACATTCGGTAAACACTGGATTGCATTAATTCATAGGGCTGATCTTTTTATATTGATTTTGCCATGGACTTAGGGATGAGTCTTCCAGCTTTGATCTTTCTATTCATTTTTGTTTTCAAATGAAAACGCATTACAACTGAAGAGAACTTTGCTTGCCTATGAACCAGCCTGCATTTCTGTTGAGATTTGTTGTTAATTTTTGCCAAAATTTTATATACTTCTTTTAAGAGGATTTTTAAAAAATAATTTTTCTCTTTCATTTTATTGCAATAGTGAGGAGTGCTGAAAATTCCTGGTGCATCACATTTTGGAAGATAGGTTTTGGAAATCTTCATCTTAGACTTTCCAAAACTTCTTGTCTTGACTTCTTGAACAAAGATTTAAAAAGAGCTGTCCATGTCTATTACAGGCAGATCTGTCCACAACGACTGCAGGGAAAGGTTTAGTTTGGGATTGTTGCTTTGAAAATGTGTGTGTGTGTGTGTGTATTTTATATATATATATATATATATATATATATATCTGAGTGAATACAGAATGAAGAATTCTTACAACGTCCAAAACATTAACTTAAAACAGTGCTCGATATATAATATATAGAGCTGTGAATATTTATTAAAAATTATATTTTAGAACACGTACATAATTATTCTATATATAGAATAATTATGTACGTGTTCTAAAATATAATTTTTTATAAATATGCACAGCTCTATATATTATATAATAAGATCAATAATTATGTACATGTGTTAAAATATAATTTATAATATATATATTATAAATTATATTTTAGAACATGTACCTAATTATTCTATATATATATATATATATATATTCGTTATCACTAACCCCCACCAACACCTCTAACAAAACACTCTCTCCAAAAATTCCAATGGTCAAAGACCTATCCTCCTATCACTAAGCCCCACCAACACCTTGAACAAAACTAAATAAATATAAAGAAAAAGGATTTCCAGTACTTTACACACTGCCTGATGAGACATTGAAGTTTCAATGTCGAAACGAGCGTACCTTCATAGCGGATATATATATATATATATATATAGAATAATTATGTACACATTCTAAAATATAATTTATAATATATATATATATATATATATATATATATATATATATATATGAGGTCTGTCTGAAAAATAATGGGATTGCTTGTGCTGTGTGACCTATAGGTAAAATGGGGATTATTTGTCTTGATATCTGTGTTAGTATGTTTGTAAAGGAGACTCTTGGCTCTGGTTCATTGAGAATTTCCATGTTGATTTGGGATGAGATGAGTTCACTGAATTTTGGCCAGTTAGTTTTGTGTAGTTGCCATTTTGGATGCCTTGCTTATATTTAGGAAAATAGGCGAATGGTTACTTACACATTGTTCATCATGAACTTTCCATTAAAGTCAATGAAAATTAATGGGGAGCATATGGTTAGGTTGATAATTGATGTTGATGATCTGATACCTGGGTGTAAGTATGTGTGAATGGTTATAAAGGATACATAGATCAGATGATACTAATTTTACCAGTTTGATTGTGGTCACTACAGCCGCACATTGTGCTGTTTGCATTAAAATCTCTCATTAGTAAAAAGGCAATGGGAAGATGGCTAATTAGCATTTCTATTTGTTTTTTTTATAATCATATTACCCCAAGCAAGACAGTTTACTGCCACTGTTTTGCAGGAGGTTACATAGGAGGAAAATTATGAGAAAGAGTGACAGGTTATAGGGGGTGTCAGGATGTTGGTAAGAGAAGGATGAGAATACTGATGAGAGTAAAGTGTACAGAGAAAAGAGCATGAGAGATAGATGACTATTGACTTTACATTTAAATTCTTGGAGATTGTAGCTTATTCAGTCTGTGTTTTGGACGATTATACATTAAACATATGGTTATTGTTTGATGAATTGAAGCCTTTACTGCCATGTTCTGTAGACTTGTATTTAATTGTAATTTTTCATGGGGTATTGTACAACCATTTGGCCTGTTCTCTATTGTTGAGGCATTTATTTTTATACTAGCAGTATAGCCCAGTGTTGCTCGGGTGTAATGAAAGATTTAAAACTAATCCATGGTCCTGGAGCTCAGACTCTTTGGACGTTGGCATGAAAGACTAAAAAGCAATAGTAGTTTCCAGTTAAAGCGAAATTGTAGACTGAAAGAAAAATGAATGGATGTAAGTCAAATTTTTATTTCCTGGTATCGGTATCAAATAAGTTTTTTTCGTCGTAAACTGAATTTTGAAGGCTAAATAAGTCCTCTGAGTAAATGTTATCATGGCTGAGACGAAGAACTACAATTATATCTACTTAGAGCCAAATCCGATGAAAAAACTAAAATAAAAGGGCTGAAAAAATACAGATATACAGGCAGATAAACAGACACACACACAAACATCTTGCCTTATATATATATATATATTATTGATTTTCTTCAGTATTGTAAGAACTGCAACCTTGAAACTTCTGAATATCATTTCTTATGTCTTTGTCTATGAGTGTATCAAAGTTGATTAAAATCGGACCATTCATTTTATAACCTGATTTTTTCGATTATCGATATTTATTGGGGGTACCTCAACACAAAACCTAGCTAAGAACACTTGCAGATGCTTATAGTACAACTGTGTAAATTTTCAAGAAAATCGGTTCAGCCGTTTCGGAGTCTATAGGTAACGGACACACACACACACACACACATACGCAGAGTTCCATTTATAAATAAGTTTAGATCATTTAAAGGGGATGTCAGTTTTTTGAGAAAGGTCTCCTTCAAACATAATATATTTTGATTGTAATCTCTAAGGTGTTTGATTTAACATTTCTGAAGTTCCATTCCATTGTATGATGCTTGTGTTCTGTTTCTTCATTTGAGCGGTAATTATTTTTAGAGAGTGGATCTTAAGGATGACTATGTCTTTGGTTATCTGTTCCCATATATTTCATACAGTTTGTTCTCATTTATGAACTTGTTCTTTGTCAAGTATTTAAATTGTGTTGATTATTTATTCTTTTCACTTTTTTTTTATTATCTTTATGTAAGTTTTCATCCTGTTTATTAGCTTTTAATTGTTTTTGGGATTTTTATTTTGTTTTGAAGTTTGATTGGTTTTGTTCTGTCTGTTTTCTGATAAGTTTTGAGTATTTTTTCACTGAAAGGTTTTTGTCAGTGAATTTTTTTAGATTTACATTATTAATAGTTTAGGTTCAGTAGTATTTTTTTTTTTTTTTTAATCGTTTCACCCCAAGCAAGGCATTCTACTGCCACTATTGCACTTGGGGCTACATAGGGGAAGGTAAATAGAAAGAGTGGTTAGATATAGGGAATGTCAGAAGCGGGGTGATAGGTAGTTGGGAGGATGGGAAGAGTGTTTGAAAGAATGGAAGCGAGTTAGTGTGTTAGGAGGTGTCTATTGAACTTACATTTAAACTCCTGGAGATTGTAGCCATTGGGGAAGCAGTCATGTGGAAGGGAATTCCAGAGTCGGGAAGTACGAGAAAAGAAACTGTTGGAGTAGAAGTTGCGGTTGCATTTTATCGGTTTCACTGTAAAAGGGTGGGATCTAGTTGCTAATCTAGTATCTCGTGCAAATTCGAACCTAGGGGGCACCAGTGATCTAAGTTCATTGGAGCAGAAGCCATGGAAGTATTTATAGAAGAGACACAGGGAAGCCACATCGTGCCGGTGAGAGAGAGACTGCAGGCAGTCTGCCAAGTCAGTATCGATCACATAACAGATCCTCTGCTGTACCTTGTCGAGAAGTCCAAGGAGAATAGCAGGGGCACCCGACCAGATATGGCAACAGTATTCAATGCACGGGCGGATGGTAGATTTATAAATGTGCAGGATAGATTCAGACGGAAAAAACCTCTGGGCCCTGCACAGAGAACCAACTTTCAGAGCAGCAGATTTAGCAATGGATTCGATATAGTCATTCCACTTGAGGTCTGCTGAAAGTGTGAGACCAAGGAGGCGCAGTGCTTTACTCTCTGGGAGGCAAGCCTGGTCCATGCTAATGGGAGGTAGGTGTGGTTGTCTATGATGGTTAATTGATAGTAGCTTCATTTTAGAAGCATTAAAATTCATGAGCCATTTCTTACCCCGGTCCACTATGGATTGGAGGTCCTTTCCAAGCTCGGCTGCAAGGTTACCTTTGTCACCCACACCAGATTTTTGATCGAGGCGAGAGTAAACTGTGGTGTCATCGGCGTACATACCTACTTGGGATATTATGGTATCGAGGAGATCATTAATGTAGATCAGAAAGAGCGTAGGACCTAGGATAGAGCCTTGAGGGACACCCGCGTTCATATGGTAGCTCTGGGAGGCATGTCCGTTTAATACCACTTTCAATGTGCGGTTAGATAGAAATGATTGGATTAGTTCAAACAATTGTCCAGCTATGCCATAGCTCCGCAGTTTGCATAGAAGGCCAGCATGCCAAACTCTGTCGAACGCTTTAGAGATATCCAAGGCGACAGTTCGGGCTTTGCCATTCCTGTCGAGTGCCTGGTATATATACTCGGTGATGGTCGTTAGCATATCGGCAGTAGACCTAGTGAAGCGGAAACCATACTGCTTGTCCGAGAGGAGCCTGTGTTCTGTGAGGTGCTGAACGAGCTCGGCATTGATAATGGCCTCGAACACTTTGCCAAAGATCAGAAGAAGGCTGATAGGGCGGTAATTTGTGGGTTCCGAGGGTTCTCCAGAGTTGTAGAGCTTAGAAAGGACAGAGGAGAGTTCAGGGGCACATTTCTTTAAGACTATGATTGGGATTCCGTCCCCTCCACTTGCTTTGTGGGGGTCAAGTTTTGAGATTATCTTAGAGACAAGCGAGGGTGTAATGTGGACATCATTCAGCTGAGCCTCAGTTCTGGGTGAGAAGTCGGGTATAAAAATCCCAGACGAGTCCAGACTCGAATTGTTCAAGAATCTCCGTGCAAAGCATTCAGCCTTGTCCGCTGAGGAGGTGAGGACCTCAAAATTATTGATTAGTGGGGGTATTGTGGACTTGCTCTTGTTAAGTACTCTTTTACAGAGTCGCCAGTAGTCTTTGGCGCTGAACTTAGCGGATGATATGCGTTGTTTCATTCTGGCAGCAAACAACGTCTTAGCTTCGTTAAGTATCTTTTTACACTTATTATGAGCTGAAGTGAAAAGGTGCCTGTTTTGGTCCGACGAGTAGCTACGGTAGAATCGGAAGAAATGATTCTGGTAGGCAATGGCGGCCGAGCAAGTGGGGGAGAACCATGGAGACGAATGAGACTTAAGCAGAAATTTCCTGGCAGGGATGAAGGCATCGATGCCAGCCTTAACCCAGGAGGAGACCTCGGATGCACATTCTTCGATGGGAAGACTAAAAACGTTGTTCCATGGGACGTCACAGAGGAAGTCTCGGAACGAATCCCAGTCTGCCCCTTGGTAGCAGTAGGATATTCTACTGGTCTGGGTTTCTTGGGTCGGGCGGGAGAGGAATGAAATGTTGACGGAAACTACGGTGTGGTCAGTGTTCCCGAGTGGGAAGAGTTGTTTGGTAGTGCAACAGTCTAGGATGGAAGTGAAGCAGAGGTCTAGTAGTGAGTCCCTTCCATTGGGGTTGTTGGGGAAACGCATAGGGAAGTCCACCACTTGTGTGAGGGATTTATTCTTACCAAGACCATATCTTAAGCAATTAAAGCATCTTAATGTGTTTGGAATGTATCTTTCTACTTTTGAAACTGTATAGCCAATTTTTTTTTCTTTTAGTGCTTCTGGTGCAACAAAAGTAATGATATAAGTGTTAGTATCTATAATTCTGTCATTTTTGTGAATTTTTACTAGAATAATAATAAACTTACCTGTGTATAATGCAAGTGGTCACCAAAAATGCATAATTTTTAACCTGTTCAAATTAAATTATCTGTGCATATATGTGATCTTCTATTTTTTACCTAAATATCAATGATAAGAATTCAAAATATATATATATATATAATGAACACAAGTTGTATGTTTTTATAAACTTATTCGTAATATTATATTTCACGGCTTTCTTATGGACCACTCCTCAGACCAAATTCATACAACAATGAATAGGTTAAAATTATCCAGATAAAAAATTCAAATAAAAAAGAAAAGAAAAGAAAAAATAGGGAGAGGAGGTTAACTTAAGAGTGTTAGATATTTACCTAATTTTTCTTCTTTTTTTCCTTCTTTATCTGGATAATTTTTACCCATTCATTGTTGTATGAATTTGGTCTGAAGAGAGGTCCATAAGAAAGCTGTGAAATATAATATTATGAAGAGGTTTATAAAAACATCCAACTTGTGTTCATTGTTATAATACTCTGTTAAATCTTAACATTGAGTTCTCATTGGATTTAATCCCCCATTGGAATTTACCTTACCATGTACCAAGGGTTCTACTTACTTCCATTAGACCAAAAATTCTATGAAAACATCTGTTCTGCACCATATGTCCACGTATCATCTGGTTCACTCTTCTCCCCAAGTTTTTAAACAAGCATAGAGGTTTAGTTTTTGTTTCCTGTTCAAGATTGTTATCGGTTCCTTCTAAAGTCAGCTTCAGCTCTATTCCTCTAACACTTGTTCTTTCCTATGCCAGTATAATCCACACATTATCCTCTATCTTGAGTGGCTCTTCGGCCTTGTATTGGATAAACATTAAAAATAAACAACAAATACACATATTTTTTATGATTATTATAGTAAAATTAATACAGATTGATGGCATAGCAATGGGGTTGTCCCTTGGCCCTACTTTATTTCATTCTACATGCATCACTTAGAAAACAATATTTAACAGTTTTTGAAATCATATTAATATGTTCATATTAGCAAAGAACTTTGATAAAATAAAATAAAAAAATTAAGAAAAACTGTATAACTTATGAACTTAAGAGAAACTCTTTCCTTGACATTTTAGTAAACAAGAAGTCACAATTTTACTTTGTTTACATACAAAAAAATCCACAGGCAAAAACTTGTCTTCTTAATTACCAAAGTAAATGTCCTCACAGATATAATGATCAACTACTATAGTAATTTTTGTAAAGAATTGAAACAAATACTTATTGTCTCACATGCTATGTTGTATTTGAGTTTTAAAGAAATTTTACAAAGTGAAAAAAAAAAAAAAAAAAAGGTAATCCTGTAATACTCCAACGGTCCGTCCTAACAATTTTCCCTGGCAGCCGTTCTCCACGCTGTAATGTTGCCGGAAATTTGTAGAAAATGTTGGCCGGACAGCTGGGGGTACAAGATTGACTATAAGGAACGAACTTCCACAACTTGGATGAGTTGAAAGGATGCTTTATTCGTTTAGAGTTAGCCTTGTCGGTTGGGGCAGGCGAATGTGACACACAGCTCTAACTCTAATTAATGGAGATCAACAAATCCAAACTGAACGAAACAAGACGAACGGAGATCCTTACTTCAAGCTTGCGCCTGGCGGGACTCTCAACTCTCTAACTTAACTGTCTTAACTGACTGACTCGGAAAATATACCTGAATTTATTTAAAATTGACTAGAAACCCGGAAATCCGGAAATGCTTTAGACCACCGGTGACAAACACCGGCAACTGTAAGTCTGAAATTTCAGTTATCTTTTTTTTTTATCTTAATAAGGCTTCCGCCGGAAAAGGCTTAATGTGTGGTCAAGATACAGTAAAGGACAGCCTTTGACCGGGTCATAGAAAACCTACCTAGTGAACTTTTCTGAACTTTATCTCTTTATCACTGAGTCAAACATTTACCGGAGGACAATTTTCCTCATAAAAGAAAAAGCGTTTATTTATTTATTTTTTTCCTCTTCTTTTTCACTTTTGTTAAATATGTTTTTAAACTATTTTCTATTCTAATCTATTTTCTATTTTAATCTATTATAATAAAATACATATATGTCTAGTTATCGTGTCACATTACCTCCCCAACGGATCTTGTCATTTATGTCAATAAATTACAATAAACAAAAAAAACATGATACGATGCTCCTTCATGTCGGTACGCCATCACCACCAAAAATTATTTTGATCCCCCAGGGATATTCTCCTCCTCTCCACAAACATCAATCATGAAATTTCTTATTAATCCATACCATTTCTTTGTATTTCCTCAACACATTTTTCTTTTTATTTCAACAACCAATTCCTCAATTTTCGTCTTCGTAGCCGGTGGCATCAATGAATCCACGCAGTTGGTTTATTGCTACGTATGAGGGTCAATTCTTCATTAACGAACACCTTTTTCAACTTAGTGTTTTGCTTTCCGCTTTTACTTCTTCTCTTCTATTCCTGGAAGAGACTCTGCTCTTCGTTAATTCATCTCTTGTTACCATTTTCCAGTCATAATTAGACAAAAACATTTTCTTCTATTATAACTAAATGCAGCCTGTTTATAAACAGAGAGAAAAAGTCATAAAGCAATATCTAACTGCGAATATCTTTATGCTTATAATAAACTAGCATCATAACCCGGCGTTGCCCGTGCAACTCAGAACATTTTAGTAGTAGGAGAAAAAAAAATCTATAAGCGGTCATTTTTTTTAGGAGGCATGTGAAAAAATCTCATGATGCAATAATGTTTATAATATTAAATGGATAAATTCCTTTAAAACTCAGTTATATAATAAAAGATTATTCTTTAAAAATTGTTCAACAATTCCATTAAAAAAACTATTTTGTTTTGCGTAAATGTGATTTGATGTTTTGTGTGACATTGTAAACAACATTGTTTTTGTTTCAAAATTACGGGGGAAAATATTTACATTTTTTTGTTGACTAAATGAATTTAACAAAAATAAAAATAATTTTTGTTTTACTGAAATTAGAAATATAAAAACTATTACACTCTCAGGTCAGAATTGGAATGCAATGTTTGCAATATTCAATACTCACACAAACATCAAATCTTGTGATGCAATGTTTATAATATTAAATGGATAAATTCCTTTAAAACTTGGTTATATAAAAAATTCCATTATAAAAATCTATTTTCGTTTGTTTTGCATAAACATGATTTGATGTTTTGTGTGATGTTGTAAACAACATTGCATTTGTTTTTGTTTCAAAATTATGGGGGAAAATATTTCCATTTTTTGTTGACTAAATGAATTTAACATAAAAATAACAATTGTTTATTTTGTTTTACTGAAATTAGAAATATAAAAACTATTACACTCTCAGTTCAGAAATTTTTTTAAGAATATTTAAAAATGTAGACATTTAATTTTAGAGGAAAAAACATTAACTATTAATTATAAGCTTTTTTAATATGTTAGTTGCATGTGACACGAGTGATTTGGACTTTGAACACCCAATTTTTTGATCAAGTAACCTTTTCACTTTCTAACAGACAGTCTGGGTCTTCACGGCCTCTTTTATTGACCAACTGTCAATATATAAATTAAATATTGTTCCTGGTAGACATCTGGCTTGTTTTCACAACTGCCAATCCTTGGGACGTGTTTTTATGAGAAGTTTATCAGCATATCTCTCCTTATATTCAAATTAATAAAATTTATTAATTACCAGCAACCAAATAGTGTCACACTAGGAATTTTACATTGAAACCTTTATTTTGATCACTGGAGTATATCATTCTCATTCCATGTGCAATGCCACTTCTGGTAGCCATGCAGTTATCTTCCTTTAAGTTAGTTAAAATTCAGTGGTGAACAAATAACTTATCTAGGATCAGTAATATGGAGTGCTAGAGAAAATCATTAGTGTAAAAGATTGCAATATGAGCTCTGGATAAGAGGGTGAGGAATGGTTACTGAGACATTAGGTTTATAAATCCCCCAAAAATTAATCTTCTGGTGTCCTCAAGGACACATGGCCCAGTGGATATAGCCGTTAGCTAGTTCCAGTAACTTGACCCAAAGACTTGTGAGTTCAATACCAGGTTACAGCAGAACAAATAACTTAGAGGGTTAAGTTAAAGGGAGATGGCTATATGGAGTGCTAGAGAAAATCATTAGCATAAAAGATTGCAACAATGAGTGAAGTCTCATTGCACATGGAATGATATATATTCCATTCTTCTTCTTCTAAGATAATGCTTCCAAAACTTGATGCCATTCTTATAAAACCACTCCCATTAACTACAATCGTATGATACATGCTTAGGCAATGACTTGACATGAGCAGAACAATCTTCCAATAGTATCTGAATGCCAACTTGACTCTCTGAGCTGATATCTTTAAAGTGGGAAGCATTTAAAAGAAAGTGCTATCAATTTAAAATTAAAAAAAAAAAAAACATGATTGATGAAATGGGACAAGCCAGCAACATTTCAGCACTCACTCCAACTTTGTTTTTAAACACACACCTTGTCACTTGGATTTCACAACATTTACATTTCTGAAAATGCTAAACTGATCTTGATGACTAGAAACGGTCAAAATGCCAATACATAAACAATTTCTTCATGAACCTGATCTGTATGTATAAAAATTTGTACACCAACTCAGAAAAATTTAATAAAGCATTTGAATAGATAAAAATAAAACGTGTTCTATATTACTGTGCTCAGCATATCATCTGAAATGGTGACAAAACGGCAAAAGATTGTCTGACACTTTTGTTTTTATTGGAGTCTATTGGATAATCTTCAATGATAAATTGATTTTAATCAGAGAAACTGTCTTCTTCAAGTCACAAAATAAAGGTCCATTTATTACTTTTCAAATTTATTTTTAGAAATATTCCTGATAAGAATAAAACAAACACATCAAGGAAATACTTGTAGACATTAACGATTCCTTAAAGTTTTTCAATCATAATGGCAGATGCACCTCCGCCACCATTGCAAATTCCAGCAACTCCTAATTGTCCAGGCTTGAGGTTCAATGCCATATGACCAGTGATTCGTGCTCCAGACATTCTACACAAGAAAAAGAAAAGAATTGTCATAATTCAAAAGAATTGAGGAAGGATTTTTTTTTTAAAGTCAGGTACATGAAATGGATAAACAAAACAAAAACAAAAAACCTGTATATTTCCTCAAAAACAGGATTTTTAATGCTAATTTTATTTAATACTAGTAAGTATAGCCCAGCGTTGCTTGTGTGTAATGAAAGCTTTAAAACTAATCCATGGTCCTGGAGCTCAGACTCTTTGGACGTTGGCACAAAAGACTAAAATGTTTCCAGTTAAATTGAAACCGTAGACTGAAAGAAAAATTAATGGATGTAAGTCAAATTTTGATTTCCTGGTATCGATTTATATATATATATATATATATATATATAATATCGATTTTTCTGCACTATTGTAAGAGCTGCAACCTTGAAACTTCTGAATTCTTATGTCTTTGTCAGTGAGTGTATCAAATTTGATCAAAATCGGACCACTCCTTCTATAAACCAATTTTTTCGATTATCAATTTTTGATATTTATCAGGGGTACCTCGACACAAAACCTAGCTAAGAACACTCACAGACGCTTATAGTACAACTGTGTAAATTTTCAAGAAAATCGGTTCAGCCGTTTAGGAGTCTATAGGTAACGGACACACACAGAGACAAAGTTCCATTTATGAATAAGTTTAGATCTTTCCTGATAGATAAACAATGTCTTTATCTGCTCTTGTAAAAATTGTTACCACATTCATTCTTTGTTCCATTTTCCCTTGTGAAAGATTAAATGAAAATTAGTAAATATTTTCCTGAAAACTTTCAAATTTGTCTTTTTAATCATGTTCATATCTCCTCACCTGGATATAATTATGCCTAATAATTAAATTATAATTATAGTAAATTATTTTAAAAAAAACTTATTTATTTTTTTCTGATAAGAGTAGATAAGTTTGCCTTTTATCTACACCTTTCCTGCTGTAATGTTGCCTTTCTTTTTTTATTAATACTTTCACGGTAATTGTTTGGATGAGCTTTTTGCTATGATACCTGGACTTTATAAATTTAAGTGCGGTACTAGACTGGATCGAGATCTCATCAATTTACAGTCAATCTGGTGAGATGCAGTCATAAGTTCTATGTTAACAGTTTCTTCACCTGCATTTCTTGCTTGTGGAACTCTCTTCCAGCCAACTATAATCTGCAAAAATTTAAATGCAATGTCAAATGCTATCTACTGTTCTACTGATTACTCTTGTCCCTAATTCTTCTACACTGTGTAACCCCTTGCGTCTTAGTGGCTTTGTTGCCTTGCTTGGGTTTATACTAATAAAATAAAAACTTTTGAACAGAGGTTTATCCCTGGATTTTGTTTAACCTTCTAAAGTCTTCTCATTTTCTTTCACATCCAGTAAACCCCCCTCCCCCACACACACATTTGAGTCTTAGTGGCATTATCACCTTGTTTGGTGGGGTGAAATTGTTAAAAATGAGATGCCAGATCAGGATCAATATAGTTACAGACAGTTCTTTGAATTTTGTCAAGTATCTTGAGATATAAAGCAGGAACACTAGATCAGATATGGCAGCAATATTCAATGCAAGGATTGATGGTAGATTATTAAATTTGATTTAATATAATTATTCCACCTGTCAGTAGAAAACATGAGACTAAGAAGATACAATGAATTGCTGCCTTGGAGGTTAGCATCAGCCATACTGATAGAAAAAGAAAAAAAGTTCTCTATGGTGATAACAATTTCATTTTGAAGATAATGATTTTACTGATTATTAATATTTGCATGTAAGTGAATCTAACAAACCCAACTGGAACTGGAACTTGACTCCATGGTATCCAATTTTGTGCTGTTATGTATTACACCACTTGCACACCCAAGCTTACAGCACCTGGTATTTCCAAGCAGTCACCCTTCTAGGTAATGAGCAGGCTTGACATTGCTTATTGGTACAGAGTACAGACAAAATATACATAGTGTATTATAAAGGTGTGAGTGATGTTAGCATTCTGACCATGAGTGCTATGATTAATGAATCAAGGATATAATTTCGGCCTGGGGAGATGATTCCCATGGGTATCATTGAAAAGCATCAGAAAATTATGCCACATGATGATCCAACCCTTGTGAGTGAAATTGGGTAGACAAAACTGTCTAGTAGCTGTGAGAGAATGAAGTCACAAATCATCGTGACTGAAGGTGTAAGCGGATTGACATTGTTCTTCTGATCAGGTCAGATTCTGAGTAATATCACAGAAGCACAGTTGCTGCAGGAGGCCTGATTAAAAAGTATTGAGACTGTTACTATGGCAACTGAGCTAAAGCATGCAGAGTGAGGCCGCTTGATCTGGAACTCTGTGACATATATAGATTAAATTATAACATTCTTGCTCACTTTGATTTTTTAAAACAGTGTTTGGAAGGATAGTGTGTAGACCACATGGCAGAAGTTTCATCAGTGACCATGGCTTGTGCATTATACAGTGCAGACTCCGATGGCTAGGCTATGTCCACCGCATGCTAGACGGTCGCATTCCAAAAGACCTCCTGTATGGAGAGCTGGCCTCTGGAAGAAGACCCACTGGGCAGCCACAGCTGCAGTATCGTGACATCATAAAACGATATGAAAGCTGTGGGCATCAACACGGAGTCATGGGAGAGCATAGAAGTCAACTGGCTCAAATGGAGAGGAACCCTGGCCCAACAACTTAAATCAAGGAAGGAGCAACTGACACAAAATGTCATGGAAAGGCGGGTTTGCAAGAAGCAAAATGACAGCTCCGACAGACCAGAAACAAAACATAAATGCAGCCTCTGCAACAAAGATTGTCACTCCCGCATCGGTTTCTACAGTTACAGATGCCGATGCTGCAGACAACTAGGATGCTAACCATGGTCAACCCTGACCAACAGAGGCCTACTACTATTCTTGCTCTCTTTGATTATTTAAAGCAGTGCTTGGAAGGACAATGTGTAGTGTGTGGACCACACAACAGAGGTTCCATGAGAGACCATGGCTTGTGTAGCAGTTTTGGGCCAAGGACAACGTTTTCCTGAGATCTCCACCCTTGTGATTTTTTCAGCATCAAAAATCAAATTCCACTTAAAAGGAATGACATTTGAAGACATTGGTGCAAACCAATAGAATGTGACAAGGCAGTTGCTTGCTATCCTAAAGAAGCAGTTCCAGGAATTCTTCCATCAGTGGAAATGACACTGGATAAAAGGTGTGGCTTTAGAATGGGAACTACTTCAAAGGAGATTAAATGTTGAATTGATATATGTTATAGTTTTCTTTTTATAGCACCAGTACTGATACTTTGTAATCAGACACTATATATAACACAGAATGGCTCTTTAGGTTTTGAAGAAACACAAACATGCCTAAGTGGTCGTTCGCAACAAGGGTCGACTAATTATGTTAATAAACGGGCATACTCAAATACAAGTAGCCAACCGTTTCATATTATAAAGATAGATAAAGTGCAAGTCTGTTTCTGCATTTTGCTTTCTCTACCTAATGGAATAAAAAAAAATTATTATGATGGATATATATATATAACACTTACAGAAATTGTATATATAAAAACCAACAAGAGTATTGGAGCACAAGAAACAAAATTGACTGAAATAAACTAAAATGTAGTAAGTTTTGGTATTTAATAAACTAAAATGTAGTAAGTTTTGGTATTTAATGTGGACTGGGAAACTGATGACTGTTTCTGACAGAATTTTCAACATGACATTTATGTTTTTCTATATTTGGGAAATTTTATAATTTTTTAGTGAAAAAATGAGAACATGTGTAAATCTTAAAAACATGGGAAGATCTGAAAAAACATGCAACAAAAAATACTGACAGGATTTCAGCTTTTACAAACTAAAAAAATTCACAAAGGAATTAAATATGTAAATCTATTTTTTAGTGCAAGTCACATTACTCATTATAAAGAAAGATTATTTGACTTGAAATATTATGAAAGTTTAACAAAATTATTTGAACACAGTTATATAGTTACTTAATAATTTTTAAACTAATTTAAAAAAAAAATGAAAATAACAAAAATGTAGATTGAAAACATTTCTTTCAAAGAATGCCTGTTAGTAAATGATAATTCAACTTATTTTGTAAAAGGATTCTTCTTTGTTATGCTCCATGTCCCCTCACGAGGATTAGTTTGTGTTCACTTGTGAAAGAATCAATTTCACTGTCACATGAATTCTTTGATGTTTTCTTTGGCAACAATAAATATTTTCGATTTTTCTTGTTCTCTTCTCAATCTTTCATGCCCTTACCATTCGTCCACTACCGAAAAACTATGCTTGTTTATGCGATGATTGCAAAATCTAAAACAATCCCCGTCCACCCCCACCCCCACCCCCATCAGTGATGTGATTTTTTTATATTCTTTTCAACAGTTGGAAATTTGTACATTACCAGCAAAATCTCAAATTTACGAGAATGTAGTGTTCATAAATATTCACCTTATGAGACGCCATCTATTTTTTTTTCTTCTCTGGAAGTTTTCCTCCCATGTAAAACATTTTTTTCTTTTTTTCGTTTTTTCTTTGCATTCTTTAACCACAAGAAAGTAGGCAATCATAGCTCTCCACAATTTCTCGCCCTTTATAGCTTTTAATAAATTTTGTCTTTTTTGTTATCTCTCCTCAACCTGCTTCCGCCATCCATTTACTCAAGCTCACTAAGTAAGTTATACATTGTTTTCCTCTGTTCCTATTGCCTTCAATCTGCTATGTGAGTATCAGATTCTCCAAGCCCCTTTTCTTCATTATGTGATCTAGAAATGTCAACTGTCTCTTCCTGATGTTTGGTGTAAGATTTCCTTTTTCTCTGAAACTTTGTTGTTATTCACATGTTTGATCCATAGTATCCTCAGCATCCTTCTGTAGAACCACATTTCTGTTGCTTCAAGTCTCTTCTTCATCTTGAGATTGGCCAGCATTCACTGCCATGCAATAGGGCAGATATCATGTACACATTTCAGTGCAAAATGTTTCAGAGAACAAAAAACTAGTTAATTCTTGTCAATAATAATCTCAACTTCTCTTTGTACCAGAATTTCAAAAAGAGTTCATTTAAATCTGGTAAATAGTGCTCAATATTGTCCACAAATCTTACTTCCACATTTTATTACATTTTTTTTTTTAATTTCGGTCCAGGGTGTATCTGTTGTTTGCAAGAAGCAGGTCAAGAGAACTAAACTACAAAATGCAAACGTACTATCATTTAGCAATCAGTTGCCTAGAGAGTGATAAAGGTTTAAAAAAAAAAAGAAATCAAATATCAAATTTTCTTTTTTCTTTTTCTGGTCAGACTGCTAATGAATAAAAAATCTGAAGAGTCTTGTCTTTTGAGAGTCAAATGGAAGAAACACCAAACAATAAGAGGAAAAAGCAAACAAAGTAAAAACATTTCTTTACCCAATTGGATGTCCCAAGCTTACAGCTCCTCCATTCATATTGACTTTACTTGGATCAAGTCCCATAATTTTGCTGCAGGCCAACACAACAACACTGAAGGCTTCATTAATTTCCCACATGGCAATATCTGATACCTTTCTGCCATAGTTGTTGAGCAACTAGAAAAGAAAAAATACAAAAAAAAATATAGACAGAAAAACTAATTCATCATCTAACATGATCATTGCAAACTTGATGTATCTAATGTCTGTGATGGCACTGATATTTTATTATGGCATAAAAATTATTTGTCAAGGGGAATAACTCTCCTTTTGTAACAACATCCTTATTTTGTGAGCATCTTACATTTGCTTCTGATGCTATAGTGGCTTATCCATTCTTTTCCATTTTATAGTGGGGGAGTCCATTCTAGTGAAGAGTAGTTGTATATTGTTGCAGATTAACGGAACTTGGCCTCGTTGTAGATGGCCCACTATAAGTCATAAAATGATTACAAATCAAGAAAAGCGAATTCAGTTGAAAAATAACATTTTATATATATATATACGTATCAATTAAGGTTTTTACAATTAAAGTAATACTTGAAGTATAGGTCCAACGAACGTTAAAATGTTCATGGCAATAAAATGCTGAAAGAGAATTAATGCTTAAAAATGTGGGAGCGCTGTAAGTAAGGAATGTCTTTGATGTATGTGCTCCCTGGGTCAGTATATAGTTTTGTGACAGCAAAGATGAGAGGGGTTAAGAGAGGCAAACATAGTAAGTTACTTGACTTGGGTCAAGGGAGCTACTAATTACATGTCTCTCTCGAGCCTGGGTCTGTCTGTCTGTCTTTCTGTCTGCCTGGCAATGCTTTCTGTATGAGCTTTTTATATCTTCTTTTTGGATCGCAGCAGATCATTTGGGAATTCACATCCATATTTGATTCTGGGCTTCCCATTGGCCGATAAATAAAATTTGTGTAGGCTCGAAGTGGAAATTTAATATTTAATTAATTTTTTTAGTTTTCAACCGGAACATCTGCATGAATCCAGCTGCGCACCGACAAGTTTTGGTCATTTTCTTTTTGGTTGAGAGGGTGCAAACATCAGGTCCATTACTTTTGCTCAGTAGGTATCACCACAATGCAATTGTGTGTCGATTTCAATTAAACAAAATGAAATAAGGAAAGAAAGACGACAAAAGGTTCCAAAATGTGGTGGCTTTTATACGGCCGTATTTAGAGGGGAGGGATGAATTAGCTCTTTATTTAAAAATGAAAGATGAACTGAATATCAGAATGATAGAAGCCTAATTAAAATAAATCTTTTCTCAGGAAAATGCTTACAGCATTCAGTTAAACTGGTAAAGGTAAATTTAACTGGAGAATGTGTAGTTATTTATCTGAATGAAAAGAGATTGGAAAGGTTAGTCAAAATGTAGCTTGTGACTAGCCTCTCTAACCAGCGGAGGGTCTGTAATGTGATCGATACCGACTTGGCAGATCGCCTGCGGTCTCTCTCTCACCGGCGCAACATGGCTTCCCTGTGTCTCTTCTATAAATACTTTCACGGCCTCTGCTCCGATGAACTTAGATCACTGGTGCCCCCTAGATATGAATTTGCATGAGAAACTAGATTAGCAACTAGATCCCACCCTTTTACAGTGAAACTGATAAAATGCAACGCAACTTCTACTCCAACAGTTTCTTTCCTCGCACTTCCTAGCTGTGGAATTCCCTTCCACACGATTGCTTTCCCGACGGCTACAATCTCCAGGAGTTTAAATGTAAGGTCAATAGACACCTCCTAATACGCTAACTTGCATCTATTCTCTCAAACACTCTCACCATCTAACCAACCCTGATTCTCGGTACCCTGTCTCCCTCCTTCTAACATTTCCTATATCTAACAATCCTACCCCTTCACTCCCTCGACCCTATGTAACCCCCTGCGCTACAGTGGCAGTGGAATGCTCGGGGTGAAACGATTAAAAAAAAAATCTTAAGCCCAAACTCATTTGCTAATTGTATAAGCAGGCAGGCCTTATAGCAAGGTACTGCAATCAAGGAAATGATCAAAGGGAGGTTACTGTGCAGGTAGGCAAGCAAACAGATGAGAAGTTTTGAAAATGTGATGAATTGGCTCAAACTCTGTTGCTTGATGGTTGAGGATTATGTGCAATTATGTGAGATAGGTACCATATTGATAAAAGTCAACTGGAAACAAAGGTGACTGACAGATACATCCGGCTGTAGATGATGTCAACAAAGAGACAACCCAAAAAAGCAAAGATGCATGGGAGTTTTAAGATTATATAAAGTCTAGAATTTTTGGCTGAAGGGACATGAAACTCCAGCTGACTGACAACTCCCGACAGCCTCTTTGCGACTCTCTCAGGCTACCCTCCCGCCCCACACAAGCATCACTAATGAAAAATAATAATTTAAGATTGGCCAATTTCCCTGACAAGCCATAGGGCGAAACCATGGTAGGCTGTTGGCTCTTGCTTAGATTTTCTGTCTTTGTTTGTTCTACTTTCGTATTGAGCGCTTTAGTGTTAGGGTTTTCGTCTTGGGGTTTTTTTCTTTCTTACGAGTGCTTGACTTTTTGTTCATGTACTTCGTTTGTTTCTTTTTTTACTTCCCCTTCTTTTCCCTCAGAGTTCATTCTTGGTGGGTTGTACAAGACAATTTAAATTATAGCTTAATTAATACTAGTTTCAGCAGAGTTAGTTCTGTTACTATTGGTATATATATTACTATAGTTAATATATATATATATATATATATATATATATATATATATATTTATATATGAAATAATTTGTTTGAACATTATTTTTGATCGATACTCGTATTTAAGTAGATATTCTGTTTTATAATCAAACAGTATATTTATTTCTACTGGCCTGATTATTTACAATAAATTTTTATAAAACAATTAAATACAGAAAACATTTTGAACATCATCAGTGAGAGACTAAAAATAGACGTAAAAACTGATATCAATATTTCTAATTATGAAAGAAACCAACATTAAAGATTGTAAATACCTTTTCCATTGCAAGAGCTGGGGCTGTGGGAAAATCAATTGGGTTTGTTGCAGCATCGGCAAAACCTAAAACAAAATTGCTCCAGTTGAAGTTTATCTTTTTAATTATGATTGCTTTAATTATACCAATTAAATTATTAAAAAATATTGAGAAGAAGAGACAAAAAATTAAAATACTGTACAATTATCAAAAGGACAAGTGTCAAAAACTTGTTCTTCATAAAAAAAAAAAAGAAATGAGGTAATTAAGCAAAATTATGCTAAAGTGGAAACAATTTCTTGTTTAATAATTAATTCACAATGTAGACAATGAGATTCTGAAACAACAAATTTAAAAAATGCATCATTTCATGTGTGACAACCTGATATTTACTAAAATTATACAAAAATACCTTAAAATACTAATTACAAAGAACAGGTAATTAATTAATCTTGATAAGTTAACAATAAAGAACAGGTAATTAATTAATCTTGATAAGTTGACAATAAAGAACAATAAAGAACAGGTAATTAATCTTGATAAGTTGACAATAAAGAACAGGTAATTAATTAATCTTGATAAGTTGACAATAAAGAACAATAAAGAACAGGTAATTAATTAATCTTGATAAGTTGACAATAAAGAACAGGTAATTAATTAATCTTGATAAGTTGACAATAAAGAACAATAAAGAACAGGTAATTAATTAATCTTGATAAGTTGACAATAAAGAACAGGTAATTAATTAATCTTGATAAGTTGACAATAAAGAACAGGTAATTAATTAATCTTGATAAGTTGCTATGAGATGAGTTTGGAAAGCATTGGCTTAAGAAGATGAAAAAAGAAAAAGGATGCTTGATTTTTCTGCTTGAATTCCTGAGATGAGAAATTCTCATTATTTAGTTGGACTAATATCCCATTATTATTGTCATTATCCCAACATTACAACTATTATGCTTAGATTGACAGACACCTGAAGAAGGCCATGACAGCCCAATGGTCAAAATGTTCTGATAATAACAACAAAGATGAGGATATGATGCTAACTATAAATGATGTAAAGAATGGAGCTTGGTTATTTGCTCAAGTTGAAGTTTATCCTTTTAATTATGATTGCTTTAATTGTATCAATTAAATTATGTAAAAAATATTGAGGAGACGAGACAAAAAATTAAAATACTGTACAATTATCAGAAGGACAAGTGTCAAAAACTTGTTCTTCATTTAAAAAAAAAAAAAAAAAAAAAAAAAGAAATGAGGCAATTAAGCAAAATTATGCTAAAGTGGAAACAATTTCTCGTTTAATAATTAATTCACAATGTAGACAATGAGATTTTGAAACACTTTCTTAACTGATATAAATAGATTTTTTTATGTGAATTTTTCTTATCCAAAATTTTAGGCCTCTAAATCTGCTTTCTCTTAGTACAATTATGGATTATTGTCTCTTCATTTGATCCATTGTGTCTTTATTGTGTTCAAATGAAGAGAGAGAGAAAGATTCCAATTAAATAAACACTTTGAAATTATTAATGTTTATGGCAGGAGAGAAAAAAAATGATGACTTACCAACAATTCTTGCTAAAGGTTTGACATTCAATTTCTCTGCTGCTTTTGCTGTCATGACAACCATTGCAGCTGCACCATCATCCAATTTACTCGAGTTGGCAACAGTTACAGTTCCTGCAAAAAGAAAATCGTTTTGAAATTGAATATTATTATTTTCATCATTTGTAATAATAATTCTGCTTGTGCTGTGTGGTATAATGGATAATTGCTGGGCATGAGAAATCGAATAACCGAGTTTGAATTCCTGTTGGGTTTGTTACATTCACATGTTCTTGGGAACCATTTCCTCTTCTCCAAGCTATGGTTGGATAGCAGAACTGACTTGGTTCTATAGCCTTGGTTGGCAATCAGTCTACTGCAGGAAATCTCCTATCTAGTCAGTCATGAATCGAAAGAATCATGGCCACCCAGGCGTATATCACATATGACACTCGACTTAACTTGACTTGCTCCTCTATTAGTAAGCATTATGATCTGCCACTACCAAAGATAAATAATGGACCATTCCATTTTAATTGCAAGGAAAAACAGAAAAAAAAAATAAAATAAAGAGACCCTACGGTAGAAGAGGAAAGTGTGTTCTTATTTTGATCTTTTTCTGTTTTATGACCAGTAAATGGGAGTTTTTGAATTGGCATCCACTTGACCAAAAAGGAAGAAGAGAAGGTAAAGGGGGTCAAGTAACAACAAAATGGATACTGCTTAGTTCCAGTTGCTAGTTTATATTAATAGTCATATTTATTTCAGAAAGTTAGTTCTGATCCACCCTTGGAAGAGATGAATTGTTAGACTGACATACCAAAAGTTGTCACAAGTGAAACCTACCCACCTGGATGAACAAGCAAAACCCAAAATAAAACACTTGTTTTTCATCTTCATTATCTTGTGAATATGCAGTGGACCTATTCCAGTTTTTGGCACACATTGACGTGAACAAGAATGTGTCTTAGTGGCTTTATTGCCTTGCTTGTGATGAAATGATTAAAAAAAATAAATAAAAAAGGAAGCCCACTGTCATTATGGCTAACAACAAGGTTCCAGATTCAGTACATATTCTCAAGTCCAAACAGCAAAACTGTTTTTAAAAAAATAATTGCAATACTTGCTAATTTTAAACATAACTTGAAGAGGACAACAGGTTTTGCTTAAATTTGTGCTGCTCTTTCAACTTCAGTAACACCACCCCACCATAAAAAAAAAAAAAAAAAAAATGCAAAATTTAATCAGACCACAAAACAATACATTCTGACTTTTTATCCCATTTTTTTCTTTTTTTAATGCCCTGGAAGAATAATGGTTAGCAGCTTGGACTGAAAAATTGAAGAGTCGAGTTTGAATTCCAGTCGAGTTCATTACATTTCCTTATGTGTTAATAGCATTGGGAAAGGTATGAATCAATCTCTTCTTCTTCTAGCCTTGGGTGGTAACCAGTCTAGTGGAAGGAAACTCTGAATTCAAATTAGCTTCTGCCTTATAGGCCTTGCTTCTTTAGGCAAAGGCTAGAAGAAGGTAACTTCAAAAACAAACCTACCTGCAGAGGAGGAATGGGGTAGCCTCAACATCCCTGGTGCAAAAGGAACTGGGAAGCCATTGCATTATTCTGCCTTGAATGTCACCAGGACCCACAATTGTGAGATGGAGAAGAGTGGTGACCATAGTGGTGCATATTGTTGGTTGGTTAGTTGTTTTGTTTTTATGGCTTATCAACCTCGGCGGGTCATTTATTGCCAACTAAATTGTTTTTGAGTATCAAGATTCATTGGGATTTGTTTTTAAGGGAAGGGTCCCCAAGTCCTACCCTGTTATTTAACCCATAACTGGAGGGAAGGGACGAATAAATACCTTTCCCAAGGGTACCAGTGCTTAAGTGAATGCAGGGTATTCAACTGAAATTTGAACTCGGCTCACCGACTTCTCTTTCCGAGCCAATATCCACTGCACCACAACGCACCTCCATTACTATATGCTTACAGCACCTGGTATTCCCAAGTGGTCACCCATCTAAGTACTGACCAGGCTCAACGTTGCTTAACTTCAGTGATTGAGCGAGAACCGGTGTATTCAACGTGATATGGCCATAAGCCGGTGTATATTGCATTTCAGGATAAAGGCAATAATGATCCATCATATATTTTTCTTAATTATCTGTGAATTGCTATACCTTCTCAGGAATTATAGTCAAGTGGTTTACCTTTGTCTTCTTCCTGGTTTGGAATTTAGAATTTTTCTTCTAGTCACATGAGGATAAAAAGCTTCGCCTGCCCTGCTCTTCAGCCCGTTGCTGTGGGACCTTTTTTTCTTTTTTTAAATCATTTCACCCCAAGCAAGGTAGGAGTGCTTCTGATGCACAGGGGTTACAATGAGCGTAAAAATAAGGTACAGGTATGTTGAAGAAAGGATGAAAGATAGATGGGAATCAAGTAGATAAAAAATGGCAATTAATGTTTCATTCATACTTTTGGAGGTTGTATCTATCAGGGAAGCAAGCAAATAAAAGTCAGGTTCACAAACAGGAAGTGCAAGAGAAGAAACTGTTAAAGTAGAAGAGGAGGTTACATTTAACTATTTTGATGGTAAAAATGTGGAACCTTGATATGAATCTAGTATGCGTAAATACATGTGGTCGAGGGGCCAGGGAAAAAGCTTGTCAGAGCAGTTACCATGGAAATACTTGTAGAAAAGACAGAGGGAAGCCACATCATGTCAGGGAGAAAGTGACTGATGGGCTGCCAAGTCAGGATTTATTATATTGGAGATTCTCCTTTGGATTTTGTCAAGAACCTTAAAATGAATAGCAGAAGTACCCGATCAGATATGGCAATAGTATACAATGCATGGACGAATGGTAGATTTATAAGCGTGCAAAATGGATTCTGACAAGAAAAACTTCCTGGCCTGACCCAACTTTCTTAGTGGTAGATGCAGTTATAGATTCAATGCAGACATTCCACTTCAGGTGAATTGAGAGAGTTAGGCCAAGGAGGCAGAGTGTGTTGCCCTCCAGGAGATCAGCATCATCCATTCTAATGGTAGGCAGGAAAGTTTCTCTATGGTGGTTAAAGGAGAGCAGCTTTGTTTTGGAGGAATTAAAATTTACGAGCCATTTCCTACCCCATTAAATCTCAGACATTTTTAAATGGCAGCAACCAGGTTTACTTTTATCATCAAAATGTTTATGCCATTATTAAAACGAAAGACCAAAGTATTTTTTTATTAAATTTTTTAATCCTTTCTAACATGTTATAAATTCTGTTTTTTTTTTTGCATCAAGGGTGAACTGAAGATTACTATTTTTTTAAAAATCTGTATCACCTCATGTAAGGCAGTAAAGCCACTAAGATACAAGGGGTTACAAGGCTAGAAGAATTAGGAAGAGAAACATTAATAATGAGCAGGAAGAAGACAAAGTAATAAAGAGGACAGTAGATAGCAATTGACATTGCATTTAAATTTTCAGAGATTAAAGTTGGCTATGGGAAATTTAGTGTCTTTTTTGCAGTAAAAAAAAAACAATGTGTTGTTTTTGAAATTCTTGCAAAAATCAAATGATTGTCAGATTTTAATGAGATTTCCAAGACTTATTCACAAATGAATGGAAACATTTTTTCAATTTTTCTTTAGAAAATATTAATAAAAATTGTTTTTGTTTTTTCATATCTGTTACCCCATCCCGCCACTTGTTTTTATGAAATTTCAAGAAACTAAATTTTGATTCTCTTAAGTTTTTATATTAGTTAAAAGAAACATTGGAGAATGTAAATCACCATTTTTTTTTCCAAACAGTCATTGGAGAATGTAAATCACCATTTTTTTTTTTCAAACAGTCACTCATTTATCAAAAATCTGCTTCTCCAGATCATAAAATAATAAATGCAATAAAACTTTGACATTATTTAATTAGAAAAGCTTTTACTTGTTTTACAAAGAAAATTTATTAAGGACACTATTCTCTTAAAAAAAGTTTTTTCAATGAATAATGAATTTTTCCAAAAACTGTTTTCATTTTTTTAAAATTTTAATTAGAAAAATTTATTAAGTTTTAAATCTTAAAATTACGTATTAATTTCCATTTTTTAGATGATATTATTAAGTGTAAACTATATTTACTAATCATGGAAAAATTTAATACAAATCCTCAAATATCAAGATTTTTAAAAGTACTTTGAAATTTTTTTTTCATGTGTATAAACATGCCCATTTTTCTAAGTATGGGTGACCATACACAACATTATCAGAAAATAAAAGCAATGACTATAGTAAATTAAGTCAACATTCCTAAAATTAGATTATGCAGAATATTTTCCAAAATTTTTAAAGATAACTGCGTACTTGAAAAAAAAAACACTCATGTCATTTTCTAAAATTATATTTTACAAATAAAGTCTCAATAGAACAACATGTCAAAATAGCCATATTCTAAATTTTAAATAATATTTGTTTTAAATCAGATTAATTTTACTTCAGATTAGCTAATATTCTAATATTCCTCAAATAAAGTTTCAGAAAAGAATATTTTATTTTTGTAAGATGTTTTTACATTATGATGAAAAATAACTTGAAATGATTAAAAAAAAAAAAAGCACAAACTGGCTACTTTAGGCAAAAAAAAAGAAAAGAAAAAACAGCCTTCCAGTCAATTTAAATTAGTTTTTAAATACAGCAAAGTATTTCACTTACTAAAAATATTAAATTTAATCCATTAGCTTTAAATTAATACTAAAATAAAAGCTTCAAGAAAGATTTTTAATTTTTAAAAATTAATTTTGCACCTTAGATATCTCTTTTTGTGTGTGTGTGTGTGTGTGTGTGTGTGTGTGTGTGAAATTACCTACTTTAGAGCCAGGTCAACTTAAGTACTCTGAACCCATTTATTATACACCTACCAGGTCTTAAGTACCTTGGATCAATAAAGAGCAAATACGAATAAAATCTTTTTAATCAAAGTTAAAGAGAGAAAAAAAAAAAGAAAAAACCTTGGATAAGTCAGTTTACAGAAAATACATCTGTTTATAAATGAAACATTTCTCAGGTCAATAAGAACATATACTAGACATCTGGATGGCAGACTGAGAGGAGTTGGGTGAGATGGCCTTAATGAAGAGAGAATTATGGGAAACTTATATTTAAAAATTGTACTAAATATTTAAAAATTTTTCTTTCCCTTATGCTTGCCTTAATTCCTGACAACTTTCTGCTTGATTTTCATTGCATAAAATACAAAACATGTTGAAACTTGGCCAAATTTTTAAGTTAAATTCTTTGCTGAATCATTTGTTTTTTTTTCTCTTCTTGCAATAAATATTTTATTTAATTTAATTTTGTGTAAAAAAGACTAAAGTAAGGAGTGAATGCAATAGCATTAAATTTTGTGGGAAGCGATGAAAATCAATCCTATTTATCTTACTACCTCGCTTCCACAATTATTAGTTTATAACCATTAAGTACTATTGAGTAATGAATTTGATCCTCATGAGGTGCGTCATACTTTTGGCCTTGTGCCAGAAATATACTAGGCTTAGTAAATCACCACTAAATAGTATCGAAATGTATAAAAAAAAAAGTTTTCTGCAATTTAAATAATTCCTTTTACCATCTTTGCATTTCCAGAATTTTCTGTGACAATATATATGTAATTATGAATATGAATATTTGTTATATGAATAAATCTGACCTAAGATATCAGATATTACATAAACAGCTTAACTCCAAACATATCTGTTCTTACCTCCTTGTTTCTGAAATACTGGCTTCAAGCTCGGAATTTTCTCAAACTTTACTTTTTTGAATTCTTCGTCTACCGATATAATGAGTGGGTCACCTGCAAGAAGATACAAGTTCCTTTTTAGAATTTACAAAGATGCCATTTAAAAAAAAATTGAAGAAAAATAACACTGTTAACAGTTAAAATATATAATTCAGTAGAAAAGTAGAAACAAAAAACATTAAGTACCTCTCTTTTGGGGTACACTGACTGGAACAATTTCAGCAGCTAGTATTTTAGCACTAACGGCAGATTGGCTGCGTTTGTAACTCTCAATTGCATGCTGGTCTTGTTCTTCTCGAGAAATTGAATATTTTTGGGCAGTATTTTCTGCACAATTACCCTGAAAATAAAATATACGTATATATTGAATAGTTTTGGGTAGTGTTGTCTGTGCAATTACTCCGAAAATAAAATACACATAATTTTTTTAAAATTTAATTAATTTTTTATCCAACATATTTTTATTGCTTTAAATGTTATTTCTAGCAGCTACCCATTAGAGTCGTCTTCTTTTTCTTCTATGTGCATTGTCCTTTCAGGACATAGGCGATCATGGCCTTCTACATCTTCCTATCCCTGGTGGCTCTTAGCATGCTTTCTCCTGTAACATCTCACAGACCCCATTCTGTCATCCACCTGCTCAGGCCCTTCAAATATGTTATCCACTGCTTTCCTATATCTCTTTTTAATTCTATCTGGCCTGTTAGTATCAGGTTCTCCAAGCCCTCCTTCCTCATTGCATGTCCCAGGAACTTCAGTTGTTGCTTCTTGATGCCCAATATTAATTTCCTTTTCGTTTCCATCATTTCCAAAACCTCATCATTGCTCACATGCTCGGTTCATGATATCCGCAGCATCCTTCTGTAGAACCACATTTCAGCTGCTTCAAGTTTTCCCTTCATCTTTGATGATATTGTCCAACATTCACTGCCATATTGAAAAACTGACATTACAGAGCAATCTAGTACTTTCTTCATTTCTATCGAATTTGTCCTGTTTCTTAATACTTTACTCAACTTCTGGAATGCGTCTTTCGCCATGCCAATTCGACTTCGGATCTCCGTGTTGCATTTTCCGTCTTTAGTTAGAATACTTCCTAGGTATTTAAATTTTAGTACCTGCTTGATTTTAATACACCTGCCTTTGCATTTGGCATTTTGGGCTGCTCTTTTAGAGTAGAATATCTATTTATTTTAAACATTATTTTATTTCATCTACGAGCCTGAACATTTGAGAAAACTTAATAAAAATGTTAGATGGTGTGTTATTTTTTTTAATAAGGTTTCTCAGATGTTCAAACCAGTAGATAAAATATTGTTTAAAATGAACAGAGTATCTACTCAAGTATGGATATCTGCTAAAAAATAAAATTAATTTAAATAAATACACACACACACCCTTCCATTTACTTGCTTCCTCGACAGCTATAATCTCCAAGAATTTAAATGTAAAGTCAATAGTCATCTTCTATCTCACTAACCTACATCCTCTCTTTCATGCTCCTTTCTCCGTCCACTCCACTCTCATCAATATTCTCATCCTTCTCTTAGCCACTTCCTGACACCCACTATAACCTGTCACTCTTTCTCATAAATTTCTTCCTATGTAACCCCCTGCACAACAGTGGCAGTATATATATATATATATATATATATATATATATATATATATATAAATTTTTATATATCAAGAACAAGTTTAGGAAAAAAGTAAAAATGTAATCCAAAGTAAAAAAAAGTTTTCAGGTGATGCATTTTGTCCCTTAGGACTTTTCACCTCAAACAAGGCATGACCATCACTGGTGTTCAATGGGTTACAGTGAGAGAAAGGTTGGGGAAAAAGGTATGGGTGCGTGTCAAAGAAATGATAAAAGACGGATGGGATTTGAGAGTATAGAAGATGGCAATTGATGTTGCATTAAATTTTTTGAAATTGTAGCTATCACAGAAGCATGTATACAGAAGGTGAGGAATGCAAAAAAGGAAACAACTAGAGTAGAAGTGGCAGTTACATTTGATTATTTTGACGGTAAAAAGGTGAGACCTAGATGCCAATCTAGCAGCATGAGTAAATTCATGTGGTCAGGGCACCAGGTAAAGAAGCTCGTCCGAACAGAAGCCATGAAAATATTTTTAGAAAAGACAGATGTAAGCCACATCTTGACAGTGAGTAAGTGACTGGAGTCAAGATGCTAAATTGGGATTGATTACATTGCAGACCCTCCTTTGGATGTTGTGGAGAGCCTCAAGAGGAATAGCAGGAGCATCCGACCAGATATGGTTACAGTATTCAATGCTCGGATGAATGATAGATTTATAAATGTGTAAGATGGATTCTAAAAACTTCCTGGCTCGACACAACATTCCTAGCGCCAGATGCAGCAATAGATTCGATGTAGTTGTTCCACTTTGGGTTGGCTGAGAGAGTGAGGCCAAGGAGGCGCAGTGTGTTGCTTTCTGGAAGACTAGCATGATGGAAGGCAGGAAAGTTTCTCTATGGTGGTTTAAGGAGAGCTGCTTCATTTTGGAAGTATTGAAATTTACAAGATATTTCCTACCCAAATCCATCACAGAGAAACTAAATATACAAAAAAATATACGAGGTAACCAAAAAAGTTCTGTCCGTTTTTTTGATTAGTCATTGAATGAAGCTGAAATATATACAAAATGTGTGTAGCAATTGTTTTCAAATTCGGACAGTCGGGAGTAGGAACATCAGACATTATGAAAAACACACACACCATGCCTGGCCATTAGCTATAAGCCAGACAGCTGTGAGAAGAATGGAAGTGTCTAGAAATCTTGTTTGGGGCTGTTTGCTTTACAGCTTTAAAGTGGGCTTATCAGCAGCTGCATCAAGTCGCCGGATATGTCAAGCATTTGGGCATAGTACTGTGAATGAACGTACTGCAAGGTGTTGGTTTCGAAAATTCAAGTTGGGGGATTTGTCTCTTCATGATGAGCCTCACAGTAAACAACCACAGGTCTTGAATGAGAGTCCTGAAGGCGGCCATTGAAGAGGACAGTAGTCTAACGTGTGGTGAACTTGCAAAACAATTCAACATTTCCGATGAAACAGTTAGACTTCACCTGCACTGCCTAGGTAAGACGTACAAACAGAGCAAGTGGGTTCCGCAAATGCTGTTGGAGGTCCACAAGGGATGAGTTGCAGCCTGCATATCGCTGCTCTCTCTGTATCCTTATTCAATTGAGTGAAAAGTGATGAAAAGTGGGTTCTGTATGAAACTCCCAAGCGTTCCAGACATTGGCTGTTTCCTCAGGATGCTGTCCCTCACATCGCAAGACCGCCTATGCACCCACGCAAGATTATGCTTTGTGTCTGGTGTACAGTTTGTCAAGTGGTTCATTATGAACTGCTACCAATGGGCCAAACAATCACTGGAGACCTATACTTGCAGCAATTGAAACGTGTGCAACAGACATTACGCCAGAAGGAGCCAGCATTGGTGAATCGCAAAGGTGTGCTTTTCCTCCATGACAACACCAGGCTGCATGCCGTGCAAGTGGTCAGGGCAGGGATACCATACAGCAACTTGGGTGGGAGACTTTGTGCCATCCACCTTATTCACTCCCTGGATAATCATCTTCATGGGAAATCCTTCACCAATGAAGCAGACTTGCGCAAAGCCCTCATGGACTTCTTTGCGTCAACTGCCCCACCCCCTGAGTTCTACCACAAGAACATTGACCAGCTGGAGACACGTTGGCAGAAGGTGCTGGATGCCAATGGTGATTACTTCGAAGACTAAATATAAGTTGCACATACTGTGAAGCATTTTCTTTTTTTTTCCTTTAAAAATAGACAGAACATTTTGGGCTACCTTGTACTAAACATAAACCAATGGAAAAATAAAAAGGCAACAACCAATTGGTTTAATAACATTAACAATAAAAAAAAAACTGTTCCTTCACACAATTAGACATAAAAGGCTTCTACCTATCTATTAATAAGAATACACTAAACAAACTTAACAAAACAATACATGACTATCCCCAATGAAACATGAATATAATTAAACACTGCTAAAAATCAATAGCATACCATGATAAAAAAAGTATGGACAAAAAAGGGGCTATAACAATAACAATCATGATAACTTTGATGTAACAATGGGTAGTGATGATGGTGCAGGATATGCAAACACAAAGGCATATACATAATCAATAACTTTACAAATATTATTAACAAAAAGATATACATATATATAGGGATGATGGTCTATTAATTCTAAGAAATTGTAACAGCAGAACTACAGAAAAAAATAAAAAAAGAAATAATAAAAACCTCCAAAACTCTAGGATTTAACATATCACTCAATAAATCCTGGGCCTAACTAATTAAACAACTTTTAGGCAAAATTTGTCTTTATTCATCAACATAGTCTTCTTCTAGAGTGATACACTGATTTCAACACTTCTCTAACAATTCAATGCTTTTTTTATGGTTGCCTCTGGCCAGATCTGGAGAATAAGGTGAATGCAGAAACAATTAGAAGTGCAATTCATATAGTTTTGCCATTGTTTCGATTGACTTGTGACATGGTGCATTGTCTTGGTGAAAGACCACTTTTTCCTCTTCATTTGTGGCTGTTTTTTGGTGATTTCTTCCTTCAAACACACCAATAATGCTATATAATGTTCGCTATTGATGGTTCTTCCTTTCTCAAGGTGATCGATGAACAAAATACCTTGCACATCCCAAAATACGGAAACCAAAACCTTGCCTGCTGATGTTTACATCTTTGGTCACTTTGGACGGCTTTTACCTGCTGCTGTCCACTCAGCTGACTGTTGATTTGACCAGAGTGAAGTGATGAATCCAGATTTCACCCATTGCTGCATATTTACACAAAAACTTCTTGTTGCATTGAAATTGTTGCAAACAATGATCTGAATCCTTGACATGTTGTTTTTGATTGACTGTGAGTATAAACGGCACCCACTTTGAACACAGCTTTTTCATTGATAGTCATGCAGAATGGAAAATACACTGCTTTCTGATATGTTCAACTCCTTTGCTATCTCATGCAACTTCAATTTAAGATCGGCCAAAATGAGTTTGTGGATTTCTTTGGTGCTTTCCAAGAAAACTGCCAATTTTGAGTGACCTGAGTGTTCAGCATCATTTGTGTCTGTATGATTGCATTAAAAGTCAGCATACTATCTCTTAACCCTTGTTTCCGATGGAGTAGAGTTTGAATAACACTTATCAAGTCATTGCTTTGCTTGAACAGTATTTTTCCCATCAGATGCTTTATCAACATACAAAATTCAGATTTTTCCGTTGTTTTAAAAATTTACAACAGTAGCTTCACTAAAATAACTGTAATTTGTAAACTAATAATCCAATTAGGCCTAAATTTTGTCATAGTAGTACTCTATAAAAATCATGTGGATTTTTTATTAGTGGCACTATCTATATGTCAGGTCCAGGACTTATTGAGTGATGTATTACAATAGATATAAGATTCTACCAAAACAATAGGTCATACAAACCATACAGAAAACCAAACCCAACATACAACAAAAATTCCAACCACTCTCCCAATGTATTCAAATACACATATCTCTAAATAAAAGAATTTCAAGAAGATACCACCAAACCAAATAAGAAAATAATAACCTAGTGACTATATATATGTAGTGACTATATTTATATTTATATACAGTGACTATATATATATATATATATATATATATATATATAGTGACTATACGCTCTCACACCCTGACTGAGTACTCTGAAAGAATGATAGAATTTGAAAAACAGTAGCTACTCTGGCATCTATGCATCATTCATTCAGCAATGAATTAGAACACTCTCAGCTATTGGGCATGTATAATGATAATATACATGCTAAAAAGTCTGCCTCCTTCCACTGAGCGCCTGTATCTCTGTGATAGAATCGCCGACTGACGCCACTTTGGGCGGGTTTCAATCCTGGGTAAAAAGCAATCGGCTGTCTAACCATACTGATGAGCTGTGATACAGCAAAACAAATCTGTCTGCAGATGAATATATATATATATAGTGATTATATTTGTTTGTAGATATGTAATTTGGAATAAAGCTCATTTCATCTTTTTGCCTTGATAAAACCCATCACATGACGAAATGCATAGGTGAAATAAATACAGTTTTCCTCTTGTCTTCTTTTTATTTAAACCATATATATATATATATATATATTTTTTTTTTTATTTAAACCATATATATATATATATATATTTTTTTTTTATTTAAACCATATATATATATATTTTTTTTTTTTATTTAAACCATATATATATATATAGTGACGGTATATATTTATCATTTAAGCATTAATATCAATTATTTATGTAAAGAATGAAATACAACTTCTCTTGCCCCAAAAGACTAGAACACTCAAAAATAAAAAATGCTGGTATGTCTAGAGTCAGTCAGTCAGTTAAGTGCCATACGTGATACACGCTTGGGCAATCATGTCTCGAAAAAGACATGACTGACTGGGCAGAAGATCATCCCACAGTAGGTTGCCATTGCTTTCTGCGGTAGACTGGTTGCCAACCAACACTATAGAACCCAATCTGTCCTGCTATTTAACCCATAACTGGAAGGAAGAGACGGATTAATACCTTTCCCAAGGGTATTTGTGCATAAGTGAATACAATGAATTCAACTAGAATTTGAACTCGGCTCCCAGGCTTCTCGTTCCGAGCCGATATCCACTGTACCACAACGCACATTAGAGTACATACTGGAAATAATTGGCCACAGATGGTTACAATTGAAAGAAAAGAGGAAAAGGAAAGAAAAGAGAAAAAGACAAAAAAAGAGGAAAAGGAAAGAAAAGAGAAAAAGACAAAAAAGAGGAAAAGGAAAGAAAAGAGAAAAAGACAAAAAAGAGGAAAAGGAAAGAAAAGAGAAAAAGACAAAAAAGAGGAAAAGGAAAGAAAAGAGAAAAAGACAAAAAAGAGGAAAAGGAAAGAAAAGAGAAAAAGACAAAAAAGAGGAAAAGGAAAGAAAAGAGAAAAAGACAAAAAAGAGGAAAAGGAAAGAAAAGAGGAAAAGGAAAGAAAAGAGGAAAAGGAAAGAAAAGAGAAAAAGACAAAAAAGAGGAAAAGGAAAGAAAAGAGAAAAAGACAAAAAAGAGGAAAAGGAAAGAAAAGAGAAAAAGACAAAAAAGAGGAAAAGGAAAGAAAAGAGGAAAAGGAAAGAAAAGAGGAAAAGGAAAGAAAAGAGAAAAAGACAAAAAAGAGGAAAAGGAAAGAAAAGAGAAAAAGACAAAAAAGAGGAAAAGGAAAGAAAAGAGAAAAAGACAAAAAAGAGGAAAAGGAAAGAAAAGAGAAAAAGACAAAAAAGAGGAAAAGGAAAGAAAAGAGAAAAAGACAAAAAAGAGGAAAAGGAAAGAAAAGAGGAAAAGGAAAGAAAAGAGGAAAAGGAAAGAAAAGAGGAAAAGGAAAGAAAAGAGAAAAAGACAAAAAAGAGGAAAAGGAAAAGAAAAGAGAAAAAGACAAAAAAGAGGAAAAGGAAAGAAAAGAGGAAAAGGAAAGAAAAGAGGAAAAGGAAAGAAAAGAGAAAAAGACAAAAAAGAGGAAAAGGAAAGAAAAGAGAAAAAGACAAAAAAGAGGAAAAGGAAAGAAAAGAGAAAAAGACAAAAAAGAAAAAAGGAAAAGGAAAGAAAAGAGGAAAAGGAAAGAAAAGAGGAAAAGGAAAGAAAAGAGGAAAAGGAAAGAAAAGAGAAAAAGACAAAAAAAGAGGAAAAGCTAAGGAGTGAGTGTAAAGTGGGGAAAAAAATGAAAAAATTGACAAATGATCATGTCACCCTACACGTATGTACATCTGCTCAGATGGGCGCACGCACATAAACAGATGGCCAAACACATGCAAATGCACACATGAATATAAATAATTCAGAAAAAGACTTACATCAACGATGAGCGTAAAAAAAAAGAAAAAAATTTTTAAGAATATACGCAATCCATTGTTGATACTCCATAAAGTGAGAAAAGTGACACGTGCAACTACAAAACTCTGGAGTCGTGATGCTGAAAGTAACATCATTCAGCTAAGTGAAAAACTTTTACTAATATCAGTTGTGTGTGTATGTGTGTGTTTGTGAGCGTGTATACACACTCATTGTAACACATTAATTATATCCTTACAAAAGTTTGTTACAAGCGGACAATTTGCCCATCTCTATAAAATGGACCATAGCAGAAATATAATTTTCCATTATTTTAACCATGCCAAATAAATGTCATAATTTATTGTTGATTTAATTTTTTTTCATCTACCTGGTTATTTTTAACTTACAGTTAAATGGATAGAAAATAAAGTTTGGTAAGGTATTTACAAAGGTTATCTTTGTTTTGACACAAAATCAAAAGCTCTGAGTACCCAGTGAAGATTGAAGTGTAGTAACTGTATGTGGTATTATTATAACATTATCATGGTATTGGGCCCCCTATTTTTTATACAGACCTGTTAATGTGCATTCATGTCTGTCTGTCAGTGAAATCAGTCTGTTCCAATTAGTGAACAAAACTTCTGTTAACTAATGTAAATTTGTATTGTAAGAAAGAACAAAAAAAAATGAGCCGCTTTTGATTACAACCCTACATGTGGTGAGTGGGGAGGGTAAAGGAAGTTGTAGAGGTGTTGGCTATGCCTGGTACAAGGCCACTTCCAAACATAACTGAAAATCCACGCATTTAAAGATAGCATCCAGTTGTTGAAAAAATAAGTAAAATTCTGTTTGCTGTTAATGCTATTACATAGTTGTGAGAAGAAGACGTAAATTTTCATTGAGAAGGATATTTGATGAGAAAAATGTATGTAATTGGTTTGCAAAGTGAAATGTATGTCATTGAAATTGTCTCGCCGAGGTTTAGTTTGGCACGTTTGATAGTATTAAGTAGCTAAGTGTCCCGGAGCCGTTTATTGATAGTAGTAAAATGTTGAGTCTTTGTTCCACTGAAATTTACATTAAAGTAAGGATTTGTTTACTGTGTGACAAAGATGTATAAAGGTGAATAATAATGAAATTCGTTAACTGAAAGAAAAATGTTCATTGAGAGAAAATGCATGCTGTTTTGTAGTTGAAATTGTTCATAGTAGCACTGTATGTATTTGAAATGTCCGCAGAAGTTTAGAGTTTATGTTTCTATAGCAGCGGATTGTAAAAGCTTTGTTCCTTCCTCTTTTTAGTAGGTCATGACAGGCTGAGAGAGAGAGAGAGAGAGAGAGAGAGAGAGAGAGAAGGCAAAACAAATAAAGGAGTGTGTCCATTTGGTTGTGTGCTGTCCTCTTTAGTGGCGTGGTGTGAAAATGTAGAGAGAAAATTGGACGAAGAGGTAAAATGAATATGTGATGTGACCAAGTCAGTTCGAGGTTTCTTCCTTACATTGTGGCGAGGTGTCAGCTAACCACTTCGACTGATTGGTTAGAAGCCATCCTTAAATATTGAATGCAGTCTCATGGAGTGGCTCCCAGAAAGATTTTTTCTTTAGCTGTGGAAAAACTATTTCTCTGACATATTTTGAATTTTGCGATTTGATGACCAATCAGGATTCAGAATATGATTTTTCACACTTGTGAATTTTCTTAGTTGGGTTTTTCCCAATGTCGTTTGAATCTGATTTTGCAGGTGTGCAATTTATTTTGCGTGTTTTAGTTGGTTGATGGATTATATAGAATTTGTATCCTATAAAGTCAACCACAACCCATTCCTGTCATTGTCCCCATGTAACTGTCATTTAAACTAAATGATCATTTGGCAATTTGCTTCCTGTCATCATAGAAAACAAAACAAAAAAAGTCAAATGGAAAGATATGACATTACACATTATTTTGTCAATGTTCTAGCTAAATGAATAGGTTGCTTACCATATGAATGTGGTCATAAGCATCTGTTAAGCCATCAAACACAATTCCATCCTAAAATGAAAAAGTAAAATATTATTAAATGCTAGAAAAACGGCATTTTTGTGTTGCTCCGTTTGACGCATGAAACTTGTCACAAAATAGTTGTTCGTGGTCATGTATGAAATTCGTACCATGAAACAGTTGCTAGATAAGTAGGGACGTGAAGGGTGATAATTTTCCCATTGGTTAAGATAAAGTTAAGAGTGGCAAATGATGGCTGGTTACATCAGTTTGCAGGGTGACAAAACCTCAGTTGCTATTTAGCATATGTAGAAGTAAGACATGACTACCCACACCAGTTGCTGATGATAGACTGCTAAAGTGCTAGATGTTGCTTTCTTTCATCAAGATTATCAATAAGAAACCTATTACTGAATGCTTTTAAATAAATAATCGGCTTACAGTTTCATCACGTTAAAACAGGTTTCCATACAATACCCGAAGTTAAGCAATGTCAAGACTAGTTATTACATAGATGGGTGAGCATTTGGGAATACTATGTTCTGTAAGATTAAAAGTGCAGGTGGTGTAATGGATGATGGTTTGAAATTGTTAATTGAAGAGCCAAGTTCCAATTCCTGTTGGGTTTATTGCATTCACTTATTTGCAAATAACCTTGGGAAAGGTATAAATGCACCTTTTCCCTTCCTAGTTATGGTTTAATTAATAAATTGTATCATTAATAATGGCTTAGTTAATATGTCTTATATCACTAAACCATCAGTCAGTCAGTTAAGTGTCATATGTGATATACACTTGGGCAATGTCTCGAAAAAAAACATGACTGGGCAAAAGATTTTCCCCACAGTAGGTTGCCATTACTTACTGTGGTAGGCTGGTTGCCAACCAAAGCTATAGAACCCAATCTGTCCTGCTACTTAACTCATAGCTGGAGGGAGAAGCGATGGATTAATACCTTTCCCAAGAGTATTTGCACATATGTGAATGCAATGAATTCACCTGGAATTTGAACTTGGCTCTCTGATTTCTCATTCCGGGCCCATATTCACTGCACCACAATCTAAAAAATTCTTACAATCTAAAAATATTTTTTTTGGTTTAAATAACCTGTATTGGGTTTGATAAGCTCCTGGAAATGAATGAATGAATCAATTTTAAATAGTGGAATTGTTGTGGAGTAGTTTTTGCACTGAAGGTTATAATTGTGCTATGTTGGTTTGCACCTAAAATGTTAGGAATTTGGTAATCTTCCACTGTAAGCTGACTCCTTAGTATTCGGCTAACTGCTGACTAATATCAACTGCCTAGTAGCTCTACTAAACTCCAATAGAACCCTAAAGAACTCTCTAGAACTCCTATGAACTTCTCGAGTTAACTTCCTGTTAACTCTTCTTAATATAGGAGGAAGTGTCCATTATCTGAGGAATAGGTGTGTTTCACCATAACAGGAATTATAGGCAAACTTACCAGAAGTTTCATACCACCATAGGATGACTCTGCTCTCTTCAAGTAAAACGGAACATTCGACATACTTTCCATCCCACCAGCAACCATGACTTCCTTTAATAAAAAAAAGGTATAGTAAAAATAATACAGAAAAGAAATGCTATTTCCAACACAATTACATACCCACATATATACCCTATAAAACAATATTTTCTACCCAATACCAAACAATGTTGCAAAAATGCCAGAAAGATTCTACAACGCACACCATATATAATAAAGTGACTATTGGTTAAAAATTTACATCACTACGTAAAATAATTAACCAGTGAAAACTAAAACCCTACATTTCTTGAGCCCACTTTCATGAAAAATTTCTAAAAAAAAATTTACAGATTTTGTCTTTCAGAATAGGGAATCTCTAAGCTGAAGAGAAGTTGTGGATATACAGCTCTCCCCTCCTTCCAAAGAAACATGTGTCAATGATTTCAAACAAATTATTTCCAACAACAACAAAGGCTGTCAATGAATCTTTGCTAATGATAAAAGTCTTTTCTTAACTTCAGTTTTTTCTGTGTACCAACTACTCAAAGACTAAAGTATTGATTATACACACATTATGGCCATAGGTGATCATGGCTTTTCATAAGGTTCTATCTTGTGTTGCTCTTAGCAGTTTTTCTCTTTGCCCAGTTTGTCATACAGCTTTCCTCGATCTCTCCTGCACCCAATATGCCCTGTGAGGGTCAAGTTTCACTAGCCTACCTTCCTTATCATGTATCCAAGAAATTTCAGCTAGCTTTTCCTGATTCTGAGTATAAGTGTTCTTTCTGTTACCATTGTATTTAAGATGTTCTCCAAGGAATTTTCAGTCTCCTGTAGAGCCACATTTCTGCTGTCTCTGGTTTTGTCTTCATTTGTTAGGATATTATCCAGCATCCACAGTCACCTTAAACCGCTAAAAATAATGAGCTAAAATTTATTAGTCCCTTTTAACAATGTGCATTTCCAGTGAAAACCCACATCACAAGTGTCTATTAAGAATTGCAAAGAACTTTTTTAACTTTTAACACTCAATGGGGATGGAATTTATGATATTTTGAATCCTGTGGGATTATTTTACTCGAGTCTATAGGCAAACATTGACTGGTTAAATTTATAGTGTGCATCTGTAGGTAAATATTGGTCGGCTTAACAGTGTGCGTCTGTAGGCAAATATTGGTCGGCTTTACAGTGTGCGTCTGTAGGCAAATATTGGTCGGCTTTACAGTGTGCGTCTGTAGGCAAATATTGGTCGGCTTTACAGTGTGCGTCTGTAGGCAAATATTGGTCGGCTTTACAGTGTGCGTCTGTAGGTAAATATTGGTCGGCTTTACAGTGTGCGTCTGTAGGTAAATATTGGTCGGCTTTATAGTGTGCATCTGTAGGTAAATATTGGTCGGCTTTACAGTGTGCGTCTGTAGGTAAATATTGGTCAGCTTTATAGTGTGCGTCTGTAGGTAAATATTGCTCGGCTTTACAGTGTGCATCTGTAGGCAAATATTGGTCGGCTTTATAGTGTGCGTCTGTAGTTAAATATTGCTCGGCTTTATAGTGTGCGTCTGTAGGTAAATATTGGTCGGCTTTATAGTGTGCGTCTGAAGATAAACATTGGTCAGCTTTATAGTGTGCATCTGTAGGTAAATATTGGTCAGAAGTGATGCGTGTCTGACAGCCATGACTTGGTTCTCCTTATTGTGTGGTATGGTGCAGAGTCCTGTTCTAATAATCCACTGGAGTTAAATGAACCGTCATTGGAGTTTGTTAACATTGCTGGCCATTTCACCTCTGGATAATTGAAGTTTGGATAATCAAGGTAGTATTTTATCAGTTTCTAAGATGTGAAACAGTCAAGTATTGATAAAAAAATTCCTTAAACTCAATTCAAATCTATCATTTTCCAAATTCTAAAGATAACAAAAAATGAAAACACTTTTGCTTACTTGATGACCACACATTAAACTTTGGGCAGCCATCATGACAGACTTCATTCCTGATGCACATACTTTATTGATAGTTGTGGCTGGTGTTGAAATTTTCAAACCTGGAAAATATTGTCAGAACAATTTGATATATAAAAAATGATGCTTTAAAATGCTGAGCTCATAATATGAACTATAAAATAAAATGGAAGAAAAACTCAAAAGATTGTTCTTTACTAAAGTATCTCAAGTTAATAAATTGAAAAAACACAACCATTAAGATAAGTTTTTCTTTCAGTAATATAAAAGAAACTTCACAGAATTATACCTAAACAGAAAGTAAGTCATAAATCTTCTATATGATAATGATCTGTTCATATTACGAAGATGAAGTATTGTAAGACTATTTACATTGTTCACATTGCTGTCCTTATTTTTATTACCATATTCATGGTGTTTCAGTCATTCTATGCTTTGGCCTTCTTCAGAATCTATCTATATTTATGAAATGAAGTATTGTAATTATTTACAGTATTTACATTGTTTGGACAATGTCCTTATCTTTATTGCCGTATTCACAACAGTTTGGTCATTGTATGCACTGGCCTTTTTTAGGTGATATATGTTGGCATTTTGAACCAAACTCTTTATTTTGTCCAGCGAGGATTGATTGTTCTAAATTCCTAACACCTGAAGAAGTCAATAGTGTACAACGGCCGAACAGTCATAAACATGACAATAAAGATGAGGACAAAAGTCCGAACAGTGTAAATAATGTAAATACTACCTCATCTCAGAAATATAGACAAATAAATTGTCTATTTGGGTAGCAATCCCTCTTTTATACAAGTTAATGACAAGTTATGTATACTTTGTTATATATAATTACACATAAAAAGTTAAAATTTCCGTAAATCATTTTGACAGGTAAATTTAACACCCATCTCATGCCTTTTTTGGATATCTCAGCTTCAGAAATTTTCCTTCAGTTTTTGTTCACCTCTGCTGTGGCTAGGTACTGAACTCACAACCCTTTCAGTCAAGTCATTTGATTACTTCAACCAACACCTTCATCCACTTGACCCAAAGAGTTGTGAGTTCAATACCTGGCTACAGCAGAGGTGAACAAAAACCTGCAAGGTCGAGTTACTAAATAGAAATAACTGAAACAGATATACCCAGAAAATTCAAGGATTTATCAAATTGTTAATTGGCCTCCATTTTAGTCATAAATTCTTTATCTCCGCTTCATTGAATCTCAATATGTGATTTCAAGATTTTTGTTGCATCTCAATATTAAAAAGCTTTTTAACAAAAGAATATTTTTAGTTTTATTTTCCCATTAAAACTAAAACTTTTATTTTCATACATATGCATATGTGTGTGTGTGTGTATATATATATATATATTTTTATAATCGTTTGGCCCTAAGTCAAGGCATTTTACTGCCACTGTTGTGCAGGGGATTACATAGGAGGAATGTTATGAAAAAGAGTAACTGGTTACAGAGAGTGTCAGGAAGAGAGTAGAAGAAGAATACTGATGAGTGGGGTGGACGGAGAAAAAAAGCATGAGAGATAAGATGCAAGTTAGTGAGACAGGAGGTGACTATTGACTTTACATTTGAATTCTTGAAGATTGTAGCTATCAGGAAAGCAAGTATGCGGAAAGGAATTCCACAGATGGAAACAGCAAGAAAAGAAGCTGCTAGAGTGGAATTTGCATTTACAATTTATCAACTTCACAGTAAAAGGGTGGGACCTAGTTGCTAATCTTGTGGCTTGAGGAAATTCATATATAGGGGGTACCAGTAAGTTAAGTTCATCGGAGCAGAAGCCGTGAAAGTATTTGTAGAAGAGACACTGGGAAGCCACACTGCGTTGGTGAGAAAGCGACTGTATCCTATCTACCAAGTCGGGATCGATCACATTACAAATTCCCAGTTGGATTTTGTCAAGGACACCTAGGTGAATAGCAGGAGCACCCGACCAGATATGACAGCAATATTCAATGCACAGGCGTATGATAGATTTGTATATGTACAGGATTGTTTTGGACGGGAAAAACTTCCTGGCCCTATACAGAGAACCGACTTTTTATATATATATATATATATAATTTAGAATTTATAACTTAAGTATGTTATGATATCACTACAAAAGTAGCCATTTTGTTTGATACTACCCATGTGTTATCAGGTGATCACTTGATAAGACTGTTATGGGGAAACACACCTATTCCTGATAATGGACTCTCCCTCCTATATTAATAAGAGTTAACAGAAAGTTCTTGAGAAGTTCATAAAAGTTCTATTGGAGTTCAGTAGAACTCCTAGGCAGTTGATATTAGTCGGCAGTTAGCCGAATACTAAGGAGTCAACTTACAGTGGAAGATTACTAAGTTCCTAAAATTTTGAGTGCGTTAAGTTGATTAGCAACCAACATAGCACGATTAAAACCTTCAGTGCGAAAACTACTTCACAACAAAGACACAGATAGTTTCAAAACAAAATAGCTACTTTTGTAGTGAAATTATAGCATATTTATGTTATAAAGTTTAAATAAATATTATTTGCTCTACTCTGTATTGAGCATTTATTAAAAATAGTGTTTCTTTGGATATGGAATTCTATTCCATCCATCTGAAGATTTTCCATGCAAACAGTGACAGAGGAGCAATCAAATTACAATGTTGTGTCTGTGAAAAAAATCTGTAGATTGGAAAACAAATTAAAAAAAACCTGTATTTGTTTATTCTTTTGTTGAAGCAAAACAAAAAAAACCCACCTGCTCCAATGAGTGCTTGGCGCGTTGGTGCCTGTCCTGCTGCAGCTTGTAAAACATTACCCATATAGACTTCCTGCACTGCATCACTTGAAATTCCTGCAATATATAATATATATTTTAGTTAATTTTTTATTTATTTTATTGTATCTCTTTTTGTTATTGTTATCCATGCGGCAGATCTAACAGGTTCCGATAGCAATGATCATTTTTTTCTTTTTCCTTACCATTACATCTGATTTTTACACACACAAAGAAATCAATTTATTTCCTATAATGTCTTGGTCTCGCTGATGAGATGAGTGTTAAATTTACCTGTCAAAATGACTAGTCGATTTAAGGAAATTTTAACTTTTTATATGCAATTAAATATAACAAAGTATACATAACTTGTCATTAACTTGCATAAAAGAAGGATTGCTGCCCAAATACACAATTTGTCTATATTACTGAGATGAGGCAGTATTTACATTATTTACACTGTTCGGACTGTTGTCCTCATCTTTATTGTCATGTTTATGACTTTTCACTATGGCCTACTTCAGATGTTAGGAATCTTGAACCGAATCCTTTATTTTGATCACTGTGAGGCCACTTCTGAATGGCATGTAATTATCTCTCTTTAACTCAACTCTCTGAGTTATTTGGTCACCACTGCTCTAGTTAGGTATTGAACTTTTAACTCTTTGGGTCAAGTCACTCGAACTAATTAATGCCTATATCCACTAAACCATGTGTCCTTGAGGAAATGGCGTTGCACATGGAATGAGAATGATATAACCTAATCATCAAAATAAAAGATTCACCACAAAATTTTTAGCATCTGAAGAAGGCTGGAGCATACATCTGAAATGTTGTAAACTTGGCAATAAAGATAAGGACAACTGTCCGAATAGTATAAATAATGTACACGTGTGTGTGTGTGTCTAATAAGCAAAAAATTAATTTACATATGCGAAAGTGAACCTTCAACTTTTGTACATCTTAATTTTTAATTAATATTCTTTTTTAAGTTGGATAAAAAGTTTTGAATGTAGTTGCAATTTGTCTAATAAAATTTGTTCTTAAAAATATATATAGTTTAAGATTTGTTGATTATCTGGAAAAAAAATTTTTAAATATTATTTTAGGGGTTCAATTTATATTTATCACTCTGTGCAAAAGTAAGTTCTGGATTTTGTCATGATTAATGAACCCACTCATGGCAGGGTTTGCTATTTTTTAAAAAAAGTTGATTAGGTTTGTAATTCTTTAGAGTAATCAGGTTCACTGTTCGAGATATGAACATTTTGGTACAAGTAACTTTAAGGTTCAATAGCAGTTTCCATATCAGTGAGTTTCCCAAGTGTATTTGCGTGTAAGTAAATGCAATGAATTCGAGTGGAATTCAAACTAGGCTCTCCAATTTCTTGTTCTGAGCTGATATCCACTGCAACACAACACACATTCAGTTTTCATATCTTCTTCTATGTGCCCCATCTTTTCAGGACATAGGCGATCATGGATCTCCACGTCTCCCTATCCCTGATAGCTGTTAATATGTTTTCTCCTGTTACTCCATGCAACCCCGGTTCTGTCATCCACCTGATCAGGTTCTTCAAATATGTTATCCACTGCCTTCCTTTGTCTCTTTTTCCTTTTATCTGCCTGTCAGTATCAGGTTCTCCAAGCCCTCCTTCCCCATTTCATGTCCCAGGAACTTCAGTTGTCTCTTCCTGATGCTTACTATTAGTTTTCTTTTCAATGCCATTCTTTCCAAAACCTCATCATTGCTCACACGTTTGGTCCATGATATCCGCAGCATCCTTCTGTAAAACCGCATTTCTGCTGCTTCAAGTTTTTTCCTCATCTTCAATGATATTGTCTAGTATTCACTGCCGTAATGAAGAACTGACATCACATAGCAATCTAGCACTCTCTTCTTTGTTTCTAGGGAAATTTTCCTGTGTCTTAGTACTTTACTCAGCTTCTGGAACGCATCCTTCGCCATGCCAATTTGCCTTCGGATCTCTGTGGCGCACTTTCCATCTCCTGTTAGAACACTTCCTAGGTATTTAAATTTTTGTACTTGTTTGATTCTAGTATCCCCCACCTGTATTTGGCATTTTGTGTTGCTCTTTTTGCTGATGACCATGCATTCAGTTTTCTTGCTCAGTTTTCATATACTGGTTTTAATTTGTTAATTCAGATATCTAGGAAACCCTCAAGATGGATAGATCTATGTTCACAGAGGTTTTGAAACCATTACTTGGGAAGCAGATCTTAGTAATGATTAACTGGATGGAGAAGAAATCGCTTATTCAATGGGAATTATAATGTGAATAATGTAAGACATTTATGAACTGAACAAAGTCCAGTGCTTCTCTGGACAGTTATGTATGGAAGTGCCAAATGAAAGACCATTCATGGTGCAAACGAAATGTCTCAATACGAAAAGACTCATTTTTTTGCTAATTCAAGAGTAAAAATTCTAGCAGTGGATTTATATCATATATCGAATGAGGGAACAAGAAACTTGTTGTGTTTTAAATATATCTCACCAAACAATAGTGAATTTTTATAACTTTTTCAAACATGAGACATTTTGAGCTTAATCCTTAAAACTTGGTGATAAGAGTTCAAATTAATGAATCGTGCTTTTTGCACAAAACAAAACACCATCAAGGAAAAGGCCGCCTAAGAGTTAAATCTGGTCTTTGACTTGGTAGATACTAGTACATCAGCAGGAATTAAGCGTATGGAAATAGTTCAGCACAAAGACCAAAAGATACTCCTGCCAATAATCAAAAACGTGGTATTCACAGCAATGAATGGTGAGCTTGCAGAGATATAGCTAATAATCCAAACTACCAGCACAAAATTATAAACCACTCTTCATTGACCCACAGGCAGGTATTCGCAAACAACACCATACTGGGCAAAGCATAAGGTTAAAACTAAAAACACATGAGGACATAGACGCAATTTCTACCATGTTATTTAAATCAGTTCATGTTGATGGAACGAATTACGGTTAACAAGATAGTGGGGTTCTGTAATGCAATCACCATACAATAACCTTTCAATAACTAAGTTATCTTATCTGTTTTGTCATGGGAAGTAAATAATGTTATTTTAATAATTCATTTATATTTCCAACATGGCTCTTAATAATATTTTGTCATGGGTTTGCTAATCTCAACAAGATCCCAAGTTTTTGTTTAAGAAAAGTTTTTATTTTTTCATTAATAAGAGTAGATAGGCTCACCTATCATCTAACCTGAACTCCTTCCATATCTGTTGAACAGGAGTAGAGGTTCATCCCTTGTTTTCTGTTCAGGATATGGTTTACTAGCTCTTTTTTTTTCTACCAATTTCACAATTATTATGATTTAACTATCTTAACTTTTTGGTAATCAGACTAGGGGCTGTGATTTTTGCATTGTGAGAGTACTGGATTGGTAATGTGTCAGCTTCAGTCACTTTTTCACCATTGTAAGGTTGCCTCTTTGTACCTTTTTTTTATAAATACTTTCATGGTAATTGTTTAGATGAGCTCTTCACTTTGGTACCTAGATTTTATGAATTTAAGTGTAATACTAGACTGGAGTTGTGGTTTTATCAATTTTACAATTGAGCTGGTTAAATGCATCTGTAAGTTCTATGCTAACAGTTTCTTTTCTTGTACCTCTCACCTATGAAACTCCCTTCTGGCTCTATGCTTTCCTGCCAACTTTAATCTGCAAAAATTTAAATGCAATGTCAATTACTATCTATTGTTCTCCTGATGACTCTCTTTCAATTTCAGCTCCCTATTAATGTTTCTGTTCCTTATTCTTCCACACTGTATAACCCCTTGCATTTTAGGGTCTTGTTTGTGGCAATACAGATTTTAAAAAAAAAAAAAGAAAAGATTTTTAGAATTTGCAACCTCGAATATCTAGATGAAGAAGGAAAATATATTGAAAACATTTTTAAAATTCACCACTAATATAGATATTTCAATGGTAAAAGAAAAGTATACAAAGTTCACAAAACCAGAAAGTACAAATTATAATGCAAAGCCTAAAATGATTGTATTATCTACAAACCTCAGAACTATTGAACTAGAAAGAAATGTTACTAATTACAATATAAAAATTATCACAAGCATTTCAAAAACATACTGTTTAAAATATGTTATATTTGTAAACGAAAACTGTTCACTATCAGCAACAGAACATCTATAGAAAGATAGCATGGACATAGAAATGAACAATGCATAGTTACTGTCAGTTTCACTTCACAAGTAATCTTCAAGCCATGTGTGCATATCTATATGTTCTTTAAGTAAATCCTTATTCTTTCTAATCTGACTTTTTATGAGGTGGAGTAGTTATGTGGAACTATGTATGGGTAGGTATTTGAAGGCTAATCATAATGCGTTTAGTATAATAAAGGAAGGTAAAGAAGGTGTTGGGTATTAGCTATTTATTATTCATTCATATTTCGAGATCAGAATTTTATCTTCAGAATGATAGGAGAGCTTGATTTCACGTCTGTTCACTGGTGGACCTTGCCTTTAAATGAATGGTTCTCTTTTGCTGCTATGGCTGTTGTTAATTGTAGTGAGTACATGTGTAGCTGTAAGTGGGTTAGTTCATGTATATGTGTGTTTATGGTTTATATAAGTGTGCATGGTAGTAGGATAAATAAAATGTTTGTTTGTTTCATTTGGTGGCTGACTAATTCATTAGACTTCAAAATTAAATTTAGATTAGTTTTAATTCTTAGAGTTATGAACAGCTAAACAAAGTTACAAGTCAGTCATCAAAAGATTTCTAAACGACCAAATTCCAAAGCTTCAGAATTTATTATCTGCTTAGATATTTTTGTTTTTAATTCTAACTTTTTCTAGATGCTGTGTTATAAAAGCTTTGGACTTTAGTGGGTATTTTTTACTCTTTGACAAAGTTTATTTCTTAGTTTTACACATACAGTAAAACCTCTACTTACAAAATTAATTCGTTCTGGAAGTTGTTTCATAACATGAAAATTTCATAAGTAGAAACGTTTTTTACCCTTTAAATGCCCTAATCAATTCAAAGCCTCCACCTCAAAACCCTCAAAATATTGTGAGGCAACAGCATTGGGTCACAGCTTTCTCCAAGCTGCATTAAGGGTACATCTGGTCACCTCCTGCCAAGCCACATTGATTATCTTGAGGCAAACAACAATACCAAAATGCTGCTTTCAAAACTTACAAAAGGTAAGCTGGGTGTTTGCAGTGATGTTGAAACATCTCTTGAACAGGTGTTTCGTGTAGAGTTTCTTGAAGTTCGAAATGACTTGTTGGTCCATGGACAGGAGGATAGAGGTGGTGTTAGGTGGGAGGCACAGCCCCTTAATAAACGAGAACTCCTCCAGGATATCATCTTCATGGCCAGGCGGGTGAGCAGGGGCATTATCGTGAATGAGGAGGCACTTGAGGAGGCAATGAGGTGGACTCTGGGAGCTGCGAGTAGCAGCGCATATTTTGAAATTTTCGCCTTTCGTATCTTGAAATTTCTTTCGTAACAAGAAACAATATTTTTCTGAAGAGGCATTTCATAACCTGAAAATTTCGTATGTATAGCTTTTTTGTAAGTAGAGGTTCCACAGTATTTGTTTCTATTAAATAACAGAAAAAATATCCAAATTATGATATTTTTAATAGAAAGTGAATAAATGTTTGTTTGTTCCTGTTGAACGGCCTATCAACATCTAAAGGGTCATTTAAGACCAGAAAAGTATTTTTATTTTAAATCGCAGATATTCCCTGGAAACAGGCTCATACAGTCTTTGGTTTTTATTCTTTTATATTTTAGAAAACTGAAAATGTCTTTTAGGTTTGTATTCAAAAATGTTTTGCTGTTGTTGGTAACATTTTCCATTCAAAAATGTTTGGCTGGTAAATACTTTCACAGCATTTTGACCCCGGTTTGAGGGTTAACTATTTACCTATAGCTGGAACCCTAACAGGTGTTACCACTCCAGGTCAGGGTGGACCTAGGAATAAAGCAATTAAGAGGTGGTTCCATCCTTCTCACAACCTCCCAATCAGAGGCTCTGTTGCCGGATGCAGTTTACAGTCATACCCAGTATCAAAAAGAAACACTGACAAAGCACTTGTTAATAACAAGTATGCGTTTGAAAGTTAAATTCTTTGATAGACACTTGAGTCTCGAATTTAATACTATTTCCTGTCAGACTCTTTCTAAGTATCAATATAGTTACTAAAATATTTTATTAGTTCTTTCCAAATAATTTTTTTCAACAATATACTTAATAAAATATTGTTTCTCAGTTTTTCTTTCAGTCTTCAATGTTTTGTGAGGGTCTGTGGTGATACCGACCGAGCAAAAGCGAGGGACCGGATGTTTGCTCTATAACAACCAGAAAGCAAATGAACAAAAATCGTCTCTGCGCAGGTGTATTCGTGCAGATGTTCCAGTTGAAAAATAAAAATTAATCAAATATCAAATTTCCATTTTGCAAGCCTACGCAAATTTTATTTACCAGCCAATGGGAAGCCCAAAATCAAATACAAGTATGAAATTCCAAACGAGCTGTTTTGATCCAAAAAGCAGATATAAAAAGCGGATACAGACAAGACCCCGGCAGACAGACTGATGCAGAGACCAAGGAGAAGAATGTAATTAATATCCCCTTGACTTAAGTCGAGCGGCTACTACATTTGCCTCCCTTCACCTCGCATCACTTCTTCACTGTCTCAAAAGTACTTATTGACCTCAAGAGAGACTACTTCAAAGACATTCCTCACATACCTCCGCTCCCCACATTCCTAAGCCTTTTATCTCTTTCAGCTCATTATTTGCCATGAACATTCTAACCTCCGTTGGACCTTTATTTCAAGTATTGCTTTAATTGTAAAACATTAACTGATATGTGTATATATATAAATGTTATTTTATACCCAAATGGCCTTTCTTGATTTATAATCATTTTATGAATTATAGTGGGCTATCTACCACAAGGCCAAATTCTGTTAACCTTCAACAATTTACAACTACCCTTCACTAGAACGGAATCCTACCACAACTAGAAAAAAGAATAAATAAGATATACCCGCTATAGGTCAAAGTCTCTAAATTTTCTTCCTTTATTAGTATGCACAGGGGTGTGATGGAATTAAAAATTGGAGATCCATGTTTAAAGATCAGTTGGGTTTGTTATATTCCCTTCTGCACAAATACCCTTGAGAAAGGTATGAATACATTTACTCACCACAGCTATGGGTTAAACAACTGGACTTGTAACTGGAAAAATTGTTATTCTTTAAAAAATAGGCTAACATAAAGAATTTAGTCTTAAAATCCAAAGTGTGTTTTGGCTTTAAATAACCTATATAGGTTTGATAAAGCATAAAAACAAATAATTCAATCATTCTTTGCTCATAATAGTAAATAATATAATGTTGTGTTAATAAATACCAGAACATGAATTGAAAGGGGTAGTAAGGAGATATATATTGTTTATGGATATGAAAGAAAGTTGTGGAGAGTAATGTTCGCCTACATCCTGTACAGACATGGCATATTGCAAGCCTATTGCTCATCATGACAAAAAAAAAAAAAGGTTGTATCCTCAAGTTCAAATCATTATTTGCTATTTTATTTATATGCATACAACCAACTCCTATTTATACTTAATATTAGTAATTAAAAGTATTATGGAATTAGTACAGGTTATCAGTATTGGTTGATATGAAGTCAGTATAAACATTAGACAGCAAGATATGTCAATTTGACATATAAGAGCTAGGAGATATTTTTTGAGTAAATTTTCTTATTGGGTGGAGGGAAGTCAGTCAGTTAAGTGCCATACGTGATACATGCCCAGGTGATCATATTCTAAAAAACTGGGCAGAAGATTATCCCACAGTAGGTTGCCATTACTTTCTGCGGTAGACTGGTTGCCAAACAAGGCTATAGAACTCAATCTGTCCTGTTATTTAACCCATAGCTGAAGTGACTGATTCATACCTTTTCCAAGGGTATTTGCGCATATGTGAAGACAACAAATTCAACTGTGAATTCTTTTATGTCACTGTGAACATTCAAGGGATCCCACTTTCACTGACAAGACAAATCAATCCGCATGTTGTGTTTTGCTTCCTCATAAAATGTTTTTATAAGGGACAGAAGTTGAAATCAACATCTCAAATTCTGTTCTCAACAATTCAATGCTTATTTCAATGGGGTTCCAAGTCAGACCTGTATTCTCATATATAGTAAGGAGGTGGCTCATTAATCCCTTTGCCTCTTTTACTAGTCACTAGTTGAACAGATGTTTCCATCATTACTCTCATTGTTGATGAGACATGATGAGACATTGTTCTTTCAATGTTGAAACAAAATGTACAATTTTGTGGTATGTATGGGTGGGTATTTAAAAGCTATCACAATGCGTTTAGTATAATAAAGGAAGGTAAAGAAGGTGTTGAGTATTACATATTTATTATTCATTAATACTTTGAGAATCTCATCTTCAGAATGATAAGAGAGCTAGAGTTCACGTCTGTCTGCTGGTAGACCATGCCGTTAAATAATTGGTCCTCTTTTGCTGCTACTGCTGTCGTTAATTGTAATGAGTATGTATGTGTGTGTGTGTATATATATATATATATATATATATATACCGGTAAGTGAGTTAGTTCATGTATGTGTGTGTTTATGATGTATATAAGTGTACACAGTAGCAGGATTTGGCTTTTTCACCTCTTTTTTAAAATGATAGCAAGCGCCATTTTACCATTTGATGATATATCTGTCTGCTTTAATTTATGGTTTAATACGTGCACATTGTCCTGTGGCAGGGTTTGGCATTTTCGCATCTCTGTCAGAATGGTAGTAGGTGCCGTTTTATGACCTGATGTTATGTCTATCTGCTTTAAGTCAAATATCTACCCATACACCTTATATACACAATGCTTCAAGCAAATTACAAAACTCTCCTGATTTTGTAGTAGTTTGTAGATTGCACATGTTCTAATGTAATAATTAATAATAAATATTCATTGCTCTATTTTTGTGTTGAGCACTGTTTTAAATTAATGTTTTGAACATTACAATTATTTTTTTTCTTATTTCTTTAGATATATATATATATATGAATGTAAGTGGAAGTAAGAAGAGCAAATTGTAAGTGTGTGTAGGAAAGATAATGGCTGATCCTAGACTGGAAGAGGTTAAGAGTATGGTTATCAAGGGAACATTCTCTCAGTAGTCTGTTTCATAAAGTGGTGGCTCCTGGGAAGAAATTGCATCTGAACTTGATTGTTTTTATTTTTTATCTCTTATTCTCTATACTACCTTTAGATATTCTCCATAATATTTTTTTAATCATTTCACCCTAAGAAAGGAGATAAAGCCACTAAGACACAAGGGGTTTACTGAGTGTTAGAGACCATGATGAAAAAAAATTAAAGTGACTGGAGATAAAGATTGAAATTGCACTCAAATTTTTAAAGATCAAAGCTGACTGAGAAGCTAGAAGCCAGAAGAGATTCCACAAGTGAGAGGTACAATAGAAGAACTTGTTAGCTAGGTACCGTACCTAGATCACTGACCCCCCCCCCACCAAAAACAGCATAGTATGAAGAAAAAAGGTCCCACACTTAATAAAAACAAACTTTTCCCATCAAAATGTTTGTGTTTATGTTATTACTAGCAGTATAGCCTGGTGTTGCTCAGGTGTAATGAAAGCTTTAAAACTAATCCATGGTCCTGGAGCTCAAACTCTTTGGATGTTGGCACGAATGACTAAAAAGCAATAGTTGTTTCCAGTTAAAGCAAAACCGTAAACTGAAAGAAAAATGAATGGATGTAAGTCAAATTCTGATTTCCCAGTATCGATATCAAATAAGTTTTTTTTCGTCATAAACTGAATTTTGAAGGCTAAATAAGTCCTCTGAGTAAATAGTATCATGGCTGAGACTAAGAACTACAATCATACCTACTTAGAGCCAAACTCGAAGCAAAAACTAAAATAAAATGGCTGAAAAAAATGCAGGCATACAGGCAGATAAACAGACACACACAAACATCTTGCCTTTTATATATATATATTATCAATTTTCTGCACTATTGTAAAAACTGCAACCTTGAAACTTCTGAATATCATTTCTTATATCTTTGTCTACGAGTGTATCAAATTTGATTAAAATCGAACCACTCCTTCTATAACCAGATTTTTTCGATTATCGATATTTATCGGGGGTACCTCGACACAAAACATAGCTAAGAACACTCGCAGACGCTTATAGTACAACTGTGTAAATTTTCAAGAAAATCGGTTCAGCCATTTCAGAGTCTATAGGTAATGGACACACACAAAGTTCCATTAATAAATAAGTTTAGATTAAGAGAAAAGATCAAGTATCTTTTTTAATCCTTTCTAACACGTTTGAAATTTTAGTAAAAATCTTGTTTTTATTTTCGTTAGCAGGGAGTCAAATCGTTACGAGAGTTTACAATGGAAAACATAATATTATATAAGTCATTTTTTTTTTCTGGTGACAAACACATTAATGTGTAAGTTCTTGCAAGTATCAAATAATTGTTGGATTTTAATGAAACTTTCAAAACTTCTTTACAAATGAATAAAATTATTTTTAAAATCATTATTTTTTCAAAAATATTGGCAAAAATATAATTTTTTTTTACATCTGTTACCCCTTCCACGTAAATTCATGAAATTTCAAGAAATCAAATTCTGTAGGTAAAAATGGTTTTATTAGTTAAATGTAGGACTCATTGAAGAATATAAATCATGTTTTATTTTTTAAAACCATTTTGCCCCTTTTACCAAAAATCTGCTCTGAATAGTAAAATAAAAATGTAATAAAACTGACATTATTTAATTAGATAAGATTTTAATTGCTTTAATAAATAATATAAATGTCAGACATTATAGTCTGAAGAAAAAAAATTTTCTATTAATAAAGAAATTTTAAAATAATTGTTTTCATTTTTGTTTTTTTAGTAATAATAATTTATAAAGTTTCAAAAATATTTTAAAAATATATCCAAGACTTGTAGATGTTAGGCTAGTAAGTTATGAAGTTAAGACTATATTTACTAATAAAAAAAATTGAAAAGTTTAATATAAATCATCTAGCTATAGTATATTTTACATAATTTTCCATTTTTTTTTTTTTTTGTGTGTGTATTTGAAGCTTTTTTGTATGGTAATTTCCATGTATACATTAAAAGATCATGTGTTTCAGGGTTTCTTACCCTTACTAGAAAAAAAATTTGTACAATTATGTCACTTGTGATCACTATACACTTATCTCGCATATGTCAACATATTTCACTCATGGTGGAAAGGTTAGAAAGATCAACTCTGTGTTTAAAAATAGTTTTATTCTAAATTTCATGCTATAAATAAGTAATACTTGTGCAAATCAGATTAATTTAATATTATTGAAGAAACGATAAAAGATGAATTGGATGCAAGAAGAGAAAAGATGGCAATTGATGTTGCATTGAAATTTTGAGTTATCATAGAAGCAAGGAAATGAAAAGTAAATGTGGCAGAAGAAACTTCATTGATCCCACGTATAAGGATATCTTTCCCTGGGTGACTGAATTTGCCATACCCATACAATTCCTAACTTGTCATGTCTTTTTTCTATTTGCATGCATATCAGTGTATTTTCTCTATTTTTACTTAATTTATATCAAAAGATAAAATACCACCTCGTTGAAATTCATTCCATTTTTTTAATACTCGTTATTTACATGCGCAAATATGGTTGCTATTGTTTATAATCTAACTAGGAGCTGTGTTACAAAGGATACCACAAAGGCATTTTTACTTACTAAACTACTTTGGTTAGCTTTCTGCATCTAAATATTTCTCTCACCTCTACTGACGTGCATACATGCATAGCTATCATAGCTGTTAGTCAGAGGTTGCCAATTCAATCTTGGCCACTGCAGATACATACGAACCTGAATAGCAACAATACAAGATAAAAGCATTGCTTCTAACGAGGTCAGTTCACATTTCTCTTTATAAATACATGAAAACAAGACAGAGAATGTCCACTCTCACTCAGGAGATTTATGCAAATATACAAGGGGGTGCTGTAAAGTTACATATAACCATGAAGTGATTAAGAAAAGTTTTCAGTCCGACCCCACTTTCTCTCTCTCTCTCTCTCTCTATATATATATATGTACAGACATATTTTAAACGTGTATGCATATGTCAAGTTAAAAAATGATGTTTTAATGTTTTAAAAAGCCTCACAAACAAATAGTAAAATATGATTGATACTGATTAAGCTCACTTGATGCTAATACGTTCAGAAAAGGCATGAACATACTTCACCCTATGTTCTGTCTCATCATCAATATCATCTATCATTGATATTCTACAATAACTGGTAGTGAGGAGTTAAGCAAACCACTTTCCCATAATTGATTTACATTTGAATGGAGTTGCAGCAAAAATTTAGTTGGTTGGCTGATTTTATATGTTAACCCTTGAATAATTTTATATCAAATTTTGTATGGGGCACCTAGTGAGGATCAAACTCCCTACTCAGTAGTAACGGTCAACTCTTCTTGCCTCATTAATCATTACCCCACCCTGAGATGTCTAGTTGTCATCCCAATGTCTACAAGGATAAATACTGAGATTCATCAGCATTTAGTGGCTTACCTTGTAGTGCAATGGATATCGGCTCGGAACGACAAATCGGGGAGCCTAGTTCGAATTTCAGTTGAATTCCTTACATTCACTTACGTGCAAATATCCATGGGAAAGGTATTAATCTGTCTCTTCCCTACAGCTATGGGTTAAATGACAGGACAGATTGGGTTCTATAGCCTTGGTTGGCAAATAGTCTACCGCAGAAAGTAATGGCAACCTACTGTGGGATAATCTTCTGCCCAGTTAGTCATGTCTCTTTTGAGACATGACCGCCTAAGTGTGTATCACGTATGGCCACTAACTGACTGATGACTGACCTTCAAAACATGGACATAATGACTTTCTACAACTTCCAATCCCATTATTGCTGTTAATATGCCTTATTACAGTTAATTTGCCTTATTGCTGTTAACTTGCCTTATTACAGTTGCTTTGCCTTATTGCTGTTAATTTGCCTTATTACAGTTGTTTTGCCTTATTGCTGTTAATTTGCCTTATTACAGTTGCTTCGCCAAGCATATACTTTTTTGCGTTATATTATTTTATGTCCCGTTTTTTTCTTTTACATTTGTTGGACAGTCATGTCATTTATTTTACATTTAACCATGGCCACTCGCTACAGCTTCTAATGAGATTTTCCCATTTTAATAATTTGCTTAGTTTCTGGAAGACATTTTTTGCTATTCCAATATAACTTTGAATTACTGTATAAAATCTGTTGTTTTTTGCCTTTTTGTTGGTCTGTTGATTTTCTATCAATTTAAATGACAAAGAACAAGAAGTGATTACAAGAAACCCAAAAAGGCAAAATGAGTGATGTTCTTATAATTTTTGTACTGTATAATTTATCAATACATAAATAATTTATTTCATCATTTTTATGGGTATTATGCTAATTGTAATATATTTTGTAATGCCCTTTGAACAAAGTGGGTGCTGTCTGGCATGATCAAAGGACACCTCTTATATTTGCAACATTATTGTTGTATCGACTAATAAAAGCATGAAGCTAAATCCCTCGTATCTAACATTACTGTTTATTCAATACGAATCAATTATTATTGGACAGTGAGTTTGTGGCTTTAGTATTTTCTCAGAATGTAAATTTTACATTATTTTAAGAATGTCAGAGACTTTTTCTTTCTCCCTCTCAGGTGGATATCTACCTATCATCTGGTTTACCCCACATGTGCATATTTTAAGTGCAGCTAAATTGACTACATTTTCACAAGTTAAAAGCAGCCACTGACATACTGTGAGGTATGGACCGCCACTTGGAATAAGTCTTCTTTTAGGTCAACCTGCTGATGCACCTGGCTTCTCTAATTATGTGGCACAACACTAAATACAAAGTATATTTTGGCATCCTTTGAGGTTAGTCCCATACTAAATATTTAGTAAAATGAGGTGATTAAATGAAAACTTTACATGTCTTCAGGTGCTGATGGAAATTTGGTCAGAGAATGAATATTGAAAGTAACCACTAAGTCTTCATAGCACCATGGAAGAAGGAATAGTACAAAGAACTGACAGGATAATTGGGTGTGAAGCAAAAAATCTCAAAATGTTTTCTAAATAAATTAATGGTAATTGCTTTCTTGTTCCATGCCATATTGGACAATAACTTCTACTAACATTGATCTTTTGTAAAAGAAAAGTGACATATAAGCTAAAGTGAACTTTAAAATTTGGGAATCACACACACACACATATATTGTCTTTGACTGACACCAAATCGGTCGAGTTTCAATCCTGGCTGGAAGCAAAAGGATGTCTAGCCACAGTGATGAGCTGTGATACAGCAAAACAGGCTTGTATATGGATGACTGATAAATTATGCTCTCATTATGATTGAGCTCTCTTGAGAGGAAAATTTAAAAAATAGTTACCACTTCTGCAATTTACACATTACTCTTTAGTAATGAATTGAGTTCTCCTGGCAGCTAGTGTGTGTATATATTGCATATATATATATATATATATATAAAATATGCTAAAATTTCCTCCTCTCTCAGCCAGGTGCCAATAGCTTAGGGACGTTGGCACGAAAGTCTGAAAAGCAATAGTTGCTTCCAGTTAAAACGAAACTATAGACTGAAAGAAAAATGAATGGATGTAAGTCAAATTTTGATTTCCCATTATCGATATCAAATAAGTTTTTTTCGTTGTAAACTGAATATTGAAGGCTAAATAAGCCCTCTGAGTAAATGGTATCATGGCTGAGACTAAGTACTACAATTATACCTACTTAGAGCCAAACTCAAAGCAAAAACTAAAATAAAATGGCTGAAAAAATACAGACATACAGGCAGATAAACAGACACACACACACAAACATCTTGCCTTTTATATATATATATATATATTATCCATTTTCTGCACTACTGTAAGAACTGCAACCTTGAAACTTCTGAATATCGTTTCTTATGTCTTTGTTTATGAGTGTATCAAATTTGATTAAAATCAGACCACTCCTTCTATAACCCGATCTTTTCAATTTTCGATATTTATCAGGGGTACATCGACACAAAACCTAGCTAAGAACACTTGCAGACGCTTATAGTACAACTGTGCAAATTTTCAAGAAAATCGGTTCAGCCATTTCGGAGTCTATAGGTAACGGACATACACAAAGTTCCATTTATAAATAAGTTTAGATATTATATTAAACACATAAATAGAAAGTCTATTGATATTTATCATTTATTTTTTTAATCAATTAATCCCAAGTTAATCCACAGGGGGTTACAGAGTTTGAAAGATAAGAAAAGGGAAAGAAACATTATTAAGAGGTGAGAAAACAGAAATTAAGATAACATACGATAATGACTGACATAAACATTTGAAAACTTTAAGGCCACTTGACAGGAAAGCAACAAGCGGAGAGAGAGAATTCCACAGGTGAGAAATGTCAGAAAATAAACTGTTGCCATAGAGCTTAAGGTTTCAACTGTAAAATGACGAGATCTTGCCACTGATCTCGTCAGTCAGTTAAGTGCCATATGTGATACACACTTGGGCGATCATGTCTCGAAAGAGACATGACTGACTGGCCAGAAGATTATCCTGTAGTAGGTTGCCATTACTTTCTGCGGTAGACTGGTTGCCAGCCAAGGCTATAGAACCCAATCTGTCCTGTTATTTAACCCCTAACTGAAGGGAAGAGATGGATTAATACCTTTCCCAAGGGTATTTGCGTGTAAATGAATGCAAGGAATTCAACTGGAATGCGAACTAAACTAGTACTGTGCTTAAATTCATCAAGTCTAGGTACCATATAAGAAAGTTCATCAAAACAATTACAATGAAAATATTTATAGAAAAAGCAGCGGTTTGGTTTGGTTTGTTTTATGGCATATCAACCCCTTGGTGGGGGGTCATTTAATACTGAAACATTAGTTGTTTTAGTATTGAAAAAATGTATTACGGCAATAATTTCTTTCCTTCAAAAAATGTATTATGGCAATAACTTTTTTTCCTTCAAAAACGTATTTTTGTTAGTAACATTTTTCCTTCAAAAATGTTTTCTTAGTAATATTTTTCATTCAAAAATTTTGTTGGTAATATTTCTTCTTCAAAAATTTTTATGTATATATTTCATAAAATTATACTTTATACTTTCATAGTGTTTTGACCCCTGTTTGGAGGGGTAACTATTTGCCCATACCTGGGACCCTAACAGGTGCTACCACCCTGGGTCAGGGTGGACCTGGGAACAACAGCAATTAAGAGGTTCCATGCTCCTCACAACCTCAAAATCAGAAGCCTTGCTTCTGGATGAAGTTTACTGTCATACTCAGGACCAGAAAAGTCAGAAGACAACTACATTATGGTGGTGGGAAAGTGACTGAAACTAAGGTTTTACATATATAAACATTTCTGTGGGCCCTAAGAAAGATATAGTCTCAACAAAGGAAAAAAAAAATTTTGTAAAAATTACATGGAACATGTTAAAAGAAATCAAAAACATTATCAAGATAGGAACACAAAAAAAAAAATAGTGTTCTGAATACAAAACAAAAACAAATTCGAGAAAAATTAAAAGACGATATTTGAAGTGGCTGGTGTTGCAAATATAAACAAAGTGAAAATATGACGACTATTAAGGAATACTGAGTAAAGACATGAAAGCAATTAAACTACCAGATTTAATTAAACATCACAAGAGGAAAAACATAAGTGGGGTTAAGAAGTACATGCAGATTTAGTGATTAATGGACAAATCATGGTCGAGCTAAAAACTAAATCCTTTAGTGAATTAGTTAACCAATATGACTAAGACAGTAGGAGGGAGGAAAAGTAATGTTTTGGGTTAGGTGTGTGTGTGTGTTCATACAAATATACTTTTGTACACACAAACACCTGCTTTACAAAAACATAAATTATATGATAATTGCGGGCACATTGATATGATGTAATAGTTAGCAAGTTAGTCATACTAGATCAATTCCGGCTGAATACTGAGTTTGATTCCTACTTTTGGCCTTGATCCACATCTAAATTTAGAAAAATGTTACTCAGTCTGTGATCCATTCTATAAGTAGTCAGGAGGCCTTTGGAGAGATACGAAGTCATGCCACCTTAATAGGTGTCCACAGCTCAAAAATATTTGTTGGTACACTTTTACGATTGAAATAGTTAAATGTAACCTTCACTTCTACTCTAACAGTTTCTTTACTCACACTTCCTGCATGTGGAACTCCCTTCTGTTTGCTTGCTTCACTGATAGCTGCAATCTCCAAAAGTTTAAATGCATCTACTTCCCTAAATCCCATCCTCATCTCTAAATTTCATCTATCTCTTATCCTTTCTTCGACATTTCCTGTACTTTGTTTTTCCTCTCGTAGTAACCCTTTGCACATCAGTGGTGGTTCTGCCTTGCTTGGGGTGAAATTATTATATAAAAAAAAAAGCCCTATAAATCCTCAATTGGCTCATGTCAAGCAAATATGTTGGCTACATCATTTTTTAGAAGTTTTCCACAATGTTCCTCAAACCAATTCTGGGAAACATTGGCTCATTGCTACAGTACATTATCCAGCCAAAATAATCTATCATTGTTGAAAAATCACAAACAAGCATAAAAGATCACAAAGTATTGTTTAGTTAGACCAAATCTATGCTGCATCAATGCACCTAATACTATCATAGAACCACTACCAGCCTTAAGAGTGCCTTACTGATAATGGAGTTCATTGGGGTTGCCCCCATATCCAATGCATACCATCAACACAAAACCAATGAACCCTGATTAATTGGGCCATACTGTAACAAGTCAATGACTATCCAAGATGTGTGCTCTTAAAAATCATTTAAAAAAAAAGAACAAAACATCTTTCATGTTGGGATTCATTACATTGTTCACCCAAGAACACAATTATCTTTACAGAAAGAGATTCTAAACAAACAAAGGCATACTGTTTTTCTTCTTTTTTTTTTAAACTTAAGGTCTGCTAGAATGCACATTGTGGTGCAGTGGATATCGACTTGGAATGAGAAATCAGGGAGTGGAGTTTGAATTACAGTTGAATTCCTTGCATTCACTTACGCACTAATACTCATGGAAAAGGTATTAATTCATCTCTTCCCTTTAGTTATAGGCTAATTAATAGGACAGATTAAATTCTATAGCCTTGGCTGGCAACCAGTCTACTGCAGAAAGCAATGGCAACGTACTATGGGAAAATCTTCTGCCAGTCAGTCATGTCTCTTTCGAGATTTGATTACCCAAACATGTATCATGCATGGAACTTAACAGACTGCTAAGATTAAAATATTCTGGTGGAGAAATTGGATATTTTGGATAGGCAGTCATCCATGTAAATGATCTCATGCCTTTCCAGGCTGACAGACAGATGGGAAATCATCTGGCCAGGAGCTGTCACACATGAGAAACACACCTGCATTTTCAAAGACAAAAAAAACTGAGAAAGAGCCGATTGCTGACTTTAGCATTTGTGACTAGATTTCTAAAATCATCACCCTGCAGTAAAAACTTTTATTTTGCAGCAAATAATGGTGACATTTTACTCAGCCAGATTTTCTTTATATTCAATAAACCTGTTGTTAAAATTGTGAACAGTCTTGTACTTTTCATTGAAGCTGTTCTTATTGCCGCCTAATTCATTTTTATTGAAGGTGTTCTTATTGCAGTCTAACTCATTTTTATTGAAGGTGTTCTTATTGCAGTCTAACTCATTTTTATTGAAGGTGTTCTTATTGCAGTCTAACTCATTTTTATTGAAGGTGTTCTTATTGCAGTCTAACTCATTTTTATTGAAGGTGTTCTTATTGCAGCCTAACTCATTTTTATTGAAAGAGTTTTTATTACAGCCTGATCTTGGAGCTGTCTTTGAATGCAAAGAAAAAAAATTTACCATGACTACAGGCATGAGTCAAATAATCTTCTATGTGGTACACAACATATATAGAGGCATTCACACTAGACTTCACCTTCAATTCAAATATCATTATGAAACCGATAAAATGTAACCGCAATTTTTACTCTAACAGCTTCTTTTATCATACCTCCCGCCTGTGGAATTCCCTTCCATATACTTGCTTCCCCGACAGCTACAATCTCCAGGAATTTAAATGTAAGGTCAATAGACATCTATCTCACTAACTCGCATCCATTCTCTCAAGCTCTTTTTTCCATTTACTCCACCCCCATCTTCGGTATTCTTATCCGTCTATTACCCTCCTCCTGACATTTCCTATAACTAACCTCTCTTTCTCCTCACTTTCTTCTATGTAACCCCCTTCACAACAGTGGCAGTGGCCTTGCTTGGGGTGAAATGATTAAAAAAACAAAATAGATATTAGAAAACCCTATTGAGATAACACACTAACCCCAACCAAGGCGGGAAAAGAAAGCAAGATAATCTGTAAGGTCAATTTTAGGTAGTCTGTTTTTGTTTTTTTTTAAATGAAGCTAGCGACTGAGGAAGAAAAAAATGAGAAGAGACAAAGCACAGAGCTGGAGGAATGTGAAGTGTTGTTAGATTTGTCAATGATAAAGGGTTACACTACTACAGATTACTAGTCATTCAGGGTTCAATTAGCAATATATCCGAAGCCCAGGCGAGCCAAGTTGTCTGTTGGGTCTTTAAATCCTATATCCCATGTAATCTAAAAAATGCTGAACTGATCTGTTATATAGCTGTCTACTTTCTTTACTGAATGTTGTTGTGATTTCAGCCAGGGTAACTTGTCTGCTTTTGCAGGTAATTCTAACCCAGTGACTCTGATCATAATTATTAAGGACCCATAGACACATCTTTGTATTAACCATGGTGATTAGTAGTAACACCTTCAATCACATATTCCTTGTACACATGACATTCTAGATTAAGGGATCTTAGTAAATAGAAGTGAAGTTTTATAATTATTATTAAAAATATTTTTATATGCAATTTAGTGAATTATTTTATATGCAATTTAGTGAATTATTTTATATGCAATTTAGTGAATTATTTCATATGCAATTTAGTGAATTATTTCATATGCAATTTAGTGAATTATTTCATATGCAATTTAGTGAATTATTTCATATGCAATTTAGTGAATTATTTCATATGCAATTTAGTGAATTATTTCATATGCAATTTAGTGAATTATTTTATATGCAATTTAGTGAATTATTTTATATGCAATTTAGTGACTTATTTCATATGCAATTTAGTGACTTATATGCAATTTAGTGACTTATTTTATATGCAATTTAGTGACTTATTTTATATGCAATTTAGTGAATTATTTTATATGCAATTTAGTGACTTATTTTATATGCAATTTAGCGAATTATTTTATATGCAATTTAGTGAATTATTTTTGTGGTTGTTCAGAAATACAGCATAACAAAACTTACATCAATTATTGCTATTAATAATTTCCTTTACAAAATTGTTGAAAGTTTTTTTCAAATATTTTTGAATGTTCCCAAATTTCAATATGTACACACAATGTCATTTTCTTAACATTATTTTTTTTATGTGTATAAATACAGGTTTTTCTTAAGAAATATGTTTTGAAGAAACAAAACATGTTACAAAAATAAGTTTTCCTATATTGTCATTGCATTGTCTTTCAGATATATATATATATATATATTTATGTACACACACAGGTAAGATGAATAAGCTGTTGTCTAAACCACATAAAAATGAACTAACACTAACAACTCATTTTAACAAATATATTTACCAAAATGACACAAAAATATCTTCAAATACTAAAGTGTAAATTTATTCAATAAAATCGCCATTAGCTTCAACCACGGCCTCCAGCAGACTTCGGAATTTCTTGCAACTCTTCTGGATGCTCCTTGTTTCAGTTGATGTATGCTGCCATAATCCTTGCCTTGAATCTATTTTTTGTGTTACAAGGAGTTTTGTTGGTCTCTTGCTCAAATGTGCCCCACACATAATAACCAAGGGGGTTGCAGTCTGGGGGAGTTAGATGGCCAGATGTAAGGGGTGATGTGGTCGCAGAAATTGTCTGACAGCCATGACTGGGTTCTCCTGTTTGTGTGGCATGGTCTAGAGTTCTGTTGTCAAACACAGGGTCTTCCAGCAGTCACCTTCTTGACCCAGAACAGCGCTACCTTTTCAAGGCACTTGATGTAGGCCTCCATGTTGAGTCTAAGTCTCTGTGGGAAGATGAATGGAGGCATAACATTATCATTAGACATCCTTGTGATCACCATTAGACTCATCCAACTCTTTCTGAATCCTCTGCACTGTCCTAGATTGATACCCAAACACTATGAAATGTTCATATTAAAGCTTCCGGCATAAACGCCAAGCAGTACAGCAAATTTCTGGTTGAGTGAATTGCGTTATAATGCTCTTTTTCTCGCAGACAATGCCTAACTATATTGTGCAGTCAAGAAATCAAAAACAATATGCATGAATGAAATTAAAAATATAAAATACCGACAATTTAGCTATCGCACCCTATGTGTGTGGGTGTGGGTGTGTGTGTGCACGTGTATATATATATATATATATATATAGTCTGAAACTGAAAGAATGTTTTAAGGATGCTATTACTAACAATTCTCAAAACCCTTGGTATTGATGCTGATGTCTGGAAAATGTTCAGAGAAAATCTGCATGAAAACAAAAAAACGATCGAAAATGGTTGCCAGGTTTTTGAAGGGTTGATCGTGCAATCTTGAAATGGGCCATTAAAAAACAGAACATGACCTCAATCCCAAATAATCTTCAATCTGAGCATATATATAATTGTTGCGATCAGGTCGTCTTCAAAGCAGGACTTGCTAGTAATCTCAAATCTTGTGACAGTAAGCAATCATCAAGCGGGCTGTGTCAACAGCCATTCACAATGATTTACAGGAAATTTATGTGGGTCAGCAGCAGGTCTGAAGAGTCACAGAAGAATGCATAAGGACCAGGTAAACTTGAAGGCCAGACAAGTCTTTCATTTGCTATATATGCGGAAAAGGCTGCGAAAAGAAAAGGACGGCCTGTTGTGCCACTTACATACACTCAATAATAAACTGAAGAAATGGCCTTTGGCAAAAAAAATAATCATAATATATCACATGGTACAAATATTAAAACTGTAGTAAATATTTGATGGAAACTATATCTACATATATATATATACAGAATAGAGCAGAATGATAGAGAAAATACACGCATATGCACATAATTTTCTTATAAAAGCAAATGATTTTTATACATGAAAAAATATGGTGTTGCTTTTTACCTGCTTTTTCTATAGCTTCTTTAATGACCACTGAGCCTAATTTGGTGACAGGTATTGATGCCAATCCACTGAGGAAAGGAAGTAATTGGGGTTCGCACATAACTGGCAATCACAATATCCTAAAAATATATAATCACATTTTAAACAGCAGAATTAAAGAAGATTGTTTTACATCTATGCAAACATAATATTGCGTACAAGAGTACTAATTAATAAAAATTGGATGGATTTAACCTAAAAACAGACAATAGAAAAAGAATAGTAATCCTTTGAATAAAAAGGAATGTGAGAGACTGTTAGTATTTGTCTAGATTTTTGAAATGGGGTAGTATTTACAGAATTTACATTATTCAGACTACTGTCCTCATCTTTGTTGCCATTTGTACGCTGTTTTGGCTGTTGTATGGTCTGGCCTTTTTCAGGTGATAGGAATTTCGAACCAAACCCTTTTTTTTACACTCACTGGGGTATATCATTCTCATCACTTGTGTAGTAATGCTTCTTTTGTGAGTTCAATACCAGGCTACAGCAGTGATGAACAAGTAACTTGTAGGGTTAGTAGGAGATAACTCATAACTTCCAACAAAAAATTCCATAGAAGAACAAGACGTATTTCAAAAGAAACTAAAACAAGATATAACTGAAACAAACAATTCAACAAATATATTTATTGCAGCGAACAAAAGTAGAAGTTTACATGAACTAAGACCCCCATACACGCAATAAATTACTCAAGGACAACATAACTAAAACAAAAAAAGAACCTAAAATAATAGAAAACAATATCTTTATCTTTGATAAACTTAAAAATATTAAGCCATAAAACAGATATCAATCGCCTAAAAATTAGACTTAGAGGACTGAATAAGTTGTATCAGTAAGGCACAAGCCTTTATCACACTAAAAAAAATCATAAAGAAAATTTCAACACTAACTCAGCCTGCAGACTCATTACCCAACCAAAAGTGAACTTGGTAAAATAAATAAAACAATACTAGTGTTATGGTGAAACACACCTATTCTATAGTGAATAGACTCTCTCACCTAATTTAAGTAGTAGTAAGAGGAACGAGGGTCAGTTGATGTTGGATTATAGTAGTCGAATAAGTCAAATAAGAAAGTAGTCAGCGACCTGGCAAGATTACACTGTGTAATACATTATATCAAATTCCAAAAGTTTGGTACATCGAACCTATTGGGACCGATTTTAGCACAAACACTAGCCTCCACTGCAAAAATAACTCCACATTAAGAATTAATTCTGAATTAATTAATTCTGAATGAAGGAATTAATTCTGAATGAAAGAAGAATTTAGATATAAACCAGTTGAAAAACACAAAAGTAGATACTTACTGATTCAACAGTATAAAAAAAAAAAACATAATTGCTAATTTGTACAATTAGGCATAAAACGATTCTACCCGTCTATAACAACTAAACAAAATAATAGATAGGAATGATGCAGGACTCTACGGAGACAACAGTCTCATAATCTTAAGAAACTATAACAGACAAAACACAGACAAAACTAGAAAAGCAATTATAAGGATATTCAAAAATAACGGATTCAATATAGACATAAAGACTAACCTAAATGAAATAGATTTTCTAGATGCTACCTTCAACCTAAGAAAAGGTACATACAAACCATACAGAAAACCCAACAATAAACCACCATATATACACGCTTCTTCCAATCACTTGCCATCTATAAGGAGACAGATATCAAAATCAGTTGAATGCAGGCTTTCCAACAACTCTTCCAATTAAACCATATTTAACAAAGCAAAGAAAGACTATGAAACAGCCCTAAAAGGTAGTGGATTCCCAGCAACACTCACATACTCTTCACGGAGCACAAAAAATACCAACAGGAAAAGAAATATCATATGGTTCAACCCACCAGAAAGTAAGAATGTGAAAACAAACATCGAACAAATATTCTTCAAACTCTTATACAAACACTTCCCGGAATCGAGTCCTCTCCACAAAATATTCAACAAAAACATGGTGAAAATCAGCTACAGTTGCACCAAGAACATGATACAGATAATAAAAAAGCACAAGAGAAAAACTATCAAAAAAACAACCCAAACAAATTAAACTCACGTGCAACAGCAGAATAAGAAATGAATGTCCCTTAAACGGTAATTGTTTACGAAGCAACCGTAAAATCACTAGATAATGGGAAGTAACAGAAACTATGCACATAAAACATCCTTCACAAATAGCAAATATGCGAACAACACAATGCTTTCTAAGTATATCTGGGAAAATAAAAACAAAACCTATATCACATCAAAAATATCATGGAAAATATGGAAAAGAACATCAGCCTACAACTATCAATCCAAAACCTGGAGACTTTGCTTGGATGAAAAAATAGCTTTTATTACCTTTCCAGACCAAAACAAACTTCTAAATAAATGATCTGAACTCATCTCAAAATGCAGACATAAAAACTAATTTTTACTATGTTACTTAAAAATCAAAAACTAATAATAATGAACGAATAATTTAATCTAATCAAATAATAAATAAATTAACAAACCACTGCTGTCATGGCAACTATTAGAATAAGTAAAATAAAAAAAAACAGATCCAAATAAATAAAGTAAACAACAAGAATGGAAAAGAATAAATAAATATAAAAATAAAAACAAGTAAAATAAAAATAAACAAACCACACCCACCAGAATAACCTTTAGGATTACCCACAATGCATCACTGACCCATCTACATATAGCAGAGAAAAAACCCAACACATGGGGCCTGCTGCTTGCTTTTTTGACTGCATTTGACCATGTTGTTTTTTCAGCTAAGACCTACGTTGGACTTACCTGAGTGCCAAAAAAGAACTTCATTTTTGACTTAAGTTGGAATATTTTCTTTTGTTTTATATTATTTGATATTTGGTTGTTTTAATTTTCGTTTCAGTTTTTTATTTTTATTTGGTCAGCTTCAGCTGCAATATTATTTTCTTTCTGTCGTAAAGTCTTACGTTTTATTTTTGACCCCTTTTTCTTTTTTGGTTTAATTGTTAATTTTTATTTTTCTTGAACACATACCAAAAAAGGAAAAAAAAAGGAGTGAACGTTTGTTTAAAAGAAAAAAAAAATGACACTACCAGTTGACTTTTTTATTTTTATTTTTTATTTTTCCCGTTTGAATTTTTTTCTTGGTTCTAGGCTGACTTTTTTATTTTTTTGTTAACCGTTTATTTTTTCAGTCCTTTTTCCCTTTTAGTTTTTAATTTTACTGTATTTCTTGTTTTATTCTTGATTGACTGTACATTTTTGCGTTTTGGTATAACTGTTAATTGTCTATCAATGTTTTTTGTGTATGTCGTTAAACATTAGACTTTAATTTTTTTGACGTACTTTAATTTCTGTTGTTCGTTTAATTTAGCACTTTTCTTTTCGTCCAAAGCAAAAGTTTAATCCTTTGGCAGACTTTGTATTTAATTTCTTGTGAAAATTATTTAATTTTATTTTCGCCTTCGGGCAATACGTTAATTTTTCCCTGTATTTATAATTTCATATTTGTTTGTGTGATTTTGTAATTTTTCTGTTTTGTCTTTGGACGGTTGTTTTAAAGCCCCCGGGCTAAAGTTTTTCCTTTGCATTTTATACGTTGATTTGTATATTTGTCCCCCCACCTCTTTGTGGTGGTTTGGCTTTATTCATGACTGTATTTTTTTTTGCTTGCTCAATTTATTTTGTATTCTGAAAGCAGTTCCTCATTCCTTACTCCCTCCCCTTCCCATTTCTACTAGTTACTTTTAGTGGAGAAATAAAAAATAAATTAGAGTTGAGCAGAAAAAACATCAAGATGGCCGATGGTGGTCAGTCGGTTCGAAGAGACCTATTTGGCTCTTCTTCTAAATCCAAACCCCCTGATAAAAATAAAAATAATAAAACTAATAATAAAGACCAAGACAAGGAGAAAAGTAGCCCTGCGGCTAAAAAATCTAACTGAAAATGGAAATAAAGTACCAGACCAGAAGACGGCTGGGGAATCGCCCTCATGCTGGAAGTCCCCGCCGAGTTGTATTAAGGATGGACTTTTGGCTAATCCTCAGGAATTGCATAGGTTTGAACATAAAATGGTGTCAGTCTTTGTAGTCGACAAGCGGTCACGCAAAATTTGTCGCTCTACAAAAGACACAGTGATTCGAACATTGCTGTCCTTGGAGATCAAACCCCAGAGGGTGATAAAAGGCACACGTTACTTCATGTGGGACGTGCTGCTGCCCACAGCTGATGACTGTTTAGAAATGGCGAGGAGAGAGTTGATCATGAAAGACCTCAAACTCAGAACTGAATATAAAGGGCGCCGAAGGACCAGGGTAGCAGTATACAAGGTCCCTCCTCAGATTGTTGGGGAACATTTAGCGGCGTATTTTTCGAAGTATGGCCAAATTTTGTTGGCCACCTCCGACAATCTGAACGGGGGGGGTGGGGGTGGAGTTTTAACATCATGACTGATAAAGAAGCCTTCGACTTCAGACTTTTGTGGCCGGAAGATACCAGTCATTGTGACTGGTAGAAAACCAAAATGCTGGAAGTGTGGCGAGACTGGTCACCTTATCTCTTCCTGCCCAGGGATGAAAGCCCCTAGACTTCTGGCCACTGGTGACCAAAATACCCCTCTGGCCGAAAATGCAAAATCTGCAACGCCTGTAATGGGCCTAGCAGCAGCTCGGATCTCCGGTTGGGGCAAATCCCCCACTCTTCGAGACTCCAACGCCTTCCACTAATGTGGCTCGGAAGAATGATGAGGGTGAGTGGCAAGTCGTTGCTAGGGGCAGAAGGAAGGTCCGAACAGCGGGGCCTTCAGTCCCAAGAAGACCCCAAAGCAATCAACACCTACAGTCCCATTCCTGCCATCAGCTCCGAGGGTGACGCCCAAGTGTCCTATGCCAAAAAGGCCAGCAATATACAGAAACTCAATGAGCCGTCATGGGAAAAAATTTTGCAGTTGCAAAAATTAAAAGAGGAACTACAAAAGATAAGGATGGCCAAGGTTAAATCGAATGAAACTAAAGTGATTTCAACCTCGGTACCATCAAGCCCTTCCTCTAAAAAAATCATGGCCCCACTCCTCCTATGACAAGATCCTTAAATCCCACCCCATCCAAATTAACAGTACTGAGGAGTGCCACAAAAAAGGTCCCTCCCCATAATACTCCTTTGTTCACCCCCAGTCCTTCTTCTTGCCAAACCCCCTAAATCTTCTCCCAAAATGAATGAAAAGTGCCAGAGGAGTCCCTCTTTGTCTTCGGACTCAGAAAAAACGTCCGAAAAGAAATGAAAAGCTAGAACGATATACAACAAAGGGAAAGATGTCTGCAAAGTCACCGAGGAGCAGGCAGAAAAATCATTGGAACAAACACAAAAAAACTGAAGGAACTAAAAGCCCTATTGCATTTCTGAAAACTATACAGAAAAGACATTGAGAATCCCGCAAACTTCCCCAGGGCTAAAAGGGTACTAACTGTTGTTAGAGCTGGCCCTGGATCTTCCAATGTATGGAAGATGATGGAGGAGGCGAATAGCGCCTTCGCAATGGACCCTCCTATGTCATTCTGCAAAGATGAGGAGGCTGCCAAGTTAAGACAGTTCTGCGTTGGGAGGCTCCCCTTTTTGTTCACCCCTCCCTATACAGAGCTATGAAGCTAACATTTCCCTTGGATGTTGGTGGCCTGTCCTATGACGGATCCATCAAGAGTGAAATGGGTACAGGACTAATGGGACAGGCTGTGGGTGTCCTCACCCTGGCTATGTTGAATGTGGAGGTGCAACCTTAATCGGTTCGATCATGACACTTTGGTTAGCTAGTTTGAATGCCCGGAGCCTGAGATCAGAGTCTCACAGAGAGAGACTCGTTCGTGATCTTCAGAGTCTCGGGGTGAATGTATGCTGTTTACAGGAGACCCGGTTTTTAGCTCACGATCATGAGAGGATTCTGTCTAAAGATTTTCATCTTTTTTCAGCATGTTTTGATGGACATTCGAGAGGTGTTTCCTGGCTGGTAAGCAAGTCTTTGGATGCGACGTGTGCCCTTGTTTTCGCAGATCCAGCGGGCAGACTTTGCGTCCTGAATGTTACCATAAAAGGTAAGGCCTTATGTTTCATTGGGGTTTATGCGCCCAATGTCCATGCTGAGCGGCCTGCTTTGTTTCGGCAGATCAAGCCGTTTTTGATGACATCTCGTTCAGTAGTGTTAGTGGGGGATTGGAACGCCGTCCTTGACCCCGATTTAGATTGTATCGATTCAAATACGGGTACTAACAATCCTGACATGAGGCCGTTTCAGGACTTTATCGACAAGTTCGATCTTGTTGATAAGTATTGTAACGAGCATCCGCAGGAAATAGTGTGGACTTGGACAAATAGTGGAGGCTCGGCTACGGTGGTACGTTCCAGTTACCTCGACCGAGTTCTAGTTAAGAGAGTTGACGTAGGGCTCGTAGAATGTCCAAGTTTTTATTCAATAGTTTATTCAGATCATAGGCTCGTCCGGGTCTGGGTAAACTTAGATTGGCTGGTTACTGGAAATTGAATGCATCATTGTTTGATGACAAAGATATCCAGCACCAGCTGAAACTAATGATTCAGCGGGAATTGATGGGGGCTGTCATTGGGAACAGGTGGTGGGATAAACTAAAATCGAAAATTAGGTCTTTTGATGCTGACTATAGTCGTCGGCTCAATCTAGCTAGTTTAGCAGAGCAAAAGACAGCAGAAGAAAATGTCGATCGGGCTGTTAAATCCCGTGTTAGTGGGGACGTAGCCATAGCTACATGGCCTCCAATATCTGCTGGTTCCTCTTACTGTGTGTATGAGTAAGGATCACCGTATTGTTGACCATTCAGAGATTGCATCTCTGATACTAATCAAAAACCTAGTACATATATCGGTTTTACTACAACCACGCTCTCCTGTAGACTTACATGTCATCTTTCTGATCAGAGTACTATTAAACAACATTTCTCTGAAAAACATAAACATGTAGGTAATATCAGACAGATTTTGGTCAACAATACGGTGATCCTTACTCATACACACAGTAAGAGGAACCTGCAGATATTGGAGGCCATGTACATCAAATCTAAACAACCAACACTCAATAAAATCAACTTTAAAACAGGAAATAACATATTACATTGCATTTGACTACATGGTTTTGTTGTCATTTCACGCTATCCCACGGTGTTACATCATAAAACCGCATCGCAAACTTAAGAACTGCGTTTATTATTTTTGGTAACTATTGCCGTTGCCAAGCGGAGTTTTATGTCAACACAAAATAAAATCGTCGGTGATGGTGGATTTTATAATATTTCAGTTTAAACAACCTCTCTGAAGATGGCTCATGTGAGCCGAAAGCTTAGAAGAAAACCAATAAATAATTATCCAAATGTTGGAGAATTTTTGTCTTTAGTTTCAACTGAAATTAAGGAAAAAATACGACATTTAGAATGGCTCATGATTAAACATAATAGATATTCATTGTCTCTTATATTTAACAGCTTATGTTTAGAATATATATATATATATATATATATATATATTGAGGCAGCAGATAATTTTCTAAACATATACTGTTAAATATAACAGACAATGAATATCTTATGTTTAATCATGAGCTGTTCTAACCATTGTATTTGGGCATAACAATGTTTTATGTCAACACAAGATAAAATCATCTTTGATGGTGGATGTCATTATGTTAACATCCCTGTAACCTCTCTGAAGATGGCTTATGTGAGCTGAAAGCTTAGAACCAGCATACTAAAAACAATGTATAAATGTTGGACAATTTTTGCCTTTATTTTTACCTGAAATTAAAGCCAAAATATGATGTTTAGAACAGCTCATAAGTAAACAGACATTCATTGTCTGTTATATTTAACAGTATATGTTTAGAAAATATATATATATAGTAATATGTACAACATTATTAACTGCAATAACAACAAAGTTCTGAAGAATTTCAGTGACTCTAATACAAAACCTGGGATTATACTCTTCTGCAATTGCAGATCTAGAGAAAACTGTCCAGTTGAAAATAAATGTAGATCTACAAATGTGATCTAACAAGCGACCATCTCCCCTAAAGAGAATAACGAAATGTATAACCTGTACATTGGAATTTTGGTAGGGATTTGGAAACAAAGATTTTATACGCATAGGCACAGTTTTACTAACCCAATTTTAATGTTTCAGACAGCCCTCTCCCGAAAATACTGGGAATTGAAAGAAGGCCTAAACCCACAGATTATGTGGAAGTTAATAGGCTCAGCATGTACTCCTAATAGTCTTGGTTGTAAGTGTAATCTAAACTTATTTATAAATGGAACTTTGTGTGTGTGTGTGTGTGTGTGTGTCCCCGTTACCTATAGACTCCGAAGCGGCTGAACCGATTTTCTTGAAAATTTACACAGTTGTACAATAGGAGTCTGCAAGTGTTTTTAGTTAGGGTTTGTGTCGAGGTACCCCCCCCCCCATAAATATCGAAAATCGATAATTGAAAAAATCAGGTTATAGAAGGAGTGGTCTGATTTTAATCAAATTTGATACACTCATAGACAAAGACATAAGAAACGATATTCAGAAGTTTCAAGGTTGCAGTTCTTACAATAGTGCAGAAAATTGATAATATATATATATATATATATATATATATAAAAGCTTTCATTACACCCGAGCAATGCCAGGCTATACTGCTAGTCTATGTTAAGCAGAAAAGATTAGAGTTTTAAAATTTCAATATCAGATTGTACTTTTTAATAAATGTAATGGAATTAGAATATGTCGCCCCTGCAGTAAATTTAAACTTCATTAATAATCTCCTTCTTCCATTTATTCATAATATGCTCTGCCTCTTTTAATGATTAGAATTTAAATTTGGTGAATCCGAAGCTTTTTTTTAAATACCCCTGACCCAATGGACAAATCACCTGTCTTCTACTACCAAAAGAAGATTACTACTACAATTTCTTCTCTGCTTGACCCCATCCTATCCGACATTTCTAACCCCTTCTTTTACTAAATCTTGCCTCCAGTATCTTTTTTCACTCTATGGTTGAAAATGCATGTTACAAATTGAATCAACCAGACTATATAGCTAGAACACATATTTAAAAAAAAAGTTTAAATATCAGTGTCTCTTCTCTTTCATGTGTATGTGTAATCACATCAATATAAATATCACCTTAGTCTGATGATGTCCTAAAGGCTAAAATGCATCACATGAAGAGCTTTCCTAAAATTGTTCTGATATAAAAATATTTAAATATCATTTTCTCATATTTTCATTGTAAGATTTTTTTTTTTTCGAAAGTCCTGTCCCACTATTTAACCGTTAACTGTGAGTGGCGATGGATTCATACCTTTCCTAAGGGCATTTGCACATAAACGAATGTAATCAACCTGACTGCAAAACAGACTTAGCTCTCTGATTTCTCCTTGTGAGCCACCACCCATTACAACATCTGCATCATCTTTTAATAATGAAGCAAAAATAAGGAAAAAGACAAAACAGAAAAACTCACATTTAATCCTGAGACTTGGGAAAAATGCCGACTGAGAACAGAACAGAACGAAGTCTGAAATTAAAAAAAAAAGAAAAATTAAACATGTATGGAGAGTAAATTTTATGTAGTTACAGGATTGTTTTTAAACATTTATTCTTTTTTCTTTAATGTGTCATGTCACTTCCAAATGTGGAAAAGCTATATATATATATAAATAAAAGGCAATTTGTGAGTCTGTGTGTGACTGTAATCTATGCATGTCTACATTTTTTAAGCTATGCCATTCAAACTTTCTAGAGACGCATGTCTACAGGGAAGCCAGGTCGACACATACTTTTTGAGTTTAAGTTCAGCAATTTTACCTTTTGCACTTTTTGGCCAATGGAGCTGATTGTTTACATTTGCTCCGTAAAACATCTAAGATCTAAGATGGCTGCTAGATTACATCACAGAAATCACACGTGTCAAACACGACTGAGAAAAAACAAAAAAAAATGAGCATTTATATTTAATCTTTATTTTGACGTTTTAAAAATTCAATTGGTCAACAAAAAAATGTGAATATTTTTCCCTGTAATTTTGAAACAAAAGAAATATTAAAAAAAAAACAAAATATGTAAAAAGAAAAGTGCTAATGGTTAATTTAATTATTTAAGTCTTTTTTTTTTCAGATTTAATATTTCATACTTCAGAAAATAAAATTTAAAAAAAAAAAGCTTTTTTTTTTCACTAAATATTTCATGCATGAAATCAACTGTCTGTAATTTGTCTGGTTTAATGTAACTCTTTCCTCTAAAATTAAATGTCTACATTTTTAAATATTCTTGTTTACAATGTCACCCAAAACATCAACTCACGTTTACGTAAAACAAAAGAAAATAGATTTTTTTTAATGAAATTTTTTAACAATTTTTAAACAACAATTTTTTTATAAAATTTTTTTTTATATAAATGAGTTTTCAAGCGAGGCGGTGACTACAAGTGCTCGGAAATTGCAACACGCTGCATTAATCATCTAATTAAAAAATGTCCTGAGTTGCACGGGCAATGCCGGGCTATGATGCTAGTCATACCTATAACACAACCTTTGTAACAAATTAAGATTTGACCCCACAATATCCCTCCAAGCCCTTGTTCTGCCGTCCATTTACAGCAGTGGTCCTCAAACATTTTTCTCTGGACTGTATTTTCGAGATGCAAATTTATTTGTGCCTCACTAAATTTTATGTGATGAAAAGTACATTTAAAAATAAAAAACAGAGAGAATTTAAGGGAGATAATCGCAGGTTCAGAGTCAAAATTAACATTGATAACTCTCTCCTCCAATTTGCAGACTTTAGTTACTATATTCTTATGCAAAAATATCACTATGATAAAATCTATCAATAATTGTTTATGACTATTAATATTGGAACTCATGTTGCATGCAATTACAAGTAGTCCATGATAATATTTTAAATTTGGAAATCATATTTACTTTTAGCATATGAATTTTTTGAAACTGTTTCTAAATCTTTGATTGCTTTTCAATCATTTCGTCACACCTGCTATCCTCTTCTGCTGTAACTATGCAGTGCACCGCACCATTTGGAAATCACTGATTTATACAAACTTGTTAGTTAGGTTATTAAGTGTTTCTTACTACCACTATGTCTTCAATATATATATATATATTTTATTTAATTGTTTCAACCCAAGCAAGGCAATGAAACCACTAAGATGTGAGAGGTTACAAGTATCCCTTTGAATATCAAATTCTCTAAGTCACCTTTCCTCATTATGCACCCCAGAAATTTTAAATGTCTCTTTCTGATTTTAAGAATGTGTTTCATTTTCTGATTTTTTTTTTGTTTTACATTGATTAGAGTTTTTTGAATAACATTATTAATAACAGCAGATTTATACTTTTCAGGTCATTCACTGCTGTAACTCAGAACACAAGATTTAGAACGAGTAAACATTTTATATAGAGATGTGATAAAATTATCACTGTTATCATTAATGAGAATATTGAAAAATGGGAGTTTTTGTTTTATTGAACTTTAAAATTTGGGATGTGTGTTGCGGTATTCATTGCATTCACTTACACGCAATACCCTTGGGAAAGGTATTAATCTGTCTATTCCTTCCAGTTATAAGTTAAATAACAGGACAGATTGGGTTCTGTAGCCTTGGTTGGCAACCAGTCTACCACAGAAAGCAATGGCAACCTACTGCGGGATAATCTTCTGCCCAGTCAGTCATGTCTCTTTTGAGACATGATCGCCAAGCGTGTATCACATATGGCACTTAACTGACTGACAGTTGCGGTGCAGTGGATATCGACTCAGAATGACAAATTGGGGTACCGAGTTCGAATACCCTTGGGAAAGGTATTAATCTGTCTCTTCCCTCCAGTTATGGGTTAAATAATAGGACAGATTGTGTTCTATAGTCTTGACTGGCAACCAGTCTACCACAGAAAGCAATGGTTACCAACTGCAAGATAATCGTCTTCCCTGTCAGTCATGTCTTTTTCGAGGTATGATCGCCTAAGCATGTATCACGTATGGCACTTAACTGACTGACTGAATATAATAGTTGAAAATATGATTAAGGCTTCTACTGGATATAAAGTGGGGGATTAGTTCTATATTGTTATGAAGTAATAAACTGATCCCCCACTAATAATATAATAGATCTCTTCTACCTCTATCTATGAGTCAAATAACAGGACAGATTGGGTTCTATAGCCTTGGTTGGCAACCAGTCTACTGCAGAAAGCAATGGCAACCTACTGCGGGATAATCTTCTGCCCAGTCAGTCATGTCTCTTTCGTGACATGATCACCCAAAGCGTGTATCACGTATGGCACTTAAGTGACTGAAATGAACTTTAAAATGGAATGTCGTTCAAATCTTTTGAAAGTTCAAATATTAAGAGTTTTGCTTTGGATGAAGATGTCATCAATATATATGGCATGTATAGTGGGTTTGCTTATTTTATTGAATATTTTCTTTTCTATTTTTGCTATATAAATGTTTGAAAATAAGTTTTCCCATGGCAACACCATGAGTCTGGATATAAATATAACCAAAATAATCATGGAAACGGTCTTGTGTTGCGGACACTAATAAAAATCTTTTTTTAATGTAGTGGAATTTATTTTTTGACATGGTAGAAAAGAAAGGTGATAAATGTTATTTAAAATAATATCACTTTTTTCATGGACTGAAATGTTAGTGAACAAATGTTCAATCTCTAAGATAACACACCGTTGGCGTGTAAAAATTTGTTAGTAGAGCTGATACTCTATTTGGTAGATAAGTATGGTCTGAATTAATTGGTTTAAAGTGTTTCATAATTATTATAAAGGTGTGAACAATTAAGAGTATGAGACTCACCTTTGCAAGGATGTTTCCAACTAGCGTCCAGTTGGCAGACAAAAATAAACAGGGTTGTAACTCAATACATGTCCCTCTTTCCTCTCACCATAGGGTGGATATTGTGCTAATATTTATTGGGCACAATATCCACACTGGAATCATCAGTCAATTAGAATAGACTTGCCTAGATAACAGAATGGAATCTCCCAGGCTGTTATATAAACCACCTACTGATTTGTTGAGTGAATGGAAGCTGTCTGTTTCAACTTCAACTACAGTTGGTTACTGGTTGTTGCTATCTAAGAATTCTACAAGGTGTAGGCACTTGTGATAGCAGATCCGATTGTCCGATTTATGGATTTTAAGATTCCTGCATAAATAACCAGGATTATATTCATCAGAGATTTCCTTTAATGTTTTAATTATCCAGTTTTGGTGTTATTCACGGTCATCAGTTGATTTATACAATTTTTTAGCTAGGAAGTTGCATTTCGTTTGTAATTTCTTGAATGTTGTGGTATCATTCCATGTTAGCTGTAGATTTTTTTGAAGTTTTCATCTTCATTTAATGCTATGAAAATGTTTGCATATTATATTCGAAGCACAGTAAGCACATTGTTGCTTAAACTATGAACACAACAACGTGTTTATTGTATTCAGAATATAATACACACGCAACTCTACACCCGTATATAAACACTACACATACTCAGTCACACGTAAAATAAAAATTCATCCTCGATAATGTCAAAAAGTATAATCAAAAGTGCTGGTAAAAAAAAAACATTTTTGTATAATTTATGCTCTGAAAAGATCACATGAAAAATATATAAAAAAACTTAACGACAATACCTTGTCTGTCATTTTAATAAAACCCATGTACAAGCATCATAGCCCAGCGTTGCCCATGCAACTCAGAACATTTTAATTTCTTCAGTGGATGAAACAAATACATTTAAATTCACTGCAGACACTTAAAATATTATATATATATATATATATATATATATATATATATATATATAAGGCAATCTGTGAGTCTGTGTGTGAGTGTTCCCTATGCACGCCTACATTTTTTAATATTTCTTTTGTTTCAAAATTATGGGGAAAAATATTCACATGTTTTTGTTGACCAAATGAATTCTTAAAACGCCGGAATAAAAAATTAAATATAAAGGCTCATTTTGTTTTATAATAAAAAAACATTTTAGTCCCGTTTGACAAGTGTGATTTGATTTCTATGACGTATTCTAGCAACCATCTTAGATCTTAGATGTTTTACGGAGCAAATGTAAACAATCTGCACCATTGGTCAAAAAGTGCAAAAGGGAAAATTGCTGAACTTAAACTCAAAAATTATGTGTTGACCTGGCTTCCCTGTAGATATGTGTCCCTAGAAAGTCTGAATGGCATAGCTTGAAAAATGTAGGTGTTCATAGGGAACAGTCACACACAAGACTTACAGATTGCCTTTTATATATATATATATATATATATATATATATATATATATATATCGATTTAGGCAACAATCTCTCTTTTATGCAGGTTTCATTAAAAATGACAGACAAGGTAGTATCATTAAGTTTTTTTATAGAATTTTTCATGTGTTCTTATGATTTTTTGTTTATAGAACTCAAATTATATTAGAATTGTCCAAAGGTTTTGTATTTTTGAGTGCTTTTTGCCATACTTTTAGACATTAATGAGAATGAATTTTGTTTTACTTGTAACTAAATATGTGTAAAGTTTATATATATAAATTCAAGTTTATGTTCTGTATACGGTAAGCAAATTGTTACCATGTTCATAATCGATGGTATTAAGCGTAGAATATATTTTTATCTTTTTATTAGTTATATATATATATATATATATATATATATATGTGTGTGTGTGTGTGTGTGTGTGTATATATATATAGAGTATATATAATTATTTATTCATATTGTCCTTTCCAGGATATATTTTAGTTATATCTGTTTTTATATATATTTATTTATTAAATGGAGTCATAAGTAATTTCCATTTGAGAATAAACTAATATTTTGAAGGGTGTACACATAATGAAAAAAGGGAGTATAGAGAATTTGACACACACATGATATTTAATTTTATGAAATTCTGAGAAATTATATTTGTTCTGCTTAGTGTTAACATTAGTTCTAACTAGAAGTCCTTTAAATCTTCATTTTTTTTTCTTTTTGTAAAACAGGACTCCCAGTTACAAAAAACCCACTGAATTGTAAAAAAAACAAAATGCAATAAAACTAAGACATTTAATTAGGAAAGCTTTTAATTGCGTTTAGATATATTATGGATACTATTGAAAACATTTTTTTCGATGAATAAAGAACTTTACAAAAATTGTTTTTAATTGTAAATTTTGTAAGATTTAAAACTTTAAAAAAAGTTTTAAATTTTAGGAGACTTGAGATCACAAGATGAGATATGTAGGCTGAGACTCTTAAAAACCTCTGTACTGATCTAATTCAAAGTAATTTTGCTATTCAATTTTTCTATATATACTTAGCAGGTCACTACTTTTTGAAATTATTTTAACAGACGATGAGGATTGCTGAGAATTTCTGCCATTGTGGTTACTCAGAATTTTGATGATCTTGTTGGACTAGCCACATATTTTCTTATATGTCAACTCTCAATAATCTCTACTAGTGGCTTCTGACAAGAAGTTTTTTACAGTATACTTGACACTAGTGGATATAGACTCGGAACATGATACCGGGGTGCCGAGCTCGAATTCCAGTTGAATTCCTTGCATTCATTTATGCGCAAATACTCTTGGGAAAGGTATTAATCTGTTTATTCCTTCCAGTTATGGATTGAATAACAGGACAGATTGGGTTCTATAGCCTTGGCTGGCAACCAGTCTACCGCAGAAAGCAATGGCAACCTACTGCGGGATAATCTTCTGCCCAGTCAGTCATGTCTCTTTCGAGACATGATCGCCCAAATCGTGTATCACGTATGGCACTTAACTGACTGACTTGCCAGTCTGCTTTGAATAAAACAGAATAAATTTTCAGTTTTTTTTACTTTTCTTGTTGTCCTTCGACCCAGTAAATGAATATTACATTCACCTGATATTTCTGATCAAGGTTTTCAGAAAAAAAAAAAAATTCAAAATCTCAATAGTGAAAAATAAACAAGCCCCCATTATTAAAAATGAAAAAGAAATTTTACTTCAAGTGACATTTTCAGTATAAGAAAAATATTATAAAAGCATTGTATATAAGAACATCAAGAAGTAGGTGGCCAAATGATAACAAAAATATTTATTTGTTTATACTTCTGAGGTGAGGTAACATTTACATTACTGTGGATAAAGGTGTTGGTTTGATCCAGTGACTTGACCCAAAATAGTTCTGAGTACAATACCTGGCTATTTTTAGAATGTTTAAAGAGCTATCTATTGAACAGGTGTAGAGGTTCATCCCTTGTTTCCTGTTTAGGATGCGGTTTCCGGTTTTCTCTTTTCCAATCTTCTCACATTTTTTATTTTTTTTTTCAATTGGAGTAGATAGACTAAACTATCGCCCGGTTCACACTCCACCCACGTCTATTGAACAGGTGTAGAGGCTCATCCCTTGTTCCCTGTTTAGGATGTGGTTTCCGGCTTTCTCTCTTCTAATCTTTCCACTCTTACGTAGCCCCCCCCCCCCCCCCGACACATCAGTGGTGTTACCGCCTTGCTCAAGGTGATATGATTAAAAAAACAAAACAAAAAAAAACAAAAAAAACAGCAGTGGTGAACAAATAACTTAGAGAGTTGAATTAAAGGGAGATAACTAAGATATCTGGAAGTAACATGGCTCACAGAACAAGAACATTATACTCCAGTGATCAAAATAAAGTGTTCAGTTTGAAATTTTAAGCACCTGAAGAAGGCCAAAGCATAGGGACTGAAATGTCATGAATATGGCAATAAAGATGAGGATAACAATCTAAACAATATAAAAAATGTAAAAATATTTATCTTACACAACAAGTATTTTTCAACATAATTTGCTGTTCACTATTGATCTCTCTCTCTATATATATATATCTATATAAGATGTGAAAGAAACAGGAAAAGTTTACATATTATTCTATAGGATTCTGATCAATATTTGTCCTAACTCATGTGTGTGTGTGTGAGAGCTAAAAATATAGTTATAAGGTATGCTATATTTCTGGGCTAAAATACTCAATATCAGGATTAGAGTGTATATATATATATATATATATATATATATATATATAAAGTAGACACTGAGGTCAACACCCAGTGATGACTGTTTCATGCTTAAATGCAATCTTCAGCCTATATATAAGTGTATATATTATTCAAACACATACACACACTTACCTTAATAAAGTTGCTCAAGGAATAACAAGGAATAAAACACATTGGCACGAAAGTTGTAATATATATATATGTACACACACACACACCCATCTACAGAAAGATAGAAGCAAAATTATATATATATATATATATATATATATATACATATACATACACAGTACACATTTATATAGACATAAAAGTAAAATTATATATATATATATATATAAAATGTGTGTGTATGTATGTGCACAGACATAATTTTTTTATTTTTGTATATTATAAAAATATGTGGACCAACTGCAATGCAATATTTATTATTTACTACATACAAAAATAACTAACAACAATTTTCTTTTTTATTCATGAATTTATAAAAATATCTGTGACCAAGAGAATTTAAATAAACACATAACGATGAGTAACTAATTCGCAAAATTGGTACTTACAGATGCATCTGAATAGCAATAACTGTACTGCCTTGGATATGTGATGTGACTATAAATATATAACAGAGAGAGGGAGAGAGAAGAAGAAAGAGATAAAGTAAAAGAGGGAAGTGGGGGGAGAGATAGAGAGAGAGATAAACAGACACCATGGATAAAGCTTTAAAAAAGTGGTCTTTTTTTTACAATGTGTTCAAAATGAAATCTTAAGTGATCAAGTAATAGATGTCATTCTTGAAGCTTTAAGCAAACAAAAAGTCCTGAATCTGTCTCTCATTCACTGATGAAACAGTAGGGTAAACTGGGTCCTCCAGACTAGAATGGCAACAAATATAGTAGAATGACAACTCTGAATTTAACACATATCCCCTTTATGTCAATTTAAACTAAAGCTTTCCTTTTTCTTCATGTATTGGGACCATTTTGTTTAAAGTTTCTATTTTCTGGATTTCAAAGGAAAACTTGGAAATATTTTAATACTAGCAGTATAGCCCGGCGTTGCTTGGGTGTAATGAAAGCTTTAAAACTAATCCATGGTCCTGGAGCTCAGACTCTTTGGACATTGGCACAAAGCCTAAAATGCAATAGTTGTTTCCAGTTAAAGTGAAACCATAGACTGAAAGAAAAATGAATGGATGTAAGTTAAATTTTGATTTCCTGGTATCGATATCAAATAAGTTTTTTTCGTTGTAAACTGAATTTTGAAGGCTAAATAAGTCCTCTGAGTAAATGCTGCCATGGCTGAGACTAAGAACTACAATTATACCTACTTAGAGCCAAATCCGAAGCAAAAACTAAAATAAAAGGGCTGAAAAACTGATTTTGATCAGACCCAGTAGGATATCGGAGTATCGATTTCCAATATCGGAGTGAAATAAGTCATCCAAGGATAGAACTGCAACCTTGAAACTTCTGAATATCGTTTCTTATGTCTTTGTCTATGAGAGTATCAAATTTGATTAAAATCGGACCACCCCTTCTATAACCTGATTTTTTCGATTATCAATTTTTGATATTTATCGGGGGTACCTCGAAACAAAACCTAGCTAAGAACACTCGCAGACACTTATAGTATAAATGTGTAAATTTTCAAGAAAATCGGTTCAGCCATTTCGGAGTCTATAGGTAACAGACACACACACAAAGTTTCATTTATAAATAAGTTTAGATATTTCAGTGAAATTTTTACTTTACAAAATTATGTTTTATAAATATAGTATAAATATATGAAAAAAGATATTTGTTTAACCTGATCTCGATATGAGTTCAACCAGGATGTTTGGCATAGGTACAGCAATTTTCATCCCATTAAAAGAATAACTAGTTACTGAATGCAATATCACCCAAGGTATTGTGCAAATTTGTTCTAATACTCCCTAAAGAAGATGTGCGTTGTGGTGCAGTGGATATCAACTCGGAACAAAAGATCAGGGTGTCGAGTTCGAATTCCAGTTGAATTCCTTGCCGTCACTTATACAGAATACCCTTGGGAAAGGTACTAATCCATCTCTTCTCTCCAGTTATGGGTTAAATAATAGGACAGATTGGGTTCTATAGCTTTGGTTGACAACCAATCTACTGCAGAAAGCAATGGCAACCTACTGCAGGATCATCTTCTGCCCAGTCAGTCATGTCTCCTTTGAGACATGATCACCCAAAGCATGTATCACATATGGCACTAAACTGACTGACTCCATAAAGAAAATATTAATATAGAAATTATAAAAATGGGCTTTTTTTTTTCGTTACTAGACAGCTTTACACATCAAGTACCCATAATTTGTCAGATTCATCACTAAATTTAGAAAACTTTTTTTGATCATTTCAACCAAGCAAGGCAGGGTTGGCACTACTACACAGGGAGTTACAGTGAGAAAAAAGACTGGGTACAGTGGGTATTGAGGAAAGGATAAAAGACGACCAAGATTCAAGAAGATAGAAGATGACAAAGTTGCATTTAAATTTTTGAAAACTGTAGCTATCAAAAAAGCAAGTAAACAGATGGGAGTTCCACAGGCATGAAGTGCAAGAAAAGTAACTGTTGGAGTAGAAGTGGTGGTTACATTTAACTATTTCAACAGTAAAAGGTGGGACCTAAATGCCAATATAGTAGCACGCTTACCAGGCACCAGGAAAAAGGTTGTTAGACCAGTTAGCATGATTATATATATGTGAAAGTTTTGCAATTTGCTGGAAGGTTAGGTCTTGAAGGCTATCACAATGTGTTTGGTAAAATAAAAGAAGGTAAAACACCTTACACGCACACACACATATATATATATATATAAAATAAAATAAAATAAATTTCGAAGTTCAAAACTGTCGTATGATCATTTCTACATAAAATCCTGAAGAGAGATTTCACATTTCATTGGCAACTTTCAATACTCAAAATAAAATAAGATATTATCGGCAGAAGTTCAAAAGATTTATGTCACAGAAAAAACTAGATGGGTGGGATTAATAAGTAGATAGCAATCAATGTCTATTTTTAGATTTTGGACAACATATAAATAAATAAATTGTATGTCAGCTTTTTTTTCCCCAAAAAATTTTTAGAAAAAAAATTTTTTTCTAACAGCTTCAACCCCTTTTAAAATGCTAGTTTTGTTAACACGTCCCTAGGGTTTCTACGGAAATGAAATTTTTCTTTTCTTTATTTTTCTTCCCTTTTCTTTCTATTTTGTTTAGTCCACTTCCCTGTCAAACACCACTTCCTATTGCTCCCTTTACTCCCACTTCCCCTTTTTAGAGCTAGACAAAACCAAATTTTTTAAATTTTTCACTTACAACTCAATCTAAAAGTAATGTTGTCCAAAATCAAAAAATAAACATTGATTGCTATCTACTTATTAATCCCACCCATCTAGTTTTTTCTGTGACGTATATTTTTTGAACTTCTGCTGGTAATATTTTATTTTGAGTATTGAAAGTTGCAGATGAAATGTGAAATCTCTCTTTGGGAGTTCATGTAGAAATGATCATACAACAGTTTTGAACTTCGAAATTTATTTTATTTTATATTTAGCTCTGTAATTTAAATTTTAATTACATTGAGCCCTCTACCTGGATCATTTTTTAATATTAAAATATTAATATTAATTAGGATTGGGTCTTTGGGATTTACCTTCCTGCTTTTCCTTTTGGATTAAAGTTTTTGAAAAAAAAAAAAAAAAATATATATATAAATATATATATATATATAATTAAGTGAATTAATAAATATATATATAAGAGTACACACATGTATTATATTATTCAGGTGTTAATAAAACAGTGTTCCATCTAATATGAACAAAGATATTTAATATATGTTAATAAATATACCTATTGTCCTTCATTGATGACACAAGCAAGACATTAACATTATTAAACGCCCAAAAATCTAACTTATTTTACAATGAATACCTGTGGACCAGTAAAAACAACTCTGATTTCTACATTTCTATAGTAGCGTATGATTCTGCAGAGGACTGTGATTTGATTGGCTTTTTCTTGCTGTGAAATCTTTGATTTAAGTAACACTGATTGTTACTGCGATGACGAATTGCTAATCATGTATAAAACTAGTCCATGAACAACGAACAAACTTAGAAAGAATCCATTCAAATTTTTCAAAGATCACACGCTTGATATAACTATAGAAACCATACACTAAGGACTCATATAACCATAAATACATCAATAGGGAATCAAATTATCCCCATAGAATCACCAACAACCTACATAAATCAATTCAATTTCGTTTAAGTACTAACTTTAGCAATATGGAAGTTTTTGACAATTCCAAAATTAAATACATTAATACTTTAAAAAAAGTAAAATCAATATTAGTTTAGAATACGTTGTTTAAAACAAAGTAGGCAGAAATAAGCAGAAATCACATAAATGTAACATTATTTATTTTAACCCACCCTTCAGTTGTAACGTCCAAACAAACACTAGAAAATTCTTCCTAAATTTAATTCACAAACATTTCTACCATCCAACCACAATAAAAAAAAAATTCAAGACAATGTTTAAGTCAGTTATAGTTGCATTGAAAACATAGATAAATATATTTTTTAACATAATAAATAGGAAACCAAATAAATACTTGGCACACCTGAATCATACCAGTTACCTTACTACTAATAATAATAATGACCCTTCAAAAAATAATAGCAAGTGTTGAAACAAAAAAAAAGACCTGCCGATTGAATGGCCAGTCTATGTCTAATAGTATTGTTTATAGAGCTTAAATCATTCGGATGATGATGTTAAATTTTATTTTGGATCAACCACTAACATGTGGAAATTTCACTTTAACAACCACACGTTGTCTTTAAACAACAGTAAATACAACAAAAGCACTGCTTTATCTATACATTATTGCAAATTAAAAAGCAATAAGAATCCAACTATTCGCTGGAATATTGTTGCTAAATTCAAGTCTTACAATGGAAAAGGCGACAGCTGTAATTTATGCCTTTTAGAAAAACTTGACACTAAAATCAAGCAGGTAGAAAAATTTAAATACCTGGGAAGTGTTCTAACAGAAGACGGAAAGAGCAACACAGAGATCCAAAGACAAATTGGCATGGTGAAGGAAGCATTCCAGAAGTTGAGTAAAGTATTAAGAAACAGGACAATTTTGCTAGAAACAAAGAAGAGAGTACTGGATTGCTATGTGATGTTGGTTCTTCAATATGGCAGTGAATGTTAGACAATATCTTCAAAGATGAAGGAAAAACTTGAAGCAGCTGAAATGTGATTCTACAGAAGGATGCTGTGGATATCATGGACCAAGCATGTGAGCAATGATGAGGTTTTGGAAAGGATAGAAACGAAAAGGAAATTAATACTGAGCATCAGAAAGAGACAACTAAAGTTCCTGGGACATGCAATGAGGAAGGAGGGCTTGGAGAACCTGATACTAACAGGCCAGATAGAGGGAAAAAGTGACAGGGGAAAGCAGCAGATAACATGTTTGAAGGACCTGATCAGGTGGATGACAGAACGAGGGTTGCATGGTACAACAGGAGAAAGCGTGCTAAGAGCCACCAGGGATAGGGAGATGTGGAAAGCCATGATTGCCTACGTCCTGAAAGAACATGGCATATAAAAGAAGAAGAAAAATTTGTCATCTTAAACCATATAAATAACTCCAATCTATTTAACAAAAAAGAAAAAGCAATTTAATGACACGCTGCCATAGAAAAAAAACCTCTTAGACTGATTGATACAGATTCCTAAATACATTTGCCCTTTTCTTTCTCATGATTGTATGGGCAGAAGATTTTCTTGCAATAGACTGCCATTACTTTTGGTGGTAGACTGGTTGCCAACCAAGGCTATAGAACCCAATCTGTTTTACAATTTAACTCATAGCTGGAGGGAGAAGCAACGGATTCATACCTTTCTCGAGGGTATTTGCAATGAAACAAATTCAACAGGAATTTGAACTTGGCTTTTTGAATTCTTGTTCTTAGCCGATATCCACTGCACCACAATGCATATACTTCACCACCATATACACTACCAATTTTACTAGTAACATTGTCTATAAAACACAACGTAACTGTAAATGTTTATTATTCATGTAACTTAATCTCCCATTTTTCTCATGAACTATTTTAAGGTAATAACAATGGGAAGTAATATTTTATGACAACAAATGAATAAAATCAGATTGTTAATACCATTTTCTGTTCTTTGTTTCTTTTGTGCGACCTTTCTTTGTATATTTTTTTTTTTTTTGACTGAAACAGCACAATTCTTTCGATTATGCGACAATAGAGTCAAGTGCATGGAAAAGAAACATACATTACTCATGCAGAAAATGTAACCTACGTAATTTTAAAATTACTTATGTATTACCATAACTTTTTACTCTATTAGTAAACTAGTGTTGAAGAAGGATGTGTGGTGATGTGTAGGACATAATAGTTCAGAATGAGACTTTTTTTAATAGTAATATCACCCCAAGCAAGGCATTTTACTGCCACTGTTTTGCAGGGGGTTTCATAGGAGGAAAGTTATGAGAAAGAGTGACAGGTTATAGGGGGTGTCAGGAAGTGGGTAAGAGAAGGATGATTGTGGCCATAAAGTGAGTGATCAGTTTATATATTGATTGTTATGCAGAATTGATTTTCCACTTTATATCCACATTATAATAGTATAGAATTTTTTTTTTATAATCATATAACCCCAAGCAAGGCATTTTACTGCCACTGTTTTGCAGGGGGTTACATAGGAAAGTTATGAGAAAAAGTGACAAGTTATAGGGGGTGTCAAGAAGCAAGTAAGAGAAGGATGAGAATACTGATGAGAGTGGAATGGACGAAGAAGAGAGCATGAGAGAGAGGATGCAGGTTAGTGAGATAGGAGATGACTATTGACTTTACATTTAAATTCTTGGAGATTGTAGCTGTCAGGAAAATAAGTAAATGGAAGGGAATTTCACAGGTGGGAAGAGCGAGAAAAGAAGCTGTTGAAGTAGAATTTGCATTTACAATTTATTGGTTTCACAGTAAAAGGGTGGGACCTAGTTGTTAATCTTGTGGCTTGAGTAAATTTATATATAGGAGGCACCAGTGAGCTAAGTTCATTGGAGCAGAAGCTGTGAAAGTATTTGTAGAAGAGACACAGGGAAGCCACATTGCACATATCGGAGAGCCAAGCTCAAATCCTACTATAAATTTTTCCTGCACAGGTCTGTCTTGAAAATTTATTTGGATCCATTCATGAATTGCTTGAGAGAGTCTTCTTCAGACCTGAAGAACAACCATGATGATGATGATGATGATGATGATAATTAACATTTATCTAAGCATATCAGATGGTTCTTTAGTGTTGAGTTCAATGCAACATGAAGTTCAATTGAAACCAGGAAGAAGAATAAGGCATATCTTGTCTCCAATGCATCTTGCGAGTAACAAAAAATGATTTTGTACCCTTTTTCTGAGATATTGCTTCAGTGACATCATCACTCAGTCATTAGTAGAAGTTCTTTGGCAAACAAGTCCCATCTTAATTTCATACATGAATGAGATTCGCTTTTTCATTTTTTAAATCCACACTAGCTTGACATCTGCATCCGTCTGGCAAGTTAATGGATGCGACTTTCTGAAATTTTCTCAGAGTACTGCAATCTTCATTATTTGATTCTCATTAAGCAGATAAAATGTATAAATATTAACTAAAAACTAGGTGCCGGTATAGTATGTGGTGTACCTTTGAAACTGGCGTATGGAACACTGTCACTGATATAGTACTAGCAGTATAGCCCAGCATTGCTCGGGTGCAATGAAAGCTTTAAAACTAATCCATGGTCCTGGAGCTCAGACTCTTTGGACGTTGGCACGAAAGACTGAAAAGCAATAGTTGTTTCCAGTTAAAGCGAAACCGTAGACTGAAAGAAAAATGAATGGATGTAAGTCAAATTTTGATTTCCTGCTATCGATATCAAATAAGTTTTTTTTGTCGTAAACTGAATTTTGAAGGCTAAATAAGTCCTCTGAGTAAATGGTATCATGGTTGAGACTAAGAACTACAATTATACCTACTTAGAGCCAAACTCGAAGCAAAAACTAAAATAAAAGGGCTGGAAAAAAAAAAAATACAGACATACAGGCAGATAAACAGACACACACACAAACATCTTGCCTTTTATATATATATATATATATATATATATATATATATATATATATATAATCGATTTTCTGCACTATTGTAAGAACTGCAACCATGAAACTTCTATCGTTTCTTATGTCTTTGTCTATGAGTGTATCAAATTTGATTAAAATCAGACCACTCCTTCTATAACCCGATTTTTTTGATTATCGATATTTATCAGGGGTACCTCGACACAAAACCTAGCTAAGAACACTCACAGATGCTTATAGTACAACTGTATAAATTTTCAAGAAAATCGGTTCAGCCATTTCGGAGTCTATAGGTAACGGAGACACACACACACACATTCATAAAATAAGTTTAGATATGACCTACCTGAAAAAGTACATTATAACTGTCTGGTAACAGATAGTTACAGAACTGTTTGTTTCAATTAAAGGATGCTGTTTTACTGTGTTAAATAACAGGTGCTTAAAGAACTGCTGCTAACAATTAAATAAATAAATGTAAAAAATAATTGGTTTCAATAAATAGCTAAATACTTATATCTATAAATATACTCTTATTGAGGTAGGAGACATTCAAACCAGGTAGGCCATATCAGTCAGTTAAGTGCCAAACATGATACATGCTTTGGGCGAGTATGTCTCAAAAGAGACATGACTAACTGGACAAAAGATTTTGCCACAGTAAGTTGCCATTACTTTTTGCAGTAGACTGATTGCTAAATAAGGCCATAGAACCGAATTTGTCCTGCTATTTAACCCATAGCTGGATGGAGAAGCAACAGATTCATACCTTTCCCAAGGGTATTTGCATGTATGTGAATGCAATGAATTCAACTGGAATTCAAACCCGACTCTGATTTCCAATATCCACTACACCACAACGCACATCCATAGGTTATATACCATACCAGAATCAAAGAGGTAGGCCACCTACTATACCAGCACCAAAAACGTATTGATTGATTTAGGCGTTTTATAGCTAATATCAACCCTTTGTGGATTATTTAACACTAAAAATCATTTTGGATTGTAAAAATATTTTTTTTTTGTGAGTGAATATTGTATTAACAGTTTTTTTTAGGACTAACAATGAATTTTTTTTTATTAAAAAATACTATTTAACCCATAGATGGGAAGAAAGAGTTGTATTAACAAGGAGACCATCCAGAAGAGTTGCAGGAGATTCCAAAATCATCTAGAAGTTATGATTGAAGCCAATGGTGATTTTATTGAATAAATATACTCTTTAGTATTCCAAGATCTTTTTGTGTAATTTTGGTAAATATATCAACTAAAATGAGATGCCAGTGTTATTTTTATTTCTGCATAATTTAGATGACAATTTATCCATTGCCCTATATATATTATATTATCAGCTTTCCCTGATGATCCGTTCAGGTGAAACCTAGGTAGGTTCGTCTGGCTCACTAGACATTTTATATATAAGGCAAGCGGTAGCGACGGAATACCCATCATTGTCCTAAAGAAATGTGCTCCTGAACTCTCCTCTGTTCTCTCTAAACAATGTGACTTCTGCCTTTCTGCTTTTTGCCTGCTGGAAATCCTCCTCTGTGGTTCCTATATATAAAAATATTGGAGAACCCACTGTCTCCACTAATTATCACCCTATCAGCCTCCTACCAATCTTTGGCAAAGTGTTCATAGCCATCCTCAATGCCGAGGTGGTACAACATCTCACAGCCCATAGACTCTTCTCTGACAAATAGTATGGTTTCTGCTTCACCAGGTCTACTGCTGATATGCTCATGACCATCACTGAGTATATACACCAGGCCCTCGACAAAAACGATGAAGCCCGAACTGTGGCCCTTGACATCTCCAAAGCGTTTGACAGAGTCTGGAATGCTGGCCTTCTATTCAAGCTACAGGGCTATGGTATAACTGGACAATTGTTTGACCTAATCCAGTCCTTCCTTTCAAACCGTACAATGAAGGTGGTATTGAACGGACAAGCCTCCCAATACTATCACAGGAAAGCGGGTGCCCCTCAAGGCTCTATTCTCGGTCCTACGCTTTTCCTTATCTACATTAATGATCTCCCTGATGTAATAAGATACCAAGTGGGCATATATGCTGACAACACTACGATTTACTCTCGTCTCAATCAAAAATCTACCGAGGCTGAAAAAGCAAACTTCACTGCTGAGCTTGAAAAGGACCTCCAATCACGTGGTGGACTGGGATAAGAAATGGCTCGTAAATTTTAATGCTTCCAAAACAAAGCTGCCATCTAGTAACCACCACAGACAATCGTTCCTCCCGCCCATTAACATGGATCAGGCTTCTCTCCCTGAAAGCGAAACACATTAATTTCAACTCTCTGCCTTGATAAAGTCAGTCACAGGAAAAAATGTGTAGGTGAGAAAAATATGGTTTTGTTTTTGTCTTCTATATATATATATATATATATATATATATATATATATATAAATATATGTCATGGGTATCAACAATATGCCCAACATTTCTGCCTTTATAGTAGACTAAACAAACTTTAATAAACCCCCATATTAAGTAACCTCACAAGAAATAATAGTATGCCTGCATAGACCATTGCCATGATTTCAATCATTACTGGGTGCCCTCATACTTGGAGCCTTGTATTTAATAAGCTGAGTAAAAGTTAACAGGTCATTACTACTTTAGTGAGGTTAATCTTCACTGGATGGCTAATACTTATAGCTTTAAAGTGACTAAATATTTTGAAAGTATTTTACTATAGCATCAGTGTTAACAAGCTAGTCTTGCAGTACTACAGTAGTGAACTTTTATCATACCAGGTGGTCCTACACTTGTCACAGTTTTGTGTTTTGACCCTTGCAAATATTTCTAGTTTGACCTTTTATATAAAAATCAATTGTTCCTTCCCCCAATCTGTTACAATTTTTTAATTCCAAAGCAGTTTTTATTCAGGAAACAATGGAACATATTGTCATTCATGTGCTTCAAGTCTATATAAAACCAATTTCAGCAAATAATTAAACACAAAAGAAAGTTTTATACAATGGGTGTGGGGAGGGATGAATTCAACACACATCTGTCAACACATATTTTGAATAAGTATTAATAAGGATTATTCTAAAAATAATGTATAGACATTTACAGTAGAAAATAGAATTGCCATATTAGATTGAGACATCAAATATTTAAAAATTGAAGAGGTAAAGTTTTATATCTAACAGAAGCACTATTTCTCTCAAATGTCTACTGCTAAAAAAGCAGGTTCACTGCATCATGCTAGACAGTTTTTCTCCTTTGAATCTATCTTCTTTTATGTGCCATGTCCCTTCAGGACGTAGGTGATCATAGCCCTCCACTTCTCTCTATCTCTTGTTGCTCTTAATAATCCTTCTCCTGTTATTTCACTCAATTCCCACTTCAACTCAGGGACTGAACTCACAATTATTATGCTACCAAATTCATGAAGTATCACTTTAATTTTCAAGGTTATCATTTCTCAAACTTTTTACCCTTGTGCCACCCTTGAAATAGTTTTCATGTCTCAGGGAATACCTGCATAAAAATGATTAGATACCATTATTAATATCTATCTCTTTTATATTTTATTATCACTTTTTTTTTCTTTTCTCTTTTTTTTTTTTTTAACTATAGCCCGGTTCACACTCCACCCACGTCTTTTGAACAGGTAAAGAGGCTCATCCCTTGTTTCCTGCTTAGGATGTGGTTTCCGGCTTTCTCTTTTCCAATCATTTTACTCTTAAGTAGCCCCATGCGCATCAGTGGCGTCACTGCCTTGCTTGGGGTGATATGATTAAAAAAAAAATAAAAATAAAAATAATGAAGGACTTTTCAATAATATGTCATACATGTATAGTAAAATTATAAAAGTAAAAATTAAACAAATATTACACAAAATTGCATTAGCCTATTTATCACCGTTTCTAACAGAGCCCCTAGCAAACACTCATGGAATCCTAGGGTTCCAGGGAACATGTTTCGGAGAACATCAGTTGAAAAATACTGCTCGGGGATATTGTCTTTAAGCTTTAGAATAGTTCTATAAACTCCCACAGAAAAAATATTATATACCATTATTAATATCTCTTTTATGTTTTTTATAATAATAAAGGAACTTCTAACAATATGTCATACATGTATGGTAAAATTATGAAGGTCAAATTAAACAAATATAACTCAAAATTGCATTAGCCTATTCATCATGGTTTCTCACAGAACCCCCAGCAAGCACTCATGGAAGCCTACGGCTCTAGGGAACATGTTCCAGAGAACATCAGTTGAGAAACACTGATTGGGGATATTGTCCTTAAGCTTCAGAATAGTTCTATAAACTCCCGCAGAAAACATAATTATATACCATTATTAATATTTATCTCTTTCATATTTTTATCATAGTTAAACAAAATCTATAGCCAGCATGCACAGGTCCTGTATGCTGAGGAGTCACTCAATGATACACGAGTCTGGCACATACAGATCCTGTCTACTAATCATTGAAGGCGGCTTCACTCTGACACCATATAGACATTCACTATAATTATTATGATTAAAAATAAAATAAGAGGTTGAAGTTCTTATTGTAATAACAAAAGTGTACCACACCAACAGTCAGTCCTAACAATTTCTCCGGCGGCCGTTCTCCACGCTGTGATGTTGCCGGAAATTTGTAGAAAATGTCGGCCGGACAGCTGGGGGTACAAGATTGACTATAAAGAACGAACTTCCACAATTTGGATGAGTTGTAAAAGATGCTTTATTCGTTTAGAGTCAGCCTTGTCGGTTGGGGCAGGCAAATGTGACACACAGCTCTAACTCTAATTAATGGAGATCAACAAATCCAAACTGAACGAAACAAGACGAACGGAGATTCTTACTTCAAGCTCGCACCCGGCGGACTCCCCTTCACTTAACTCGTCTTAACTTAACTGACTCGGAAAAAATACCTGAATTTATTTAAAATTGACCAGAAATCCGGAAATGCTTTAGACCACCAGTGACAAACACCAGCGACTGTAAGTCTGAAATTTCAGTTATCTTTTGTTTTTATCTTAATAAGGCTTCCGCCGGAAAAGGCTTAATGTGTGGTCAAGATACAGTAAAGGACAGCCTTTGACCGGGTCATCGAAAACCTACCCGCTGACCTTTATCACTGAGTCAAATATTTACCGGAGGACAATTTTCCTCATAAAAGAAAAAGCATTTATTTATTTTTTTCCTCTTCTTTTTCACTTTTGTTAAATATGTTTTTAAACTATTTTCTATTCTAATCTATTTTCTATTTTAATCTATTATAATAAAATACATATATGTCTAGTTATCGTGTCACAAAAGATTTTCTAACAATATGATGTATGTATATAGTTATGAATATAAAATTAGACAAAAATTACTCAAAGAACTGATTACGCATTTATCATTAAATCTCATCGAATCCTTAGTGACTCTTTGTAAAACATTAGGGTTCCAAGCAACACCAGTTGAGAAATACTCATCTAAAGATTTTAATAATAACCAAGGAATTTCCAACAATATGCCAATTGTGTGCAATAAAATTATGAATGTGAAATTGAAGAAATATTACTTAAAAATGCATTAGCCTATTTATCAGCGTTTCTTGTGGAACCCCTAGTGACCCTTTGTGAAATACATGGGTTCTGTGGAACACCAGTTGAGAAATACTGATCTAGAGAAATTTCCAACAATATGCCATACATGTGCAGTAAAATTATGAATGTGAAATTAAAGAAATATTACATAAAAATGCATTAGCCTATTTATCACTGTTTCTCATGGAACCCCTAGCGATCCCTTGTGAAACACATGGGTTCAGTGGAACACCAGCTGAGAAACATTGATCTATGAGTTGTTCCATTGATTAAAGTAGTGTTAGTACTGAGTTGAAACAGGAAATTAGGCAGTACTAATTTTTAATCATTAATTACAACTTTAAAAATAAGATTAATCTATTTGTTTAAAGACAAGTATAACACTATTGTTTCTTAAGAAAAAAAAAAAAGAAAGTGTCAGATTCAGTATGTAAACTTAATCAATCTAAACTTATTTATAAATAGAACTCTGTGTGTGTCCGTTACCTATAGACTCCGAAACGGCTGAACCAATTTTCTTGAAAATTTATACAGTTGTACTATGAGTATCTGCGAGTGTTCTTAGCTAGGTTTTGTGTCAAGGTACTCCCAATAAATATCAAAAATTGATAATAAAAAAAAGTCGGGTTATAGAAGGAGTGGTCCGATTTTAATCAAATTTGATACACTCATAGAGAAAGACATAAGAAACGATATTCATAAGTTTCAAGGTTACAGTTCTTACAATAGTGCAGAAAATCGATTATATATATATATATATATATATATATATATATATATATAAAGGCAAGATGTTTGTGTGTGTGTCTGTTTATCTGCCTGTATGTCTATTTTTTTCAGCCTTTTCATTTTAGTTTTTGCTTAGAGTTTGGCTCTAAGTAGGTATAATTGTAGTTCTTAGTCTCAGCCATGATACCATTTACTCAGAAGACTTATTTAGCCTTCAAAATTCAGTTTACGATGAAAGAAAACGTATTTGATATCGATAGCAGGAAATCAAAATTTGACTTACATCCATTCATTTTTCTTTCAGTCAACGGTTTTGCTTTAACTGGAAACAACTATTGCTTTTTAGTCTTTCATGCCAATGTCCAAAGAGTCTGAGCTCCAGGACGATGGATTAGTTTTAAAGCTTTCATTATACCCGAGCAACGCCAGACTATAGTGCTAGTATAAAACTAATCTGAAGAAAAGAAAGCTGAATCAAGTTCACCAAGTCCATCCGATATTCAAATATAGTGGAAAAAGCAAATCTAAACATATTTTTTATCTTATTAAACAAAATTTACAAATGAGAACGTTTCTTTAATGATAATAAAAAAAGAAAGAAAATGTCGTTATCATTAATTCTGGGATTTGATTACGAAATTGTAAGCTTAACTTTTGTCAAACCTCTTTGTTCTGCATGCAACCTCAATTCATAATTGTTCTCAAAGGAATTTACACAGACAAGTGAATAAAGAAATTCAATTCCAATTTGAGTTTTTCAAGCATATATTGTAGAAATCAGATCATTTAGTCGATATATTGTTTCCATATAATTTGTTGTTGACTATATTGTTACAAACAGGTTTTAGCAACATGGCTCACAGTAATCAATAAAATAGATTTTAATGTCCCTCATTTCCCTACATGTCATTAGCAATTTTATAAACTTGCCTGAGTAATTGATACAAGTCTAGCTTGTGTTTTTAAAGTTTGTGATATCATACTTTGCTTTTTATTAAGGGCCAACATGTAGAATTAGTAAATACCAAACACTTCAAATACGTCGGTGTATAGATCAGTTATAACAAATTTAGTACAGGAGATAAGGGAATTGAACACAAGAGAATCTCCTTTAGAAGTAGTTTCTCTCAACACCCCAAGGTGCTACAAAACTACAAACATTAACTTAAGAACTTGAATCGTGTTCTTAAATAATCTCATCAGATCAAGACTTACCTACAGACGTCATTCAGAAATGTCAAAACTATCAGCTTTATACAACCGCTTCAAATGGTTAAAAATAGCTTTGAGCAAATCAAATCTGTAGGTCTTAGCAAGGACCATCTTTCTTCGAACCTTGTGAACTGGCACAGCAGAATCACAAAGAAAGAATTTTAAAAAATAACAGAAACATCATCACTTGAGGACTACCAACAGCAGCAAGAACTAAAATAGATACGTACTGAAAGAGAAAATCATCTACCTGGAAAAAGAGTTTGTATTTTGTGCATGGTCAAGCGAAGAAAAATTACTAAAAATTGTTAGCACAAAAAGAGCTGCTATGAATATCAATAACTATGCTAATTTTCTTTCCTCCATGTCTGGTGTGGACAATCAGAAAAATCACTCAGTGAATAAAGACTGTTGCCTTGGCTTACTGGGGATAGGATTTTTGGAACTTTGAGAGAGAAAGTGTGATATTTCAGCTTGGTGAGTAAAAGTGCATTTTCGCTGTTGTGAGGGTAAGGTTGGATTTTCAGGCCTTCCACATCAGCTGACAAAATCTTAACCTGCAGCCCAGGTAGGTAGACATAGGAGGAGGAGGTTATTTTTGGTTCTAGGAACTCTTCAAAATATTTTTCTTCAGGAAAATAGGTTTCTCAAGTCCAGTAGCTGTTATCACTGTTTCTAGTACTGATGGTGGTTTCCTTCCTGACCTTTTGTTTGAAGTCATATGGAATGTCAGCATATTGATTATGTCATCATTTTCTCTTCAACTTACATGTGCTATCTTAAAATAGAAAAAAAATCTGTGTGCCAACACTAAGTTCAATTGCAAATGTGGTGGAAACAGTCCAGCAGGCAACATAGTAACAAAAACAGGGACAAAAATCCAATGCGTTGTTATTGGATCAGAACGAGAAAGAGAGACAAATTTGGGAAATGTATTAATATGTCTCTTCTCCATCTAGCTATGTTAAATAACTGGACAGATTGGGTTCTGTAGCCTTGGTTGGCAACCAGTCTACTACAGAAAGAAATAGCAACCTACTGTGGGAAAAATTTTCAAAATTCAGGAAAAATTTTGCACTTTTGTTTTTGTCCAATGAAAAGAGTGGCTTTTCCGATTATAAATTTAAAGTTGAAATCTGTTGAGTCTTTCCTGAGAGTATTTAAGAACACAGGTCAGTGGATAGTGGCAGAAGGTACTTAGAAGAAAAGATGAAACCTGCTGGCTGCAGCAGGAGTTAAACATCAGAAGAGATTGAATGCCGTGCCAATTCTATGGAGGGGAGAGAAAGGGCCAAGACCAGCCGCCAAATTTTAGCTGGCCCCTTCATTAGTCCTTTCTACTTTTATAAATTGCAAAAATTTATGAAACTGATCTCTGATTTTGGTAAGGTTTGGTCTTTGGCACTTTTCCCTTTGCATTTTCTTTTTCATTTAGCTTTTTAAGGACACATACAGAAACCAGTTTGAAAGAAAATCAAACAAAATAAAACAACCAGATAGATAGAAACAGACATGTTGTTAAGGAGGGAAAGAGACCTAATAGTCATATAGTCATATCCAAAGGTAGATGTTAATAATGTCCCCAACTTGATATGTAGATACAAAGCAATCAGTGATTTATGGCCAAGTGAAAGAATTAGTCAGTAATTACCCTGTTGAAGTCCCCGCCCCCAGAAAATTTTCAGGCCTCTAAGCCCCCTCCCCTTGACTTGATCATCAGAAGCTAGCAAAGATTATGGAGTTCACATTTAACTGCTGTGAAGGGCTGTGGACTTTATGATCTCAACTGACATGGATGAGGGAAGGAGATACATAATTACATATCTGTAATCCAACTATTTTATCTGTATTTTTAATTTCAAATAAATTGAGTCACATATTCAGGGTGTTACGGCTTTATTTTCTGTGTGAGTGTGTTTAAATATCAAATGTGAAGGTGTTGTAATGGTTGATAGCACAGAATGAGAAATTAGCAAACAGGGTTCAAATTTTAGTCAAGCTTGTTACATTCACTTCTGTGTGATAGTTGAAGAGGACGTAAAAAGAAAAAAGGATAAAGGAACCGAAGGTGAGTGTGATTCTTTTGTTTTGGAGTACAAATTCCATGTGAAAATACCCTTTGGGAAAGGTATGAATATATCTCTGAATTCAAAATTGGTTGAGCATAGGGCTAGCAAATCCCTTCCATAAAAGCCTGGTAGTGGTAGAAACCAGAGTAGCAGTGCCTAATGTTATTAACCAGAGACCCTATACTCAACTGGGGAGTATGCAGGCCATGAGATTATGTTTATTTTTTTATCATTTCACCCCATTCAAGGCAAGATTGCCACTAGTGTGCACAAGGAGGTTACAGTGAGAGAAAAGACTGGGTATAGGAGGTATTGAAGAAAGGATAAAAGATGAAGATGATTCAAGAAGAAAGATGGCAATTGATGTTGCATTTAAATTTTTGAAGACTGTAGCTATCAAATAACTAAACAGAAAGGAGTTCCACAGGCAGGAAGCACAAGGGCAGAAACTGCTACAGTAGAAGTGATGGCTATATATGTGTGTGTGTGTGTGTGTGTGTTGAGACAAAAAAAAACAAAAAAAAACAAACAAACAAAAATCCTTGCCCTGATCAGTGATGGCATAATGATGTTTCCACAAAATCTCAAAGTTTGCATGAACCTGCTCAGTTTAAGTGACAAATACTTTGACTTTGACTATATATATATATATATAGTCATCCGCAGACAGATCTGTTTCACTGTATCACAGCTCATCAGTACAGTTAGACATCTGATTGCTTTTACCCAGAACTGAAACCAGAGTAAATTGGCGTCAGTCGGCGATTCTATCTCTGAGCTATGGGTGCTCAGTAGATATAAATATATGATTAATGAGAAGTTTGTCATTTAATTGAACAGAGTTATACAACTTGAAATATTTATGATGTCCTTACTCCCTGGGGCTTTTTTCATCTGCCCTGAAGAGTAAGGACTTCATAATGGTACCTTTAAGAAACTTCGAAGTTAGCATGAGTCTGCTCAGTTGAGTGACAAACTTCTTTACATTTTCCTATCAATGCTTTATGCTATCGAGCACTTTACGGCAAAAAACCTGCTTGCCAAAATATCAGTAAATCACTGAAAAAAAAAAAAAATATCAGTAAATCACTGAAAAAAACCCCAAAAAAAACCTTAGCACTAAGCTTACATGCACACTTCATTGTATATTTTCTATGTGTAATTTCTTGCTTTAAAGACTAATATCTCTAAAACAATAGTTATATTAGAGAAACATTAGAGTTATCTTCCTTGCACCAGCAATGTCAAACGTCTGTGTTCCATGATGTTTCCAAAATTCAGGGATGAAAAGACTTAATTTGTCAAAGAGCAGAGTACAACAAAAATGACTGGAAAAAAAAATTACTTGAAGACTCACATGTGAAAACTTTCCAATAATTGAATATACCATCAGTTTTTGGAGGCAAGGCCAGCTTAAGGTACTGGCAACTCGGGCAGTCGCCTTGGGGAACCATCAAAGCTAAGGGCGCAATCATGTGAAAATTAAAAAAAGGGAAAAATATATACTAAAATAGTTTGCTAAATTTCAGATTGCTCAGGGTGCCAGCAACACTTGGGCCTGCCTTGTTTGGTGGCATGGGTGAACAAATAGGATTAATAAATTATATGGGAGAATGTGGGGGATCAATTCATAATTGTTAATAAGTAATAAACTGATCCTCCACGAGTACATAAAATATTTAAAGATTCACATGTGAAAATAGCATAACCACATATGTTGCCATTTTCGATGACACTGGCAAAATAGTCAAAAAATAAAAAACTGTATGAATGTTTATTATGCAAACACATGGTGTTTATTGACATATCTGAAAATGGAGAATTTATGGAAGGCAGAATCCAAATTTTCTTTTCAAAATGTCACAACAAAGAGAGAAAGTGCCTTGATTAAAACTTTTTTTTTTCAATAAAATAATACAAATTTTAGAAGAAAAATACATAAATATTCAGGATAATGCATGTAAATAAAAATGAAAAATAGTATAAATGTTTTAGTTCTGTACACTCTCATTTTAAAATAAATCCTGATATTCGGTTTGTACAGTTCAACCTCAATCAATCCAGAGCCAGGTCATATGGCTACTTGAACAGATGTCATGGGTTACAAGGGTATCTAAATGATGGCTCCTGGGTCAAAACCTGCACACCACTAAATTTTATCTGGTCTGAAGAAAGTAGAAATATTAAAATCTATTTCTTGCTTTTCTCATTTGCAATGAAATCATCGATAATTTTACCAAATTTTACCAGTGTAACCCTGATATAAGAGAGTTGTCGGGACTGGATAAAGGTTATCTTATATCAGGGTTTCTCCTATTTTATAGCCCTGGTATAAGAGAAACCCGGGTATAAGATATTTAGCCTGTCCCAGCAACTATCTTATATCCGGGTCACATTGTACATTACTACAGGCTCTAATTTGGGACCATATAAAATCTCTTATATCAGGGGGTTTTCTTATATCCGGGTTATTTGCTAGTATTTAATCTTATTATTCATCAGATATTATTTCCTCGTACATAAAAAAATGAGGTAGCCTGTTGGGTTATGTACTCTTCTGACTCATCTATCATACATCTACCATGTTTTTTAAATACCATAGATTGATAAAAACCTTTGTTTGATTAAAAGATAAGACAATAGGACTTGTATCTACACTGCATTTGTCTTTATGTCACAGACACCGTAATTTGCACTGTATACAGTGTAACCCTGATATGAGAAAGTTGCTCGGACCGGATAAAAGTTCTCTTATATCCGGGTTTGGTCTATTTTATATACACTACCACAGGCTCTAATTTGGGACCAGTGAAAACCTCTCTTATATTTGGGTTTCTCTTATATCCGGGATATACTGTAAAAAGAAGTTAAGTAAAAATAGTTGAATAACTTCTGTTTAGTATTTGTCTATACTTCTGAGATGAGGTAGTATTTACACTATTTACATTGTGTGGACTATGGCCCAGTGGATATAGACATTGGTTAGTTCCAGTGACTTGATCCAAAGAGTTGTGAGTTCAATACCAGGCTACAGCAGTAGTAAACAAATAACTCAGAGAGTTAAGTTAAAGGAAGATAATTACATGTCTACTAGAAGTATATGGAATGAGAATGATATACCCCAGTGATCATGATAAAGAGTTTGGTTCAAAATTCCTAGCACCTGAAGAAGGCCGAAGTGTACAGTACAACAGCTGAAACATCGTAAACATGACAGTAAAGACGAGGACAATAGTCCGAACAATATAAATAGTGTACACTTCTGTATATTTGATAACAATAAAAGAGAAATTTAGAAACGTAAAACTGAGTGGGGAAAAAAAAAAAAAAAAAAAAAAAAAAATTAATGACAGATTTTGCTTACACGGAAGCTAACACAAAAAATATAGAAAAGTTATACAGTTGCCACAAAATTAAATTATAATTTAATTTAATGACTAATGAATTCTTAATTACAAAAATAACTCGTGTCCATCTACCATACTTTCAACAAAAGGGCGGGGTACTGTCCTAAATACCAAAGGCAAAGAAAAAAATGTATATCCTACTCTAAATCTGGTTTACTGTATTATCTTTCTTATTGAGAATGGCGTGTCTGCTAAATTCAGTTGAACCTGATTGTCACTCTTGCCTCTCAAATAAACAGGGTGTAACAAGAGTTTCAAATAAACAAAATGAGGCAAGAGTTTCAAATAAAGTACAGAGGTGGTCACTTAATTTCCAAAATTGTAGTAAACATAACTACACACTGTTTATTCAAGAAGTCAAAGTAATTTTTCCTCATTCTGTACTTTTAAATAAATGAGAGGTTTGTACATTTACTAAAATTTTGAAAATTAACACATCATTCAATAAGTTCCGGGTCTAACATACAGATGATGCTACTAATAAAAAAAATCCATATGATTTTTATGAAATACTAACCTTCAAATGGCACATGACAAAATTTGGGCCCAATCATATATTAGTTTACAAATTACTGTTATTTAAATGAAGCTACTGTTGCAAATTTTCAAAACAATGGAAAAATCTTAGTTTTCTGTATTGATAAAGCATTACTTTCTGACAGGAAAAAAATAATGTTCAAGCAAAGCAATGGCTTGATAAGTAAGTGTTATTCAGACTGCTCTGTTGGAAATAATGGTTAAGAGGTGGTATGCTGACTTGAACTGTAGTCGTACAGACACAAATGATGCGGAATGCTCAGGTTGCTCAAATTTGACAGTTGTCCTGGTAAAAACCAAAAAAAATACACAAACTCGTTTTGGCTGATTGTAAATTAAAGTTGTGTGAGAAAGCAAAAGAGATGAACATATCAAAATACAGCGAATTCACCATTTTGCATGAACAAATTGTCTATGAAAAAGCTGTGTTCAAAGTGGGTGCCACATTTACTTACAGTTGATCAAAAACAAGAACACATCAATGATTTAGTATTGTTTGCAACTGTTTCAATGCAACAAGGAGTTTTTGTGTAAATGTGTGACAATGGATAAAACATGGATTCACCACTTCACTCCAAAGTCAAATTGGGAGTCAGCTGAGTAGACAGCAGCAGGTGAAAGCCGTCCAAAGCGACCAAACATCAGCAGGCAAGGTTTTGGTCTTCGTATTTTGGAATGCGCAAGCTATTTTGTTCATTGATTACCTTGAGAAAGGAAGAACCATCAATAGCAAATATTACATAACATAATTGGTGCGTTTGAAGGAAGAAATTGCCAAAAAACAGACACAAAGGAAGAAGAAAAATATGATCTTTTACCAAGACAATGTACCTTGTCACAAATCAATCAACAACAATGGCAAAAACTGCACTTCAAATTGCTTCCACATCCACCCTATTCTCCAGATCCCCCACCACAGTGACTACTGGCTGTTTGCAGACCTCAAAAGAATACTTCAGGGAATGAGATTTGGCTCCAATGTCTTTATTGGAGATATCAAAAACAGAGGCATGTTTTGAGGCTAAAGAAAAATGGTTCTACAAAAAAAAACATTGAATTGTTAGAGAAGTATTGGAATCTGTATCATCTTTGAAGGAGACAATGTTGATGAATAAAGTAAAATTTTGCCTAAAAGTTGTTTTATCAGTTAGGTCAGGGATTTATTGAGTGATATGTTAAGAGACTCCTTTATTTGAAAACCTCATCATTTTTTATTCAAAAAGCAGGAGGAGCTACTCATGTAACATTCTTAGTCCCTCTTTTTCTCCACAAGGAAAAAAAGAACAAAAACATTAACTGAACAAAGTTTTTCATAGGATTGTACGAGTTAGAACTATTTTTTTGATTTCCTAGAGGAATGGGGCACCAAGAATTATGTTGATTTGTTATTGAGTTCCTTCCTTTATCAGACCCAAAGTTCCAACCACAACAGTTTAGTTTTTAAACTCCAGATTTTTTTCTTTATTTCTATTTGCAAATCTTTGCATTTGTTTCACAAAAAAACCTTTGAAGAGATGTTTTTATCACTTGGTATGCTCATGTCATTTTGTATGCAAACTTATTATTATCCTTACTAGGTTATCGAAGCATCAAGTATTCAGCTATTTGACAAGATTATGAATTTCGCTATAAACTGCTCCAGGGTTCCAAATCCACAGGGAATACTGGAGGGGTGTAGTGAGTTCTATCTTGGCCACAGGACGATGACAATGATATTTGGGTCAGCCACACATCATTTACAGGTTAAACAAGAAAATAATTTTGTTAGAAGGGGATACTTTAACGATTGTATATTACTTTTTTTTTAATTACTTTAATTAGTTTGTCATTTGCAAGGTGATGATGCCTCTAAGATGCAAGAGGTGTTAATGGAGTGAAAATGAATGAGAAAGCTTTTGGAAAAGGAAACAGAAAATCAAACCTAACAGGAAACAAGGGATAAACCTCTGCTTCTGTTCAAAAAATGGGGAAGGAGTGGGAACTGGGTACTCCTATTAAATCTTCCAGCAACTCTGTAAATATGGTTAGTTTAAGCTAATTTCTCTTAATTTCACAATGTTTTGGTTGTAGACTCTCCTCCTTCAAGTGTCCTGTGTTATAGACTGTTGAATCTTATGCATGACAACTCAATTAGCAGATCAAGACTAAGTATTATCATTAGTTGTTCGTAGGACAGTCAGCAAAGAGATTGGGATTCTATCAACTGGCTGTCACAAGATAGTATGGTGCTAAAAAAAAACATGCATTTAACTGATACAAAAAAAAGGTCATGTTACCATTCCTTGCATTCACTTATGCACAAATACCCTTGTGAAAGATATTAATCCATCTCTTCCCTCCAGTTATGGGTTAAATAACAGAACAGATTGGGTTCTATAGCGTTCGTTGGCAACTAGTCTACCGCAGAAAGTAATAGCAACCTACTGTAGGATAATCTTCTGCCCAGTCAGTCATGTCTCTTTCAAGACATGATCACCCAAACGTGTATCCTGTTTGGCACTTAACTGACCCTACAGTGTGAAATTTGACAACATTCCAGTCACCCAAGAAATATATATATATATATATATATATATATATATATATATATATAGAGAGAGAGAGAGAGAGAGAGAGAACACATCCATACACAAAGATGGAGAATTTAAAATGACAAAATGTTATACTGTGTCTTATTGTCCAATAAAGTGAAGTCAGATTAACCATCAACTATTGTGGTCGTTTAACAAGCAATATAATATTAAAAGGAGATTTTTTTTTGCACGGCCTTGTGTGTCATGAATTATTTTCCACTTTATAAAAATGTACCGACTAGCTATATTCTGTAGTTCCACCAGTACAAACATGTTCAGCTAAGACCCACCATGCCATCATCGGCATTCCTTTAGTAAGGAGGAGGTTCCATTTGTACAGCTTCTTCTCAAGAACAGCTACTTTATGAAGCAGACTCATGGGAGAATACTTTACGTTTATAGTACAACTTATTTTTATATGTCAGAAAATATTCAACTTCTTAGAATCATTAGAAGTAATCTATCACAAATTATAATATATTAATTAGCCTTCCAATCTCCCCAACTTATTAACAAGATAATCCTTGAAACACAAAAGTTGCTTGCTTACTGGCAAGTGATGCCACTGGTTGCCATAACAACACCCACCCATAAGGGAAGGATATAAAGCTGTATTGACAATCAATATATAAAATCATATTGAAATTCTAATTATAGAACATGCATATGAAAAACTAAAATATAGTTAATATTTTAAATAATTATTGCTGATTTCTTTAGCACTGGCGGCTTACGGCCTATCACATTAAATACACCGGTTCTCGCTCGATCACCAAAGTTAAGCAATATTGAGTCTGGTCAGTACTTAGATGGGTGGCCGCTTGGGAATACCAGGTGCTGTAAGTGTTTAGTGATGGATGTGCATTGTGGTGCAGTGGATATCGGCTTGGAAAGAGAAATCGAGTTCGAATTCCAGTTGAATACCCTGCATTCACTAAAGCACTGGTACCCTTGGGAAAGGTATTGATTCTTCCCTTCCCTCCAGTTATGGGTTAAATAACAAAAATAGGACTTGGGGACCCTGTCCCTTAAAAAAAAACAAATCCCAATGAATCTTGATACTCGAAAAGAAAAAAGTATTACTAGACACAAAACTTATATAAAACCAACAATAAATTGTTGAAAGAAAAAGGTATTACCAGCAATAAATAAATAAAGTTTAGTTGGCAATAAATGACCTGCTGAGGTTGATTTGCCATAAAAACAAAACAACCAACCAACCAAAAATCTAGCACTGGCTTTCAGGCTCTCAAGACATTTCTCATTTGTCAATAAGGGGAGAACAATTTAAAAGAAGAAAATCAAAATTCTTTATGTGTGTAGGCCAATATGCAATGAAACTCTTTGAAGATACAGGGAAAATTTTCATTATTAATTTCAAGAAAAAGCAGTGTTTTATTGCCAGGAATTATATCATACTTATCACTATATTAGGTGATTGCTGTAGTCAAAAAACAATTTTCAGTTAAATTCTTAACAAACTTCACTGGTTAAAAATCCCTCCAATCGCTAAAAGGAAATTATTTCCTGTCATTTTTAATAAAATTCAAAAACTGATTAAACCAAAAAATACCTTTATTTTCACAAAGGAAATAGCTGACAATGTCATCAGGTGACTCACCCAATTTTGCTACGAACTTCCATTGAAAACATAACTGTTAAAACTAATATATATTTGTTTGAACATTATTTTTAATGGATTAGAGTTGATTCTCTTTTTTTAATTTAACAATATGTTTATATAGTTATCTACCAGCCTGAATATGTTTGAGAAATTTTATTAGGAAAATATGCATTATTCGACCTGCGATCCCTAGAAACACAGATCAATAGATCTGACATGTCTTAACCGCTCAACAATGAAGGATTTCAGTTAAACAAAGCCGAATTAAAAATTATAAACACAGAAATATGTTAGTTGTTAATCCATTTCGTAAATCTCCAGAACTTTCCATAACACACACACACACACACACATATATATATAAAGCTGTACTCTGTATTGAAGACTCTTTATAAAAGTAAATGCTTGAACAAAGGGCTTAAAATCTACTTGTTCTGTCACTTTCTTACAATAAACTATATATGTGAAAAGGGTATGTATATAATTATAAATATCAATATATATATATATACATGCAATTTGTTATATATATTATATTATTTATATGTTATATATGCACGGTACTTATTTAAAAGTGCTCAATATTAGTGATAGAGCTGACATATTCATATAGATAGGTGTGAGTTTGTTTTATATATATATATATATATATATATATATATATATATATATATATATATATATATATATATTAATTGATGAGATATATATATATATACATTAATTGATGAGATATATATATATACATTAATTGATGAGATATATATATATACATTAATTGATGAGATATATATATATACATTAATTGATGAGATATATATATATATACATTAATTGATGAGATATATATATATACATTAATTGATGAGATATATATATATACATTAATTGATGAGATATATATATATACACATTAATTGATGAGATATATATATATACACATTAATTGATGAGATATATATATATATATATACATTAATTGATGAGATATATATATACATTAATTGATGAGATATATATATATACATTAATTGATGAGATATATATATACATTAACTGATGAGATATATATATACATTAACTGATGATATATATATATATATATACATTAATTGATGAGATATATATATATATTAATATTAATTGATGAGATATATATATATATTAATATTAATTGATGAGATATATATATGTATATTTAAATTTGTTTTAACATTATTTTTTAATGGATACTTGTATTTGAGTGGATAGTCTGTTTTCTCTATAATTCAACAGTACATTTTAATAATCCACTTTTGAACCTGAATACTCCCATATACCAATGAGATGCCATTATTAAATCTGGTGTGTTTTACAACTCAAACACAGAAGATATCATGCTAACCAAAGTTCAAATTAAGTTTATTAAATATATATTTCCCTGATTTCTATGAGAACATCTATCTCTGACAATAGAGAGGCATTAAAACAAATAAATTAAATAACTATTTCTATGAGAACATCTATCTCTGACAATAGAGAGGCATTAAAAATAATGTTAAAACAAATAAATTAAATAACTATTTCTATGAGAACATCTATCTCTGACAATAGAGAGGCATTAAAAATAATGTTAAAACAAATAAATTAAATAACTATTTCTATGAGAGCATCTATATCTGACAATAGAGAGGCATTAAAAATAATGTTAAAACAAATAAATTAAATAACTATGTCGGTTAATACCAATTTCTTAATTTTCCATGTAATCTCGTAATATATTTTTTCTAAGACTAAAACACTAAAAACAGAATTATGACTGATTTTCATTAGTAATATTTCTATGATGTAAATAATTTTGAGTAGGTGAATTCTCAAATTTATTTGATGATTATAATTATACTAGCAGTATAACCCAGCGTTGCTCGGGTGTAATAAAAGCTTTAAAACTAATCTATGGTCCTGGAGCTCAGACTCAGCCTAAAGAATATTTGTGTGAAATTTGGTGAGAATCGGATAAAAATTGTGGATTTGTATAAAGGACACACAGACAGATAAACAGACACACACACACAAACATCTTGCCTTTTATATATATATATATATATATATATATATATATATATATATATATATAATCGATTTTCTGCACTATTATAAGAACTGCAACCTTGAAATTTCTGAATATCGTTTCTTATCTCTTTGTCTATGAGTGTATCAAATTTGATTAAAATCAGACCACTCCTTCTATAACCCGATATATTCGATTATCGATATTTATCGAGGGTACCTCGACACAAAACCAAGCTAAGAACACTCGCAGATGCTTATAGTACAACTGTGTAAATTTTCAAGAGAATTGGTTCAGCCGTTTCGGAGTCTATAGGTAACAGACACACAGACACAGACACACAAAGTTCCATTTATAAATAAGTTTAGATATCTAAAATTTCATAATCCAAACATAAAGGTCAATATTATACAAAATAATTATGGTAGTATAGTTTTAAAAAATAGCCACATATGTGTCCCTTGGTGAGATTCAAACACACTTCGGTAGTGATGGTTTACTAACCAGTGCTTCATGGTGAGGTAATCTGGAGTATGATGAAAACATTAGTATGTTGATGTAATATTAGATGTTAATTAGGGTTGGTACTACTATTGTAGAATTCTCATGATTACACATTGCATAATAATTGAGATAACTAAACCTGTTGAACTTCATTGTTTTACAAGCACAGCACTCTGGGATCTAATCACCAAAAATAATTACACAGGTCTCATTGCTTTTTTGGAATTTTTAGTAGACTTTGTAAAATGTGCTTGATGTAGATAAACCTACAGAGATATAGAAAATCATCTTTAAAATGATTATTATAATAAAATAATAAAGACTAAATAATAAATTATAATAAAGACTATTTTGTGTGTGTGTGTGTATATATACTTTTTTGGAAAATATACATTTTTGAAGGAAAAATATTACCGACAATATATTTTTGAAGAAAAAAATTGTTCTCAGCAAAACACTTTTAATACAAAACTAGAAGACATTAACAGTGTTCTAAAATAAAAACTGAAAACTTTTAATTAAAATCTGACTAAATCAACCTTCTCACTATAACTGAACATAAAAAAACCTTAAAACCTCAACTATTTTACTAACATGGAGAATTTTTCCAGCTTTCTTAACTTTCACAACAATCAAATATTTATCAAAATAATGCCTATTTTTCTTTTGCTAGCCAGTTTGCATATTCATAAAAATACACTTCTTCACGAAATTATGCAGAAGCTCAGATAATATACAACACATTTCGGTCTTTGTACACACTGGCCTTTCAGGGAATTTCTTATTGGATAATTTCTTTAAGGGCTGACATTATTGTTCTGTTCTTGTATTAAAATTTCACATCGTGTTCACTTTTTTCTTTTGCTACGAAGCTTCTTTCTCGTGTAACTCCATCTATACTACCCAACCCAGTGATTGAGCTCAAAATATAATGAAAATAAATCCACAAACACGTGATAATATTGTAGACTGATCAATTAGGATGCTGAAAAATTTAAATGACCAAATCTAGGGTAACCTTGTGGCAAAACATTACGATGTACAAGTACATAAAAATAAAAGTAATATTCTGAAATTTATTATATCTATGTGTAAGTATATATCCATTCTGATTAGCCACAAAAAAAACACCCACATACATTCACAGCAAGCCAAAAGATTTTGTCATTTAAATGTAAATCATCTGCACAACCACATCAACATTGCCTGATGATGAGAACCTATCTCGAAAGAGAAATTTCCATGTCGCAATGTAAAATTGATACATAACTATATAATTATATTATATTAAGCTCTATAATACTCATTATATTGAGCACTGTTTATAATAAAATAAATGCCAGAGTACTCAAAATAAAAAAACCTTGAGTCCTCTTCACTTGGAAATATATATATATATATATATATATATATATATATATATATATACATACACATATATGTATGTTATGGAAAATCCCGAAGATTAATGAAATGGTTTCAACAACCGACATATTTAAGTTATTTGTTTGAACATTATTTTTATATTGATACTCATATTTGAGTAGATATTCTGTTTTTAATAAAACAGTACATTTATATACTTATTTCTACCGGCGTTTATAGACCGCTAGACCACAAATGATTCTTCAGTCTAATCGAAGTCAAATCAAGCCTTTTATATAACTCCATTTTTTATTCTATAAGGCTTGATTTGACTTCGATTAGACTGTGGAATCATTCGTGGTCAAGCGGTCTAAGACACACCAGATCAATTGGTGACTTCCCCAATGTTGTTAGGTGCAGCAGGTTCAAATCCTGCCAAATGACACACATTTTCATAACAAAATTTATCAAAAATAATCAGGCCAGTAGAAATAATATAAATATACTGTTTGATTAAAAACAGATAATCTACTCAAATATGAGTATCAATTAAAAATAATGCTCAAACAAATAAATTATATATATATATATATATATATATACTCTGTTTTCTTTTAAGAAAAACTTTCCGTAATAAATTTATTTCAGTCAATAATTGTTGTTGCCAACAATCACCGACTTCATCAGACGGAAGGCCCTATTCGACTTGTTTCATGTCGTATTACTACGGAATGAAAGTTCAGTCAAGGCCAGGCGGAGGGGGAGGCAACATAGGATAGCCCACTATAATAAGTATTTCCGTTTCCATTTGTCGGGATATAGTGGGAGGAGAAGTTTAATACAAACAAAACAACACGTGACTAATGTCACCAGCAAATTTATACATCAATTCATAATTCAAATTTCTAAGCCAAAATTTTATTTTTATTTTTATTTTCCTAGCTCTGTGATAAGTTAAATTAGATTAAGTTAAGGCTATTATTTCTTTTCTTTACTCAATTGTTGATAAGATAATTCCATTCTATTTGTTGCAAGACTATATTATATCCATGTTATATCTAAATTCCTTGAACTTCCATTCCGATAGGTGTCGTTGGTTACCAGCAGTCCTGTCTTATTTCCTACTACCACTCCTGCTAACTTTCCTGTTTTATTAATATTTATTTACTCCCCCCCGTTCTTCCCATCTTATCCCACTAGTATGCTAATTTTCGCACCTCCTTTTATCTGTCTTCACTAGAGACCATTTTTCAGACTTGGTGTCTACTTCTATCCACTCCCTTCCACTTTCGATTTTTTTTCCTTCGCCCATTTAGGTAGTTTCAACCTCTCCTTCTAAACCTACATATTCTCAATCTTTCTTTATTTAATTTTTCTTATTTGGTTTCCGTATATCCATTCCTATTGATTAGATAGAGGGTCATTCCTCAGTTCGTTGTTTCAATCAGCTTCGTTGGTTCCGTCAGTTATCTGTGCTATCCGTTTCTTATTACTGTTTCAGTATCCAACTATGTTATGTTATTGAGGCTTCCCCTTCTTTGTATGCACTAAATCCATCTGGTTCAAGTAAACCGGATCAATTAACTTAGGTTTTATCCTCCCTTACGTTAGATCCTACTAAATTCTCAGGTTGTCCCATTTGTGTTGTTCGCAGTTAAACTTGTTTGACGATATTGTTTAAATTCAGTACCCATCCTAGTGATATTTCACCTACTAATCTCGCTAGTAATTCGTCCCCCATATTACAAGGATGCCTCTTTGCCACTAATGATAATAATCATAATAATAATAATATTATTTTTCCTACTAATGATAATAATCTTCATAATAATATTAATATTAATCTTCATAATAATATTATTATTAATATTAATATTAATTTTCATAATAATATTAATAACAATCTTCATAATAATAATACTAATAACAGCATCAGTCCATATATATAGCCAGCTTTCCCTGAAGATCCGGTTAGGTGAAACCTAGTAGGTTTGTTGGCTCTTTAGGTTATCTATTTTGTCTCCTCTGCTTACGTATTGAGCGCTTTTTTGTTATAGATTACCCGTCTCGGGTTTTTTCTTTGGGCTACGTACTTTGACTGATGTTCACCTGCTTAGCTCTTTCTTTTTTTTATATCCATTTTTTTCCTTCCACGTATATACTCAGAGGGTTTTTTGAAACAAGTATAGTGATTTAGTTTAGTATATATATATATATATATATATATATATATATATATATATATATATATATTGTTAAATATAACACAATGGATGATCATGAGCCATCCTAAACAACTTTCTAACTTTAATTTCTGGTGAAAATAAAGACAAAAATTGTCCAACAATAAATATCTTTATAAAATATGGATTCTTTTACTAAACCCCTTTTTCCACTGTTAGTACATATATATATATTTTTTTTAATCATATCACCCCAAGCAAGGCGGTAACGCCACTCATGATCAGAGGGCTACATAGGAGTGAAAAGATTGGAAAAAAGAAAGCCGGAAACCACATCATAAACAGGGAACAAGGGATGAGCCTCTATACCTGTTCAATAGACATGGGTGGAGTGTGAACCGGGCGATAGCTTAAATTACTCCAATATCATTTAATAAATTTTTTTTTTCACATCATAAATTTTCTATATATAAAAAAATTTTTTTTTGAATTTATATTAAAAAATTTTTTTAAGATTAATTCTTTAAAAATTTTTTTAAAAATTTATATTAAAAAATTTTTTTAAGATTAATTTTTTAAAAATTTTTTTAAAAATTTATATTAAAAAATTTTTTTAAAAATTTATAATTTTTTAAAATTATTTAGTTTGTCTATACCTAAAAATATAATTAGATTAACTTAATTAAATTTTTAAAATCTTATTTTTATTTTTTTCCCTAAATATACTTTTTCAAATAAGTCTCTTTTTTCTAAAACTTTAACCCTTTTAAACATTTAAAGTTAAATTTGTTTGACATGTATCAAGCGTTTTCTATTTGATATTTTCTCCTTTTTCTTTTTCTTTTTTCCCCTTCTTTATTTTTTTTTCTATACATTTTTTATATCTCGCCCCTTCCCTTTCTGTTCTGTTTTGTTTAACCCAATTCTCAATTTAACGACCTCCCATTCCTTAACTCTTTTCATCTATTAAGCTAGACATGCCAAATTTCTATCTCTTCACTTACAACTCTATCAAAAAGTAAAAACCAAAAATAGACTGATTTTCAAAAGATTTTTTTTTGTGACGAATATTTCTCAAATCTTAACCGTTATTTTTTATTTTTTTTATTTCTGTATCTTTCTTTTTTTTTTATTCTTTTATTTTTTTTATTTCTCCTTTTTAATCTTATTTTTCTTCATTTTGATATAGACTGCGTTGCTGAGGATACGTGAGATCTCTCTTAGGGATTTCATGTTGAAATGTTCATTCAACAATTTTGAATTTTGAAAATTTATTTTAATTTATATTGGCTCTGTAATTTTAATTACATTGAGCTCTCCTCCTGTATCATTTTTTAATATTAATTAAGATAAGGTTCTTGGAATTTACCTTCCTACTTTTCCGTTTTGGATTAGACTAAACTATCGCCCGGTTCACACTCCACCCACATCCATTGAACAGGTGAAGAGGCTCATCCCCTGTTCCCTGTTTAGGATGTGGTTTCCGGCCCTCTCCCTTCGACTCCTTTTACCCTTACGTAGCCCCCTGCGCATCAGTGGTGTTATCGCCTTGCTTGGGGTGATATGATTAAAAAAAAGAGAAAAAAAAAAAGTAATTTAATAAAATATATATATATATATATATATATATATATATTTTCATATAGATAGGTGTGAGTTTGTGACCCTGGGTTTCACACTCTTGCGATTGTCAGACAAACTGAATATGTCAGCTCTATCATTGATATTGAGCGCTTTCAAATAAGTACCGCGCATATATGATTATATATATATATATATATATATATATATATATATATATCATATATGCGCGGTACTTATTTGAAAGCGCTCAATATCAATGATAGAGCTGACATATTCAGTTTGTCTGACAATCGCAAGAGTGTGAAACCCAGGGTCACAAACTCACACCTATCTATATGAAAATATATATATATATATATATATATATATATATATATATTAGATATTTATAAATATATACATAGACTTTTGACACACAATCCTGTCATGCTAATGAAGAGAGACAATAAGGAGGTAGCATTGGCTCAGTTCATTCTCTTTACTACCAGGTATGATAGCTTTTGTTGCGGCTTTGCTCTTTAACAGTGGCTTATTTTATTTTTTTTGCAATATATATATATATCCTATTATAATAAAGACTGCCATGTGCACGTGCATATATATATATATCCCTCCCATCATGCTTGTGGTGGAAGTGAATTATTTTGTTTTTTTTTCTTAATGTAAGATACTTAATAGTAGGTACATCGATATATATGTTGCTGTCATTTTAGACAGCGCATCGATATATTTTGCCGTCATTTTTTATGGCATGGGCCCACTCGTATAAACGTATTTCATAAATGACAGGATCCAAGAAAAACAATTTTAGGTTGTTGTGCTGGACAAGCCTAATGACAAGATTGAGTTTGAGTTTTGTTTAACAGCATATCAACCTCTGTGGGTTATTTAATGCCAAAAAGGTGGGGTTTTAAGATATTTTTTAATGTTCAGTTATAATAAAAAGGTTGATTTAGTCAGATTTTGATGAAAATTTTTTTATTTTAGAAAATTGAAGATGTCTTCTAGTTTTGTATTCAAAAATGTATTATGCCAATAATTTTTTTTCCTTTAAAAAAAATGTGTTATGGTAATAACTTTTTTCTTTCAAAAATGTATTGTTAGTAATATTTTTCCTTCAAAAATGTATATTTTTCTATAAAAGTCTATTTTTATACTTTTACCATGTTTTGACCCCAATTTGGTGGGGATAAACTATTTGCCCATAGTTGGGACCCTAACAGGTGCTACCACCCTGGATCAGGGTGGACCTGGGAACAACAGCAATTAAAAGGTGGTTCCATGCTCCTCACAACCTTCTAATAAGAGGCCTTGCTGTTGGATTCAGTTTATTGTCATACCTCGGACTGATAAGATTGAAGCTGCCTGCAAAATTTTAAAGTTTATATTTTAAATATGATTTTATATCTATCCACAAGTAATGGCTAGCAACTTATCTCTGAGTACACCTGTCTGCTAGAGTGGCTGTTGCAGACACATTTGCTTCTTCAACATGTACTGATTGAACCAAAAAGGGTTACAGTTTCTGAGAGAGAGCAGAATATGGCACAAAGCCAGTATCAAACCATCAGCCACAATGACTTGTGTCTTTCTGCTAACACAATCTGAATACTTTTGGCTACCCAATTTCATTCACAAGGCTTGGGTCAACTTGCAATATAGCTTTCATGTACTTCTCAAAATTAATGCATGCTAAGCTTGATAAATCAACTATGGTGAGATTCTAATATGGATTTTATAGAGTGAAGGAGACTGAAAACTGACTACCTGCTAAATTTTGGCCATACCATCCTGATACCATTCAGGATGGTATGGCCGGGGATTTTTTTTTTCATCATATCACCCCAAGCAAGGTGATAATGTCACTGATGTGCAGGGGGCCATGTAAGAGTAAAAAGATTGGAAAAGAGAAAGCCGGAAACCACATCCTAAACAGGGAACAAGGGATGAGACTCTTCACCTGTTCAATAGATGTGGGTAGATTGTGTATTATATATGAATTATTATGGTAAACTAAGTAGATATCTGTTGAGGAGAGAGTATGGCTAGTGGATTCAATCCTTAGGTGCCCTATAGTTCTTGCCTTGTGTCATACTATTCACAATGCAAGTTCATGATACACTTTTTATTTTAAAAAAAAAAGTTGGCAATTATACTTATAAATAATTGATTTTGGTAGATCTTTTTAAAGGGAATTATCCAAGAGTCTGCTCATTGTTATAAAAACTGTCAAAGAATCACTAGAAGTGTAATTTTAAACTTTTATGCCTTATCTTAAATTTGTGACCAAGGTCATTTATTTTGTATCACACAAGGTTTTCTTTCTGGGTTACAAAAAAAAAAAAAAAAAAAAAAAAAAGATGATATATACTTAAGTCTCTGAGTCTAGGTTCAATTATCAAAGCAATATCTTTGCAATGGGGGGTCACAGGTCAATCCTAGTCATGCAACCAGTGCTCACAAAAGTAATTTTTGTAATAAGTATTATAAAGTTCATTCATCTTAAAAATCTCCCAGTGAGATGAAACAGCAGATCAGGTTCAGTTTTGCATTTGTAATAACAAACTGAACAAAAACTTCACTTTTTTGGGGGTACCTAGAAAAGTATAGTGGTTAGCAAGTTTGTTTTGATAATATGCTAGTGTCCGTCAGTCAGTTACGTGCCATATGTGATACATACTTGGGTGATCATGTCTCAAAAAAGACATGACAGACTGAACAGAAGATTTTGCCTGCAGTAGGTTGCCATCATTTTCTGTGTTGGACAGGTTGCTAACCAAGGTTCGCAATTTATCTTGCAATTTAACCCATAGATGGAGGGAGAAGCAACAAATTCATACCTTTCCCAAGTGTATTTGTTAGTGTAATTTGTTTGATTCTCACTATTCTGGTCCTGTACAAGAGAAAGCTGTGTAAATAATTCTTTTTTTTTTATTCAAATAAAAATGAAAATAATAAACATGAATAAACATCTCTAGTAGACAGTGCTGGATTTACCTAAGGCTTAGCAAGTTGAAGCTTAGGGTTTCAAAATCTAGGAGACCTCCAGCTAAGGGGTATAATATTTTTGATACTAGGTCTTTCTTACACATGCTGTGAAAATGTATTGTAGACTCTAAACAATTGTTCAGTAAGTTTAAACCCGTTATCATCCTTGGTTTTACTCAAATTGTTTAACACTCATCCATTTTCCTTTACTTGTGAGAAAAGTGGATTTGGAGGGACCTCACAAGTGGAACTGCTTAGGGCCTCTCTTCATCACTAATCTGATCTTGCTAGAATCAGGGATAATTCTAAGTTGAGATTCTTAAGGATAACCACTGGAATTTTATCTGGCATTTTTGGCGGACCTGAAGGAAACGACCACTACCATTAAATTTGTTGTTTTTCATTTTTTTTTCTTTTTTTCAGTGCAATCTTATCGATTACACCCTAAACTTTCTGAGTGACAGAAAAAATTTCAATATCTAAACAATTTTAGGGGCTCAGTTTTTCAGACAACGTTATAGTAAATCGATCGTCCATTTTGGAACCACTTGCTGGTAGAACATTGCCACCACATGTAAATTGATTATCAATTTTTTCTTTATTTTTTTCAGTGCAATCTTAGCGATTAAATTCTAAATTTTTGGATTGACAAAAAAATTTGTAAAAATTTCAGACACTAAGGGGAGGGGGTCAGTTTTTCATACGACCTTATAGTAAATCGATCCTGTGCAATTAACTTTTTTGTTTGCGCATATTTAACTACTTTGCGAAATTTTTAAATAAAGCCATTCTTGGTGTTTCCAAGGAAGATGCCATTGTAAAAAATAAAGAAAACTTGAAAAAGACAAAAACAAGAACAACAACTCGCCCCCTCCCCCCCAAAAAAACAAAATCATCCCCAACATGAGTGGTTCCAAAATGGAGAATTGATTAGCTGTAACGTTGTATGAGAAAGTGAGACCCCCACCCCACCCCAAATTGTTTAAATATCGAAAATTTTTCAAATTTTCTTTGATAATTGGAAACTTTATGTAATAACTGATAAGACGGCGCTGGGGAAAAAAAAAAAAAAAAAAAAAAATGAAAAACAACAAATTTAATGGTGGTGGTTGTCTCTTTCAGGTCTGCCAGTTTTTTTTATAAGTCTAGAGACGACTTTTATTGAAACAAGGTTGTTACTTGTGCTCAGTGAGATGTGGGAAATCAGGAAGGGGATGGCCCTTTTCATCTAACATTGAGTTTGAAGCAAAGAACTTCACCTTGTCTGTCAAGGAGGATATATCTTCAGCCATTTATAATAGTGAGCACTGCTGCTTTACCTCTGTTCCTAATTTGGTTGGTGATCTTTCAGAATTCATGAGATTCAATCTGTTTCATTTCAACCTTGGCCTGGACAACTCGTGTGTAGCTGCATTGTATGTTTTTCAGAACCCTCTTACAGTGATTGCAGGTCAGTTCTGAAAAAATTAAGAGGCAGACTACACCGATCCTTGCGACAGATGTTGAAGTAATGATTCTGGTGAGCTATGACTACAATGCATTCAAGGATGAACCAGGATTGGCTGTTTGGCTTTTGCTGAATTTTTTTTTTTTTGGTAGGGTGGGATAAAACACTCCATTCCAAAAATGATCCGTCATATTTGACCAAAAGATGTCCCAATCTCCCTTCTCATAGTGAAAAACTGTTCTATGTATGAAATGATAAATCAGGGGATCTCATTGTTTGGAGTCAATCTGGACACTGATTAGGGAATGATCATATGTGCCAATGAGGTATAAAACTTTTGCTATGCATTTGTCAAGACAGGATGCTAGAAAAATGCTGAGGAGGTTTGCTTGCTGTTCTGTGGGTTTTTTGATGAACAGGGTCAAATTATAAGTGATGGAGAAGTCTCTGCATTCTGACTTCTTCATTGGTAAGTCCACTTGGACAAAACCTGTCTTCGTGGAGAACATTGAAGTTACCACGTGTGTGAAAACTGGTCATTCTCTGATATTTGATAGATTACTGACTCTTCAACCTGAGAATGATATAGAGTAAAGACGAATATGGTACTATGAACAAGTGCAATGCAGAAATACATATATGGTAGATTAGGATGCTCATTTTTTTTGTGTCCCTGGCCTGTGAATGCTGCAATCTAGGTGACCATATTTTGTTACAATGGATGAATAATCAGGAATTGAAAGCTCATGCAGCAGGATTGAGGCATTGATACCTATTTCATAATAGAAACAGAAGGTCAGGCTTAACTTGAAGAAGATAGAGTTCTACTTCTAAGTTGGGATGTGGTGTAGGAGATAGTATACATGGGGTCTACTTTGTTTTTATGCAGAGTTTGATAACTTTATTTGCAAATTTATTGTTTGCATTTTGGTGGTTGAATGGTAGGCGGTGTCACAGACATCAATTGAAGATACACACATAAACAACCAGGGTTGGCTTGCTCAGAGATATTGCTGTAACAGTAGCCCCTCATCATTGGATTGAAAGGTCCCACCAGAGACTACTGCACAGTGAAGAAACTATTCACAAAATGTTAGTACTATAAACCTGATATTATACACATGCTGATAAGATAGCTTCGAAGGAAGCTACTTGAAGATTCAGATCTCTGACTTTCAGGTTGATCATGCCAAACCCAGAAAACATTTACCTTCAGCCCCCCTTAATAAAGGGACAAATAACAGGATATATTCAGGCACCATAATCTGAGTACATGCAACTTTCCTGTCTAGAGGTCAGGTAACAAAACAACTCCTTCAGGCTGAAATAACTCTCCTGCCAAAGATTAAGTTCCCCAAAGACTAAAAGCTCCTTTGTTTTTTTTTGTTTTTTGGGGAGAAGGTGGGGGACAGAGTGAATTTGATCCAAACAGAGTGTCCAGAGTGTGCGCTTGTACTAGATAGAGTAAATAAAAACAAAACAAACAAAAAACATTCATTGAAAGATAAATTATCTGTATTTCTCTAGTGCTGACAAAAGAAAAAATCAGTAACCCATTAAAACATAAAAGATGATTTTATGAAGGATAAATAATAACAGTGAACCACAGAATTAGTTAATATTACATGAAGGTATTACTTGTAGTTTAAACAAACTAAAATTTGAACTTGTACACTATATTAATTTAAGGAACTCCAATGCAAAAAAAAAAAAAAACTATTAAAAAAAAAATATTAACATCTTTATTACTTATACTCAAAATAGTTACTTAAAAAGTAGAAAAAAAGTCATGTATTTTAAATGGTCATCTCTTCAAAAGATAGTCGTGCTAATTGACAACTATTTAAAATACTAAAACTGTTGAGATCCCTAACAGAACAAATCAGAACACTAAGCCCATAGGATGATAAAAAAAAAAAGAAAAAAAAAGTTTGATATGTTTTATAATCTAGAGACTCAACATAATGTCCTAAAGAAAAAAAAAATACTGTACAAGTTTTTATTTTTTGTAAACTAAAATACACTTTAAAAGTTAATTACTAAAGCAACCTCAGTCAACTTTTCTAAAAAATTAACCTTGTCACATTAGTAATATTTACCAGTTTCTGTTTTAGTAATCATTAAATTTAGCATCAATATTATTCTCAATATTATAACTCAATATTTTTTAAATATCATTTGAATGAAGAACTAACAATTGAAATATGTTGCACGATTAGAGCATTAGTTAAAATTTTGTTTTTGCTTTTTATTGAGAATATATTTTTTAGGGTAAAAACCTGATGATAGAAATCTTTCTGCACATTCTGAGTAACAGTCAGTTATGTGCTATTTGTGATACACAGTTGGGTGATCATGTCCCTTTTGGGACATGACTGACTGGACAAAAGATTTTCCTGCAGTAGGATGCCATTACTTTCTGCAGTAGACTGGTTGCTGACTAAGGCTATAGAACCCAATCTGTCCTGTTATTTAACCCATAACTGGAAGGAGAAGGCAAATTAATACCTTTCCCAAGGGTATTTGCGTGTAAGCAAATGCAACAAATTCAAACTCAATTCCAAGCTGATATTCACTGCACCACAAATGCACATTCTGAGTAGATATCATTGTTCCACAAACTGTTTGGAATAATAATGAGGAGAGTATTAAGATAAATTGTGGAATAATGATGTGCATCTAATTTTGACTGTTTAGAGAACATTTTCATGAAATGGGAAAGTGTTTCATATTCATTAATACAAATGATTAAAACAATTGAATAGAACAGGAATTATTAAGAACTATTCAGAAAAGAATAACTATGGATAAGTGCCACATTGATTTGTGCACATGATTAACACCTTTACTCAGCTGACTGATCTTATATTTGCCAAGGGATTTGGCTGGGATTGTATAACTGGCACTTGCAACTAAAATTTTTTTTACTCTTCATATTAAATAGATTAAGCATTCCTGATCACTATTTGTTTTCTTTTTTTTTTTTCAATTAAATTTTATAAAAGTTAAATGGTGTTATAAAAGCTATCCCCAAACAGAATCCAAATTACAATTTTTTTTATTTATAGAGGCAAAGTATTTTATATTTCACTGTGGATTAAGCACTCCAGATAATTATATCCTTCCCTACTAAATTTATTCTTAAGAAATCTTTTTGTTTTGACTTCTGTCGGGAGAGGGGATCATTTTAAAATTTACAATGAATTTACACAGCAAATTGGATCTTCAAGTGTGTGGGTGTGTGTGTGTATATATATATATATATATATATATATATATATATATATACACACACACACAAAATTGTAGTTTGGAATGCTTGATCTAATAAAAAAATATATTTCTGGCAGCAGTGGTTAATGTACAAACTACTTCACTAAATTTGTAATAATCTCCAGTTTGACACTTATTTTTACTTAAAAATGCTAAATATCTAACTTATATTTCTGTAAAAGAAAGTTTAAAATTTAAAAGACAGAGGTAATTAAAAACAGAAAATTAACTACAACCTACATATATATTTGTAGTAGTTATTTAACTGGGTGTAGATACCTTGAAAGTCCCATGACCAAAACAAAAAGACAAGGCTCCAGCTGTTGGAAGATCAACTGTAATTTGCGTTTTTTTTTTATATGGTAAAAAAAATCTAAAATTGGCAAAGTTTAAATTATTTGTCATACTTTTGGCAACTAATTTAAATTATCTAATCGCTTTCTTTGCTGAAAGTTTATGATCCAAGGTAATGTCACCGATAATAGATTGATTTTTTGAATCTGAGTTGGCGTTGTTGTATTTACCGTGTACAATGTACATTCGGTATTATTGGATTTAAATTTTTAAATCATTGATTACTACAGGCTGAATTTATGAAAGAAAAACCAATAGCAAGAGTGATTAAGAAGAATTATAAATGCTGTAGCTACAAATTATGTTTGATGAAGGAAAGGTAATGAATATCACAGAAGTTAATCAAACATGTACTTTTAGTTGTTACCAGTTTTTTGTTTTTACAATCAATTCTCTAAATATACCAGTAAGTCTCCCAATCAGGAAATGCTGAACTGAAAACTCATTTTTATATCCAGTAATCAATATTCTAAAATTTGAAAGTAAAATCAATGCCACAAAAAAAAAAAAATAAAATAAAATAAAATAAAAACACGAAACTAAGTTTTAAAAAAGTTAGACTTCTTAAAAAATTATTCACATTTTAAACGTTATTTTTAGTGGATTCCCATAATTGAATAGAGGCTGTGTTGATTAAAACAATTTTTTCGTTTAGCGACCTGAGTATTCAAGAAATACTAAAAAGATGCGCCCCCTGGCAGGATTCGAACCTGTGTTGGCCTTAGGAGAAACCGACGTTATATTTTTGACGTGCTTTAGGAGGAAAATATAGGTTGCTGTTTTTATTTTAATAATGGAGCATCTGACGATACACTTACACTTTAGAAATAACCGTTAACGTTTACTTCTCAAAACAAATGTGTGTTTAAAAATCCATTACGACAAAAAATTAAGTTACATTTGACTCACGAAAGTTCATCATTGAAGCTAAAGAAAAAAAAAACTTTATAAAATCGAAAACCTGTTTTAACTTTTTTCGTAGTGCGAGATGTCGACTAAAAAGTAAGATTCAGTCAGAATTTAAAATAATTAAACCACTTTAGCTAGCAGTTATAAACTTTTCTAATAAAAATAGCCATAAAGAAATTCCTTTTCTTTCAATGTTAAAAAAGAAAAAAAAGATTCGTCTTTAAAATGGTCATTGACTAAAAAAAAGAGAAAAGAAGGCTAACACTACGATTAATAATAATATTTTGAGCCCTGAAGAAAATAAGTTGGAACATTAACAAAATAAAAAAAATTAAAAAATTTAAACAGATTTTTTAGTGGGAATATTGTGGCATACAATCCATTAATTTGCATTGAACTGATAACTTTTTCGATTTTTTAATATTTCATACAAATGTGTGAAGTGTGTTAAAAAAAATTGTATTTGTAGCATCAACAATAGGGGAAAGAATTCTCATTATCATCATCATTCAATCAGGACCAATAAATAAGGCTGATAAAGCAAATATAATGAAAACAACACCACCAATAAGAGTTACTGTTCGAGTAGATATCTTCTGAGCTATAATTCTGCCACCAACAACGGCGAGTCCTGTACAAAGACTATGTCCAAATATTCCACCTAGAATTACTCCATATAAATGTTCTCGGGCGGCCAAAATAATAGTCGCAATTTGGGACCTATCGCCCCATTCAGCCACAAAAGTGAGCGTCAATGCCTGAAGAAAAACAGTAGATAAAATCCCACTGAACCATCGCCTACCAGGAGTACGTATAATTCCAGTTTCCACGTCCTGAGAGTAATTCATTTTCTGCATTTCATCTTCTCTTTTCTTTAAATCAGCTTGCACTTCCTCGTATTCTTCTTGGGCTCCGTCCGGTGACATCTCGTAACCTTCCTTCAACATCTTTAAACCAAAGCCAGCGAAAAGTAGAGAAGACACGTAGTACGTATACTTTCGAGGAATGACGGTAGTAGCATAGCCGAGTATAGCGGACATTATTGTCATTAAAGCAAGGGCTGTCATCGCTCCCATGAAAACAGTTACCCTTGAATGTCGCATAGCCATGATAGCAGCGATGAAGAATGTTTTGTCGCCTAATTCCGACACGACAATGACAGAAAGGGAAGCCACAAAAGCGTGAATGAAACCAAGGTTGCCTGGTTTAATAGTTTCTTCAACATCTTTCTTTTTTTGTGAGAGTTCATTGTTTTTACCGGGTAGAGAATAACTCGGTTTGGATTTCTCCAGACCAGGTGGAGCGGCGATACCCTCTTTTGGTAAAGGTTCCCTGGGTACGGATTCGCCTAGACAGGGTCTGATATTGACAAAAATACATAGACACAAAGTAAGTACAACTATCAGGCCACAAGTGTTCCGAAACGAACCGGTCATCTCTTTTTTTTTTTTACGCACACAACCCTAATGAATATAGGGTTGAATATGTAAATACAGTGGTAATACCACTAATCGAGTAACACACTTTTTTTTTTCCGCTAAAAGCAAAATAACGTGGAGTTCCAGCCTGGAAGGCGTATCACCTGGGCAGGCAATATATACAACTTACTGCCTGTACGTCTGTAGAAATCATTTGGCCGGAAGTTATACTGACATTTCTAGTTCCGCTTCGGAAAAAAAAAAGCAATATTTTTTTTAGCCGCATTTTTACGTTTTTTTTGAGTTTTTTTTTTTAATAAAAATTTTTAGTTACGAAAAAATGTAAAATTATGTTTTAAATTTTAATAAATATTTCTTTTAAAAAGTTGTTATTATTTATTTAAAAAAAAAAAAAGGTTTGATTAAAAAAAAACAAAAAGAAAGAAAATAACCGAGAAAGTGTACTTTATCTATAAATTAAAAAAAAAAGTTATTTAAGTGATAAATAAACGAGTAATAAATTTTATTATTTTTTTCAAAATTATAAACTATTTAGAATTTATCGGCAATCTTTAAGCCATCAATAATACCGGAAGTGACGTAGTTATTTACGTCACATGACATGAACAAGTGTCTAAGTGCCACGAGTCACCTTTCACCCTTCCATGGTTGCTGAATACAGATTTAAGTGAAAATAAAGGATTTCATGATTAAATTTAATCTTTACAATAAATTAATCCCAATATAAACAATTTGAATAAGACTTTTTATAGAACTGAAATTTTTGATCGTCAATTTTTCTGGTTTAAAAAAAAAAAAGAAGAAAGTAAACAAAATACAAAAACATTATTTGCTTGAATCAATAATCGAACGAAAAAAAATTGTTCACCTTGACCTTTTACATGAATTTACTGTCGGGAGAGGGAATTAAAAAAAAAGATACAACGAAAGACAGTTGATTTTCACAATTATAATCTTCGGTTGGCATCCAATTTTAAATTTAGTGTTTCGTCCCCAACCCCCAATAGCTACCTGTGTAAATTTATCTAATTCTTTTTTTTTGTTTTTGATCGACTATCAAAAACTTAATCAACAGCTGATTAGAAATTTCGAATTTACTAAAATTTGAACCGTTTCAAAAATAAAAATAACAGATGTGTTTTGGTTTTAGAGACTGTTTGAACTTTACAATTTTAAATTATACTGAATCTCAATTTTTTTTTTTTTTTTTTTGCTTTAATAATTTAATTCTTATCCCCAAAAAACTTGAGGCTACCACAGGCTGAACATGTGAGCAACAACAAAGTTTTAAAGAAAATGGAAACAAAAGGAGCACTTATACTAAAAGAATAATAAATACTTACCTGGCAGGTAGGGATCCTCATCTCTCAGTTGCATCCCTGTATTCAGGCAGAGTGTGGCTCAGTTGTATCTGCATCAGAGAACAAATGGGCAACTGAGAGGTGCCCAGTCCCAGGAAACAGATGCCTGAGGCTACACCAACCCATTGCACTAGAGAGGTGGATCAGTGGTTGCAACAAATAGTTTTTTGGGCTGTGCAATTTTTGTCCTTAGCTTAAGCAAACCCACTCGGGTACCCCACCATAAACTTAACCTTGTGTCCAATAACAATTGTAGAACTCTGAAAGTGGTGGGGGCATTTCGGGGCCAAGATTTTTCTGAGGAGAGGAATAACTCAAGCAGCGTAATTTCTTACTAATTCTTTCATTTGGCCATAAATTACTGACTGCCTATGTATTTACATATCAAGCTGGGAACATTTTTAATTAACATCTTCCTTCAGATATGAAAATATAACTTAAGTCTCTTTCTCTCCCTAACAACATGTCTGTTTCTATTTATCTGCTTGTTTTATTTTGTTTGTTTTCCTTTCATACTGGTCTCTGTATGTGTCCTGAAAAAGCTAAATGAAAAAGAAAATGCAGAGGGAAAGTGCTGAAAGTCTGGTCAGTTTCATAATTTTTTTTAAGCTTATATGGCATGGGCAATTTTTTTCTCCACTCCTTAATTTAGGTTGAGAGCAACCTAAGACAAAGTATTTTATGACTGCAAAATTATGAAAAAAAAAAAAAAAAAAATTCAGCTACCCTTTTTATTCCATTCACACTATTTGAAACTTAAGTGCAATCTGATGTATTGGACATAAACTGGAAATGTTATTCAACATGTTCAAGCTTCGTCTTCATGTGTTACATTCATCTTGTACTAACACTGTTATGAAAGACACTAAATCCATTTTTTCTTTCTTCCAGCTATGCATTAAATAGACTGGGTTTTCTAACCTTGGATGCTAGCCAATCTAGTCAAAGGACAACCTTTAATTCAAAATTGGAGAAAGCTACAAGAATCCACACCATCTTTTTTTTAAACATTATGGTGATTCATATAAAAAGAGAAGGGATTTTTGGAGAGCCGTGATCGATTATGTCTTGAAGGGATACAACATTTTAAAAAGTAGAAATAATGAAAGAACCAAAACAAGGAGAATGAAAATTTTTATTTTTTTTAGTGTCTTTAAACAAATAACAAATAACGATCTTGTTAGGGGAAGTTTTGTGGGAGTAAAAAAGTGGACATTACACTGGTTATGGTTGTAGGTAAATTAATCTTAGATTCTTTAAGTATGGATTTATAAAAGTTGGTGGTATAATAAATAATAATTGATGGGAAGATATTTCTTCATAACAAATTGTGTTCTTTCCTTATCCGGATGAATAAGTGTGACAGGAGGGAAATATACATGTATACTGTTATGAATATAGATAACCACACACACACCTACACACGTATAGTAAGATTGGTCTCCGTGTGGTAACAAAGCGATGATCATGTGGGAGCCTAGAGTCAGTTTTGGGATAGCAGGTCAAGGTTGGTTGACCCAGATACCCTTAGTAACAAATGTCTAGACGGGAAATAGACAGAAGCTAGATATGAGGTTGTGAAACAGCAGGAGCTAGAATTTGCGCCAAAAACAAATCACATGGAAAGCAAAGTTTGGAATTCAGTTGCAGTTTAAATCTTGTGCGAGCAAGTCACGATTGCTGGGCACTGATAAATGATGAATGAAAAAGAAAACGCATTTGAGATTATAGCGTAATTTGACCAATTCATCTTAAGCAACTCTGAATAAGAAAAAACAAACTTATAAATTCTTATTCGTTAAAACAAGAAGACGAGGCCGAATTGTTGTTTATCAAGAAAAGAAAGAAAGATAGCAATGAAGATAAGAGAAGCTGCAACGTTATTTGTATGCTGATTCCTGTTTGTTCAAAGAAGAGAAAGAAAGTGAAGCTGAGTTGCTTATCAAGAAAAGAAAGAAAGATAGCGACGAAGATACAAGAAAAAACTGAAAGGTTATTTATATGCTGATTCCTATTTGTTAAAAGAGAAAGAAAGCGAAGCCGAGTTGTTTATCAAGAAAAGAAAAGAAAGATAGCAACACAATGAAGTCAATATATGAAGGAAGAGATTTTGAAGATAAGAAAAAGCAGAATTGTTTGAGTGCAGAAAATACGATGCTTGTTTGAATAAAGAAGAATGTGGATATTTCAGATATTTGTATGCTGAAAGTACAACACTACAGTCAACTGAAAGAAAATAGAGACAGTCGTAACTACATACATTTCAAGTGGACTGCGTTTGAGTCTGAAGTTGTATAAAGAAAGAGGAGGAAGAGAGAAAAGAAAAGAAAGTAAAATAAGAGAAAAGGAACTGATATAAAGATAAGTTATTATATTCTAAGACCCAGGTTAGAACGTGCATGCACTTCCACAAATATTATGTTTCCATATACACCATACCACGTATTTATGAATTATATGGTTCTTCCCATTTATATTTTGTGTTAATCTCTTGCATTGGCATTCACCTGTATTCATTCATATTTATTGATATGTGTTGTAAATTGTTATTTCGACTACATTGGGTATCTGAATATAATTTTTGAGGTTCAGGTCATTGGACCTTCTTATTCATACTTAGATATTTTTTTATTTTAATATTTTGTTACTTATTAAAATCTTATATCAAAAATCATCTCGTCTTGTTGTTCATCCTTGAATTGTTGGTCAGCGCATGTGTTGATATTGAAGCAGACCTGGGAAGATTGCAATTCGAATAGCAATCTTATTTTCTTATTTTTGTTTATCATTGTCCATTTGTCATGATCTAGGAGAGATAACCTGTATCTGTCCATAGATGTGGAAATGTAAATATTCCCGAATCGACGTGTAATCATCTTGATGGTTATCGTCAAGGCATTCATATGACAATACGAATAAATACCCAATGGTTTTTATTATAATAGAGAGGATTATTATAATGTTTACTTGTGTTTATGCAGTCATTCATAGTTTATTAGTTTGTTTATTATTTACTTAAATTTATTTGTATTTTTCTGTTTATTTTATTTAGGGGTGGGGCTTGGTTATCATATTTTAGTAGTTTGAAGTAGTGGCTTGGTCTAAAGTACTTTAGATTATCTAAGTTGTATATAGTGCATTTATTTGCATTGTTTGTGGCATCATTAAATTCTAGTTTCTGATTTTTTAAGTAACAATAACAATTTGTTTTCAGAAGAGCATTTTGAGATAAGATCTGATCTCTCACACTCTCTACATCTAAACTTATTTATAAATGGAACTTTGTCTGTGTGTGTGTGTATATCCGTTACCTATAGACTCTGAAACGGCTGAACTGATTTCCTTGAAAATTTACACCGTTGTACTATAAGCATCTGCAAGTGTTCTTAGCTAGGTTTTTTGTCGAGGTACACCCGATAAATATCGAAAATTGATAATCGAAAAAATTGGTTTATAGAAGGAGTGGTCCAATTTTAATCAAATTTGATACACTCATAGGCAAAGACATAAGAAACGATATTCAGAAGTTTCAAGGTTGCAGCTTTTACAATAATGCAGAAAATCAATAATATATATATATATATATATATATATATATATATATATATATATATAAAAGGCAAGATACCGGGTCTGATCAAAATCAGTTTTTCAGCCCTTTTATTTTAGTTTTTGCTTCGAGTTTGGCTCTAAGTAGGTATAATTGTAGTTCTTAGTCTCAGCCATGATACCAATTACTCAGAGGACTTATTTAGCCTTCAAAATTCAGTTTACGATGAAAAAAACTTATTTAATATTGATACCAGGTAATCAAAATTTGACTTACATCCATTCATTTTTCTTTCAGTCTACAGTTTCATTTTAAGTGGAAACAACTATTGCTTTTTAGTCTTTCGTGCCAACATCCAAAGAGTCTGAGCTCCAGGACCATGGATTAGTTTTAAAGCTTTCATTACACCCAAGCAATGCCAGGCTATACTGCTAGTTATATATGAGAGTGTGCGTGTTTGTGCCCCGATTACATTAATTTAAGTGTGCTACTAAGCTGACATCTACATTCCACCCATTTACTGTTGAAATAGCTAAATGTTACTGCCACTTCTACTCCAACAGTTTCTTTTCTCACACTTCCCACCTGTGGAGCTCCCTTCAGTTTATTTACTTCCCTGATAAATATAATCTTAAAATATTTAAATTCAACGTCAATCACCATCCTCCATTTTCTTGAATCTCGTTCAACTTTAGTCCTTTCCCCAATCTATACTGTCTTGTCTCACTTTCACTGTTACCCCTTGTATACTAGTGGCATTACCACCTTGCTTGGGGTGAAAAGTTGTCAAAGGTTCTTGTTTAAACCTACAGTTCTCTTTGTGTAAAAAAGTAATAACATCCTGAGGAGACATTCTGACTGGATCTTTTGTAGTCTTTATGCCTCTCTATGTCGGCCACATATATCCAGTGCCCACTTCCTGCCTGTCTCCAACAGCTAACTGACTTGCAATCTATATTTGTAGCATGCAATAATCTAATTTTTCTGTTGCAATCTTGTCAAAATAATTATTTTACTTGTCAAAATAATTATTTTACTGTTTTGCCTCCAAAAGCTTGCTATCAAAAAGTATTCCTCCTTTAACTTCAGACAAAGTAACCTGTCAAGCAAGATTTCTGACAGGTCAGATAGTGTGTTAAATATTCTGCTGCCTGTTCCTGATCAAACTAACCATGTCAACAAAATGCCACATATTTATAATTGCTTGTAAAATCAACATTACCATCTTTCAGGTACTTTTTTTTGGGGGGGGGGGTCACTTCTTTAGACTTAACTTTTTTATCAACACATTGTGTGTTATTTAAAGCCAAAACATATTTTGGATTGTAAAAATAATTCATGTTGTGTGTGTGTGTGTGTGTGTGTGTGTGTGCCTGAGACTATTGGATTTATGCTTATGGCATATCACGTTCGATCACCGAAATTAAGCAATGCGAGCCTGGTCAGTACTTAGATGGGTGACCACTTGGGAATACCAGGCGCTGTAAGCGTTCAGTGACAGATGTGCCTTGTGGTGCAGTGGATATCGGCTTGGAAAGAGAAATCGGTGAGCCGAGTTCGAATTCCAGTTGAGTGCCCTGCATTCACATAAGCACTAGTAACCTTGGGAAAGGTATTAATCCATCACTTCCCTACAGTTATGGGTTAAATAACAGGATGGGGCCTGGTGGTAACCCATCTAGTGTTGGTGTCACAATAAAAACACCCTTGGTAGTCCTGGCGAAGCATCAAGTATTCAGCTATCAGACAAGATTATGAATTTCGCCACAAAACTGTGCCAGGGTTCTAAATGCACAGGAAATACTGGAGGGGTGTGGTGAGTTCTATCTTGGCCAAGGCCGCAAGACAACGACAATTGGATTAAAAATACTTTCAGAATAGCGATGATTTTCCCCAGATACAATTCCTACTATTTAACCCATAGCTGGGTGTGAGATCGATTCATACATTTCCTAAGGATATTTGTGTGTAAGTGAATGTAATGAACCTGACTGAAATTCAAACATAGCTCTCAGATTTCTCAGTCTGAGCCACTATTCATTGTATCACCTGCACATCAACCAGTTCTTTAGAATCTGCTTCAGTGATGGGAATGTTTCATTACCACGAGATTGCTCTTTCTGGATTATCAAGTTGGAACGAAAGATATTCAAAGCTTTTACCATTTATCTCCCAAAATAATAAAAGAGTGAGAAATTATAGCATAAAGTGGAGATGATCAAAATTTCTATCAAAAGAAAACAGTGGTGAGAGCTAAGTAAAGGGGCCAGTTACCCATGTCTATTGTACAGGTGTAGAGGCCCATCCCTTGTTCCCTGTTTAGGATATGGTTCCCGGCTTTCTCTTTTCCAATCTTTTCATTCTTATGTAGCCCCCTGCGCTTCAGTGGCATTACGGCCTTGCTTGGGGTGATATGATTAAAAAAAAAAAAATAGAAAAGTTTTTTGATCAACCTTTATCAAAAGAGGATCACTAATAAATTGAAACTATTAAGCAATAAACCTAAATTACTAATAGAAACAAGGTAAATTATTCTGCAATTAATCCTCATCTGTTATCTCATTATTTCAAATATTTTATAGGAGTAGATAGGTTTGGCTATCGTCAAGTTCACACTTGTCCCCTGTCTTTTGAATGGGAGCAGAGGTTAATCCTGGGTTTCCATTTTAGGATTGGGTTTTGGGCTCCATTTAAAGTAAACATCAACTCTATACTTCTAACATCTCTACCTGAACTCTGAAATATATATATATACATATATATATTTTTTTTTTAATCATATCAGCCCGAGCAAGCCGGTAACACCACTGAAGTGCCGGGGTCTACGTAAGAGTGTAAAGATTAGAGGAGAGAAAGCCGGAAACCACATCCTAAACAGGGAACAAGGGATGAGCCTCTACACCTGTTCAATAGACGTGAGTGGAGTGTGAACCAGGCGATAGTTTAGTCTATCTACTCCAATTGAAAAAAAAAAAAAAAAAGTGAAAAGATTGTAAAAGAGAAAACCGGAAACCACATCCTAAACAGGGAACAAGGGATGAGCCTCTACACCTGTTCAATAGACGTGGGTGGAGTGTGAACCGGGTGATAGTTTAGATTATCTACTCCAATTGAAGAAGAAGAAAGAAAAAAAAAAGGAAACGGTGGTGAGTTAACTAAGTTTTAACTTAGTTAAAGTCCGGTTAAAGAAATCTCTTTGAAAAAAGGTAAACACTCATTCAAATAACCATGAAACTATTTCAAAATTAGCCACAAAACAAAAGAACTAGTACGTTTGCCTATCAACCATATCACATTTGTCCCCAGATTTTGAACAGTAGTAGAAATTCATTCCCTGGTTTCTAGTTTAGGATTGGGTTTCTCATTTCTTCCCCAGTCTACTTTCTCACCATACTTCTAACGTCACCGCCTGAACTCTGAAATGTTATTCCCTAATTAAATTTTGATCTCTTCAAATCTAGGGTTAACCATTCAGTCAGTTAAGTGCCATACATCATACACACTTGGGCGGTCATGTCTCGAAAGAGACATGACTGACTGGGCAGAAGATTATCCCACAATAGGTTGCCATTTAAAAATTTTAGTCAGTTAAGTGCCATACGTGATACTCGTTTGGGCGATCATGTCTCGAAAGACACATTCCTAACAGGGCAGATTTGTCCTCAGTAGGTTGCCATTGCTTTCTGCGGTAGACTGGTTGCCGACCAAGGCTATAGAACCCGATCTGTCCTGTTATTTAACCCATAACTGGAAGGAATAGACGGATTAATACCTTTCCCAAGGGTATTTGTGCGAAAGTGAATGCAATGAATTCAGCTGGAATTCGAACTCGGCTCCCCGATTTCTCGTTCCGAGCCGATATCCAATGCACCACAACGCACATCTCTTAACCATTCTTTAATAGCCCCCAAAAATTCACTTTTTGCCCTTTCTTATGCTCATACAACACCACACAGTAACTCTTTACTTTGAGTGGCTTGTACACCTTGTAGGTCAACATTAGGGGGAAAAAAAAAAAAAAAAAAAAGAAATGCTGGTAATGACTGAATATATAAGCAATGATAAAGCTTTAAAGAAAATGGAAACAAAAAACAAACTTATACTTAATATCAAAAAGAGAGTTGAAATCTTTAGGGCACATAATGAGGAAAGAGGGCTTGGAAAATCTGATACTCACAGGACAATTGGAGACAAGAGGGACAGGAAAACAATGCATAACCTACTTAGTGAGCTTGAGTAAATGGATAGTGAAAAAAGGTTTAATAAAAATTGTGGAGAGCCATGATCATCTATGTTTTAATGGGATACAGTACATAAAGAAGTAAAGATCAACTTATAACACCAAGTAACAGGCTTCTAAGTCCTTAGGGTCATAGCGAGCACCAATTGTATTGTAGCTATAACAGCAGTGGTGTCACTAGAGAAAGACAACATGACTGAACCCCTTCCTTTTCAGGTTGTTTTTTGGAATTTTTTCTTCACCTAGACTGGATGCCATCCAAAGAGAGCTCAGTCTGCCTTGCTATTTAACTCATAACTGGGCATAGAAGAGAAGGACTCATACTTTTCCAAGTGTATATGTGTGAAAGCCAATGCAATAGCCTTGGCTGAAGATTGAACTCCACCTGCACATCCGACACTAAGTCATTTTAGCAAATAAAAAGAAAAAAAACAAATTTGCTACTCATTTTGGCACCTAGAAATAAAAAATGTGATTTAAATATTAAAAAAAAAAATGACGAATATGCAGCACTGAATTTTGAAACATTATATATATATATATATATATATATATATACACACACACACACATTTTTATTTGGAATTGAGTTGATTAACAACCTTGGTTTTAATCTTTTGGTATCTTCAGGTGTTTAATATCAACTGATTCTTTAACGTTATTTTTTCAAACTTGTAACAGGGATTTTTAGAACGCACAACTAGAATCTTAAAATAACTGAAATTTCAGAATAAGGGAGATGTTTTTCAAGAATTGTAAACACTTTCATTCGGATCCGGTTCACACTCCGCCCACGTCTATTGAACAGGTGAAGAGGCTCATCCCTTGATTCCTGTTTAGGATGTGGTTTCCGGCTTCCTCTTTTCCAATCTTTTCACTCTTACGTAGCCCCCTGCACATCAGTGGCATTACCACCTTGCTTGGGGTGATGTGATTAAAAAAAAAAAAAATTTGTATCATCCTAAAATATACTTTCTGATGTGTTTACATCTGAAAATTACTTCTGCATTTTCTTTAAGTAACCATTCTCATTTTGGAAATAATATTATGGCAAACTTTTCTTCCTGGTACAATCTGCAGACACCACCACCGTTGTAAGGTTTGCCTTTTTCTAATATGCTCCATGTTATATCAGGGTCTTTGCTGTTATTTTTTCTTTTAATTTCTACGTGGTTAGCCTATTTGATACAATTCTTGAAGCTTTTATTTTTATGTTTTAATGGATACCCACATCTGAGTAAATGTTTTGTTTTTAATATTAAATAGTATATTTATTTATTTGCATCTACTGGCCTGAATATTCAAGAAATTTTGTTTAAATTCAAATATGAGTATCCATTAAAAAATAATTTGTAAACAAATAAATTAAAATTATATATACACACACACTATTGTTCATCCAATACAAGGCCCAAAAGCCACTCAAAGTAGATGGATACTCAAGAGCATTGTTGTAAGGGAGTAAGAAGTGGAAGTAAGAAGATCATATTTGGAAGATATGTAGAATTGATAACTCCTGATCTGAGACTTGGAGAGGTTAAGATTGTAGTAATCAGGGAAGTATCCTCTCAGGAATCTATTCTACAAAGTAACATTTCTGGGGAAGAAGCTGCCTGAGTGAAACTTCCTCTTTACCAATGGAATATGAAGAGAATGAAGATGAGTTGACCATGTCTCTTCATATTCATGCAAAACAAGTTTTTTACCAGCAATAATTTAATTTACAAATTCTAATAAAGTTACTTGTTTTCTTACCTTTGCTATGTAGCGAAATTAGAAAGTTCCCAGGCTGTATGTGCTCTTGATTGTTTTATTCAACGGAAGGGTGTGTGTGTGTTAACATATGTCTGGCAAACTCCTGCGGTCTTTCACCAATTAGACAGCTTTATCCTACATTATGTTTTAATTCCTGCTTGTGTCAGTGTGAACAAAAGCTGCTCACAATGGAACAGAAAGTGAAATAACACCATAAGGAGAGAAAGTAAACAAATCCTACTTCTGGGGAGGTAGTAAGTGACACTTGGGACATCTTAATACTGTCCAACAAATTTCTTAGGTAAATTTATGAGGGTTGGCTGAAAATCTTCAAGGCTGACAATAAAGGAGTGATGATAAGGCTGACAATAAAGGAGTGATGATAAGGCTGACAATAAAGGAGTGATGATAAGGCTGACAATAAAGGAGTGATGATAAGGCTGACAATAAAGGAGTGAAGATAAGACTGACAATAAAGGAGTGATGATAAGGCTGACAATAAAGGAGTGATGATAAGGCTGACAATAAAGGAGTGATGATAAGGCTGACAATAAAGGAGTGATGATAAGGCTGACAATAAAAAAGTGATGATAAGGCTGACAATAAAGGAGTGATGATAAGGCTGACAATAAAAAAGTGATGATAAGGCTGACAATAAAGGAGTGATGATAAGGCTGACAATAAAGGAGTGATGATAAGGCTGACAATAAAAAAGTGATGATAAGGCTGACAATAAAGGAGTGATGATAAGGCTGACAATAAAAAAGTGATGATAAGGCTGACAATAAAGGAGTGATGATAAGGCTGACAATAAAGGAGTGATGATAAGGCTGACAATAAAGGAGTGAAGATAAGGCTGACAATAAAGGAGTGATGATAAGGCTGACAATAAAGGAGTGATGATAAGGCTGACAATAAAGGAGTGATGATAAGGCTGACAATAAAGGAGTGATCATAAGGCTGACAATAAAGGAGTGATGATAAGGCTGACAATAAAAAAGTGATGATAAGGCTGACAATAAAGGAGTGATGATAAGGCTGACAATAAAAAAGTGATGATAAGGCTGACAATAAAGGAGTGATGATAAGGCTGACAATAAAGGAGTGATGATAAGGCTGACAATAAAAAAGTGATGATAAGGCTGACAATAAAGGAGTGATGATAAGGCTGACAATAAAAAAGTGATGATAAGGCTGACAATAAAGGAGTGATGATAAGGCTGACAATAAAAAAGTGATGATAAGGCTGACAATAAAGGAGTGATGATAAGGCTGACAATAAAAAAGTGATGATAAGGCTGACAATAAAGGAGTGATGATAAGGCTGACAATAAAGGAGTGATGATAAGGCTGACAATAAAAAAGTGATGATAAGGCTGACAATAAAGGAGTGATGATAAGGCTGACAATAAAAAAGTGATGATAAGGCTGACAATAAAGGAGTGATGATAAGGCTGACAATAAAGGAGTGATGATAAGGCTGACAATAAAGGAGTGAAGATAAGGCTGACAATAAAGGAGTGATGATAAGGCTGACAATAAAGGAGTGATGATAAGGCTGACAATAAAGGAGTGATGATAAGGCTGACAATAAAGGAGTGATGATAAGGCTGACAATAAAGGAGTGATGATAAGGCTGACAATAAAAAAGTGATGATAAGGCTGACAATAAAGGAGTGATGATAAGGCTGACAATAAAGGAGTGATGATAAGGCTGACAATAAAGGAGTGATGATAAGGCTGACAATAAAGGAGTGATGATAAGGCTGACAATAAAGGAGTGATGATAAGGCTGACAATAAAGGAGTGATGATAAGGCTGACAATAAAGGAGTGATGATAAGGCTGACAATAAAGGAGTGGTGATAAGGCTGACAATAAAGGAGTGGTGATAAGGCTGACAATAAAAAAGTGATGATAAGGCTGACAATAAAGGAGTGATGATAAGGCTGACAATAAAGGAGTGATGATAAGGCTGACAATAAAGGAGTGATGATAAGGCTGACAATAAAGGAGTGATGATAAGGCTGACAATAAAGGAGTGGTGATAAGGCTGACAATAAAGGAGTGGTGATAAGGCTGACAATAAAGGAGTGGTGATAAGGCTGACAATAAAGGAGTGATGATAAGGCTGACAATAAAGGAGTGATGATAAGGCTGACAATAAAGGAGTGATGATAAGGCTGACAATAAAGGAGTGATGATAAGGCTGACAATAAAGGAGTGATGATAAGGCTGACAATAAAGGAGTGGTGATAAGGCTGACAATAAAGGAGTGATGATAAGGCTGACAATAAAGGAGTGATGATAAGGCTGACAATAAAGGAGTGATGATAAGGCTGACAAATCTTGCACCCATTAATTTTAACTGTTTTTATTACCTCCATCTTAAGGCAGAGAAGTTGTATTTTGTCATGTTTATCTGTCTGTGGTCAAGATACCTAAAGACCCTCTGGATGAATTTGGATGAAACTTTCAGGGATGATTGACCTCATGACTGGCACCAACTGATTAGGTTTTTGGTTTGGTCTAGTATGTGATAACGTT
>JBBBDQ010000882.1:2517500-2652412 GCA_037127315.1 Ascarosepion bandense
TATATATATATATATATAAAGGGAGGGAGGGAGACAGACAGCAAGAGAATTCATTCAAACAAGTTTTTTGAAAATTGATCAAGAACGTTTTTCTTTATTTTACTTTTTCCAATTTGTGTACAAGTTGTTGCATGTCTGGATCAAATTTATGGAGACTATCCAAAGTACATCATGTTTTTTTGTTAAGGTATTTTTAAGGATCTGTTGACGTTATCTGGAATGTTAATGTTATTAGTGTCATAGAGAAAAGTTTTTATTAGCTCCATCCTTGAATGTATTTGAGATAAAAGTGACATCAGGTGTAGAATGGTCTGTTACTTTATTTAAAGGACATAGCATTTAAACTAAAAGAAAAATAGCCTGTTAGCAGTTGACAGGATTTAAAGGACAAGAAAATTAACAAATGTTTAAATTTTATCCCCTGTAGTAAAAAATATTGTAATTGATGTGGGTTATTTTTCTATATTTTTTGGGCATGTATTTTGGGTCTTTCCTTGCAGTAAGTCCTCAATAACATTTGGATATCATCTAATCAAATATTGGATGTGATTGATTTGTGTATGAGACAAGTTTTGATAAGTGGCAAGTTAAACCATGAAAGTGTGTAGTGGTAAGTCATGATATATATATATATATATATATTTATTTTTTTAATCGTATCACCCCGAGCAAGGCGGTAACGCCACTGATGTGCAGGGGGCTATGTAATAGTGAAAAGATTGGAAAAGAGAAAGCCGGAAACCAAATCCTAAACAGGGAACAAGGGATGAGCCTCTTAACCTGTTCAATAGACATGGGTGGGGTGTGAACCGGGCGATAGATAGAGATCTATCTACTCCAATTGAAAAAAAAAAACAAAGTGAGAACGAACAGAAAGATCAGAATTTGTAAAAGACTTTTATCGAATAAGGCCATGGTTCCCCCCACCCCCGGGGTAAATTACCCAGTCATATATATATATATATATATATATATATATATATATATACACACAGATGCTGATATGTGTGCATCCTGCATCCCTAACGCATAAAAATAAAAAGGACACAAGAAAATCGTATTCATGTGTCTCAGGGATGCACCTAAATTTTCCCATAATAAAAAAAAAACAATATATGTGGATTCTCACCGAAGTGGCAGAAAGTAGCTTTGGTTTATTTTGAACCGGAAATTTCCACCAAAAATAACATGAGAGAATTTACCCATTTTTTGTGTTTTCCACCTCCCACCACCATTTCAAGCTAACTGTTTCCAGCTTTTTTGGAAACTGAACAGTTTAAATTTGTGAGAGGGTTGGTGAGATGAAATGAATTTACACTGGATGGGGTACATGGTGGTGATTAGACGGCTTTAGTTGTTTCATCAAAGAAAGCTTTCCCCATCCTCTTCCTCAGAGAAAAAATAAATAAGTTGCTTTGAAATAATACTCAACTGAAATAAATTAATTTTCTTCAAAATAATTTGGGTCCATTGAAAACAAACCTTACCAATCCGATTGGGGATGGATTAAAACCATGAGTATCAACAACTCCTTGAAATTATCATATGCACAAAAGCCCATGTTGTTGTTGTTTTTAAGCACCCAGAAGAAACATTAAAAAATGAATAAAACTGACCTCTTCTGTTAATTCACCCCCAAAATAAAAAGCCTGGTAGCCGGTAATTAGGTGTGTCCATTCATTTTCGATATCTAAGATTTAAAATTAAAAAAGATTTCTTGAAGCTTTTATTTTTAGCTTTTTAATTGAAATTTAAATGATTAGATTTATTATTTCCAGTAAGCAATATACTCTGGTGTATTTTAAATAGAAATTATATTGACTGGAATCTCATAAAATTTTCCAATTTTTAAAATTTTTTCAAGTTTTTGGATATTTTTCTTTTAGTGATCGACACATTTTTAAACAAAAGTTGATTCTTGGTTTTAAAAATCTTGTAAAACAAAAAATAGTTTTGTGACACGTTTTTCTTTGGAAAATTAGCAAATTTAATGTTAAATTAATTTGATTTACACAAGTATAAGTCTGAGCTCCAGGACTATGGATTAGTTTTCATACACCTGAGCAACGCCGGGCTATACTGCTAGTATATATAAAATTGATTCCCATTAGAACAAATATTATAATACTGCTGCCATATCTGGTCGGGTGCTCTTGCAATTCCCCTAGGTGACAAAATCCAATGGAGAATCTATAATGTTATCGATTCTGACTTGGCTGCTCGGATACAGTCACTTTCTCACTGGCGCAATGTGGCTTTCCTGTGTCTCTTCTACAAATACTTTCACGGCTTCTGCTCTGATGAACTTAGCTCACTGATGCCCCCTATATGCTAATTTACTCGAGCCACAAGATTAGCAACTAGGTCCCACCCTTTTACTGCGAAACCAATAAAATGTAAACGCAAATTCTATTCCAGCAGCTTTGTTTCTCGCATTTCCGAAGTGTGGAATTCCCTTCAGTTTACTTGCTTTCCAGACAGCTACAATCTCACTAACCTGCATCCTCTCTCTCATGCTCCTTTCTCTGTCCACTCCACTCTCATCAGTATTCTCATCCTTCTTTTACCCACTTCCTGACACCCCCTATAACCTGTCACTCTTTCTCATAACTTTCCTCCTATGTAACCCCCTGCAAAACAGTGGCAGTAAAATGCCTTGCTTGGGGCGATATGATAAAAAAAAACACAACTGACTAAAATAAAAGTTTCATGCCTGATGACTGTAGATATGTGCATTGAAAAAATTGACATTGAAAATTTTTGAATTTGAATATTTTTGAATATTTAAAAAAAATTTTTTTCTTTCGTTTCTTTCTTTTTCCCTCCCTTCCTTCTTTTATCTCTCTTACCACCTTTTTTCCGTGTTGCTTAAACTTATGTTGATTTAACACGGATGTCTGTTAATTTTTAGTTACATTCTCTTTTTTTTGCGAACCCAGACGATGTCAATTTTTTCTTTTCTTATTTATTTGAATTTATTCTATCTTTTTCTTTTTCTTTTTCTTTATTTTTATTTTTATTGTATTTTATTTTTTAATTTCTTTGCAATCTATTTAAAAAGGATAAGTAGACTAATTTTTCTCCAGTTTCTGAAAGGTTTTTTCTGTTGCTGAGGTGATGTGTTGTCCCCCGTGGGGATCTTCATATCGAAATGGCCATTCAACATCTTTGAATTAATCCTTTTTTAATATATATATATATATATATATATATATATAAAAAGAATTATTTTAGATTTGTGAATATTCATTTTTTTAATATTAAGCATAAAGGGAGATTACTGGTGCTTTTTTAAAAAAAATGAAAAGAAAATACAAAACAGTTTATATTAAAAATTAATCTGGATCAACATATTTCAGCAGGTATTTATTTTTATACCTAAATGTAATCATCAATTCATTTCTCTTGTTTCATGAGCCAGGGTTATTTAAATGTTTTAAAATAACTAATATTTTACAAGGCATAAATTACATCTATCACCTTTTCCATTGTTAAGATCTGACATTAGCTATATGATGGGTGTATTACCACCATTCTTTAATTGCCAGAAATATCTAAAGTGCTGTTTATGTATTTCATATTGCCAAAAGACACACACACACACACACATATATATATATATAACAACTGAATTAAAAAAAAAACAACTTTATTTTAGATGACATATTTTTTTTTAAATAATAAACTCTAATCTCTGTATAATATTTGACTGTGCCAACATTTCAGTAACCAAATATTTTTATTAAAATTTAAATTAGGTAATGGTTAGTCTATACTCAGCACCTGATGACTGCATTGTGCATGAAACACTGAATAGTGATCCTAGTGAAGTATATTTATATATATATATATATAGAGAGAGAGAGAGAGAGAGTATTTGGGCAGCAATCTCTCTTTTATACAGGCTTCATTGAAAATGACAAAGTATTATCATTAAGTTTTTTATATAATTTTTCATGTGTTCGTACAAAAGCTTTGGACAATTCAAGTTTCTAAAAGAAAAAAGTTATACGAACACATGAAAAATTATAAAAAAAACTTAATGATAATATCTTGTCTGTCATTTTCAATGAAAAACACACACACACACACACACACACATATATATATATATATTTAATAAATGTAGAATATTTGGTATTTAAGTCAGATAAATTCTGATAGAGACAAACTCAAAAGAACTCAATGTTAAATTTATTTATTTAATTTAACAAAGTAATATAATCTAGAAAACATTTTTAGATATTCTACAATTTCATGGGTAATACATATTTTGCAGCCAAACTTGCTGCTTGTCAGACCCAAATGATGCAACAGTTAATAATTCAAAATCATTCAGAAAAGAATCACATACTAACGTGCCCATATCAAGAACAGATATTTGTAATGGTAATCTACAAAAAACATTTCCTCACTCATTTAAAAAACATATATAAAGAGGAAGATATATATTTTTATATATCAAGACAAGTATTGGGGAAATTGTATGACAAAGTGGAAAAAGTTTTAATTGTTATGCGTTTTGTTTTTCAAGACTTCAGACTAAATTTGTTTTGTTGTTATGACTGCACTTGCATGCGGCAGAGGGTTGCTGGGAATTTTAAATTTTTTTTTTGTAGCTGAATTCATTTAGTGTCGTTTTCTTCCCATCACTTGGCGGACCTGAAGCTGACTACCACCAAATTTGTTGTTTTTCATTTTTTTTTTACTTTTTTCAGAGCAATCTAATTGGTTATTACATAAGGTTTCCGATTATAAAAACATTTTTTTTTAAATTTCAATATTTAAACAATTTTAGTGGGGCTCACTTTCTCATACAAGGTTATAGTAAATTGATCCTCCATTTTGGAACCGCTCGTGTTGGGGTTGCTTTGTTTTGTTTTTTTTGGGACAAGTTGTTGCTCTTGTTTTTGCCTTTTTCAAGTTTTCTTTAGTTCTTATGATGGCATCTTCCTCAGAAACCCCAAGAGTGGCTTTATTCAAAAATTTCGCAAAGGATTCAGCAGCTGAATAAGTGCAAGCAAAAAAGTTAATTGCAAAGAATCTATTTACTATAAGGTTGTATGAAAAACTGAGCCACCCTCGCTAAAATTGTCTAAATGTTGAAATTTTTACAAAATTTTTTGTCAATCGAAAAGTTTAGGGTTTAATCGATAAGATTGCACGGAAAAAAGTAAAAATTGACAATCAACCAATTTACAGGTGGTGGTAATGTCGTACCGGCGAGTGGTTCCAAAATGAAAGATCGATTTACTATAACGTTGTATGAAAAACTGAGCCACCCACCCCACTAAAATTGTTTAAATAGTGAAATTTTTCCAAATTTTTTTTGTTAGTCGGAAAGTTTAGGATGTAGTTGATATGATTGCACTGGAAAAAAAAAAAAAATGGAAAACAACAAATTTAAAGGTGGTGGTAATCTCCTTCAGGTCCGCCCATTACTTTTCTAAGTAGGTATTCTACGCTGTGATATTGGAAAATCTGCTAGGAGTGGTGAAATGTTGTAAGAGCCAGGGCGCAAATTTACTGTGGATGACTTGTGATTAAGACATCTAGACCGTAGTGAATTATTTTCTCCTTTAATCAGGGTATCGTTTTTTATGTCAAAATTGTCATCAGTCTCGTTATGGTAGGCAACCAATGCAGTTGGCGTATTATTTTGTAAACTATATCTTTTGCATTCCTATAATCTTTCTAAAGTTAAAAATACAATCTCATATCTTTCTAAATTCGACATAAGATTTTTTACTACTACATCCAAATAAAAGACAGTCAGTATTAAATAAAACAATAAGCTAAAACCTAAAGGTGTTTACTCCATCATCTGTAATAATTGCCACAAAGAATACATAAGAGAAACAACCTCAAAGAATCTAAATAAAAGATTAAATATCATGTTTGTGCTAAGTTTTTTATTATTTTTTTATTGTTTCAGATGTAGTAGTAACAGTTTTTATGCTGAGTTTAGAAAGATTATATGATACGAGATTATATCTTATCTACTATCAAAATTCCTTAATGATATCATTACCCCTTACCTACCAATTATAGCAGCACATCAATCCACGAATTCATTTGAATTCTGAAAACTATTCAACCTTACCAAGATATCTTAGCAGAACTCAACATTGAAAATTTATTTCCAAACACCCTCATCGATCAAACTATTGACACAATTCTGAACTTGGGTGTATAAAAATAATTCCATTCCACCTCCATCCAGCAACCAAATATCCTCAAAAGATTATTGCATTCCTGCACAACCAAAGTTCCTTTCTACAACCATAATGGCAATACCTGCACCCAAACTAATGATGTTTATGAGAAATCTTCTTGGTCTGTTTCTCCAACTACTACACGTGCCACATGGAAAACACAATATTTATAAAAGTCACTAAACCCAAAATATATGTCTGCTGTGTCGGTAATATTTTTATTTTAGTGAAAACCAAACAAGAAATTGATAATCTCAAAACTACATTTGAAGAACACTGTATATGTTTACCCATTCTCTTAGATATAAAATAGCAATTATAAGAAGTTTCTGAAAGAGAGCACACAAGAATTCATATTCTCATTCCTTTTTTCTTAAAGAATTCCATAATATAAAACAGACGCTATTTAACAATGGTTTTCTTAACTACCTCACTGACCACTAGATTAGACTGTTTCTTTCTAAAGTAACTAATAACGATACTGAACAAACAGATAGAAACAATAACATTAAAATCTTTTCAACAAAAGCAAAATACATACCAACTATAATCAAGAAAATTTTATCTTAGAAATGTTGTAAACCCCAGTTGATCCGAACAAGAAAATTAAATTATCCAGTACAAAAAATTTTAAACAGTTAACCTTATTAACAAAAATAACACAACATCCTCAAAATAAAAACTACAAAGAACCAACATTAATTATGAGTTAAGAAACTGCATTCCTTATCAAATTAAACTTATAATTACATTGGTCACACTACTACAAGCCTATCTAGATGACTTACATTACACCTACCAGATCATAGCTCCATTAAGACTTATTTAAACACACACTCACACACAGAAACCTACTATATTCCATCTGAAACATCCTAGTAGAAAATGCAAGTATAATAGCCTCATCCGCATGTACAGAAAGATTAAACATAATGGAAGCCCTAATAATAAAAAGATTTATTTACTGGTCCTGCAATAGGTTATAGCTTGTCTCTTGCACATGTTGTTGCAATATAGTAATTAATATACACACACTCACATGTCGATGAAAAAAAACATGCAGCAGCAGTAAGATTTAAGTCTCTGCCAAATGCCAAAACAGACATGAAATAAGTTCTGAATTGGTCACAAAATCATTCAATCTTAGCCTGTCTTTCTGTTACCTTATTGGGAGATATGAAGTTCTTTGTTGCTTTTTGCCTTTAAGACAGCCAGAAAGCAATACACAATACCTCCTTGGCCTCACTCTTTCAGCCAACCTCAAGTGGAATGACTACATTGAATCAATGGCTGAATCTACTGCTAGGAAGGTCAGGTTACTGTGTTGGGCCAAGCAGTTTTTCTCATCAGAATCCATCTTGCACATAGGCAAATCTATCATTCATCTATCCATTGAGTACTGTTGTCATATCTGGTCAGGCACTGCTGCTATTCATCTCAGGGGTTCTCAACAAAATTCAAAGGTGAATCTGTAATGTAATCGATTCTGATTGGGTATCTTGACTCCAGCCACTTTCTCACCGATGGGATGTGGTTTCTCTCTGTCTCTTCTACAAATATTTTCACAGCTTTTGCTGTGATGAGCTTAACTCTCTCATGCCCCCTCTACACGAATTTACTTGAGCTACTAGACTGGCAACTAGGTCCCATCCTTTTACACTCAAATGCAGCTGCCATTTCTACCATTCAGTTTCTTTTCTCGCACTTCCCACCTGTGGAACACTCTTTCGTATACTGACTTCCCAGATAGCTACAAATGTAACTTCAATTTCAATCTCTTATCTCCTGGAGGATGTGTATTGTGGAGCAGTGGATATCGACTCAGAACGACAAATCAGGGAGCCGGGTTCGAATTCCAGTTGAATTTCTTGCATTCACTTGCGCACAAATACTCTTGGGAAAAGGTATTAATCCGTCTCTTCCCTCCAGTTATGGGTTAAATAACAGAACAGATTGCATTCTATAGCCCTGGCTGGCAACCAGCCTACTACAGAAAGCAATGGCAACCTACTGCGGGATAATCTTCTGCCCAGTCAGTCATGTCTCTTTCGAGACATGATCACCCAAAGCGTGTATCATGTATGGCACTCAACTCATCTCCTTTACTCCCATCTTTCTCTTATCCTTTCCCTGACACCCACTGTATCTTGTGCTTCTTTTTCGCTCTACTCTCACATAACTCTCCTCACACCAGTATTCCCAACCTTTTCTTATACACTCTCAAGACACCTCCCATAACTTTCTTGTAGTTCCCATGTGCACTAGTGGCAGCACTGCCTTGCTTGGGGGGAGGGGGAAATGATTATAAAAAAGACAACAAGGACACATAGGTTCCTCTTCTGGTAATATATGTCAGACCTTTCATCATTCTGTAAGGATATGAAGAGTGTTAACTCTTTTTGGTTAAGACAAATAAATACATGAGAGTCATGCAATGTCTTGTAAGTGATGAGTGTTTGTGTGGTGACAATTTATGATTGTCTTGTTTTTATGGCAAATCAACCTCGGCGGGTCATTTACTGCCAACTAAACTTTATTTATTGCTGGTAATACCTTTTTCTTTCAACAATTTATTGTTGTTTTTTATATAAGTTTTGTGTCTAGTAATACATTTTTCTTTTCGAGTATCAAGATTCATTGGGATTTGTTTTTAAGGGCAGAGTCCCCAAGTCCTACCCTTGTTATTTAACCCATAACTGGAGGGAAGGGACGGATTAATACCTTTCCCAAGGGTACCAGTGCTTAAGTGGATGCAGGGTATTCAACTGGAATTTGAACTCGGCTTACCGATTTCTCTTTCCGAGCCAATATCCACTGCACCACAACACACATCTGTCACTATACGCTTACAGCACCTGGTATTCCCAAGCAGTCACCCATCTAAGTACTGACGAAGGCTCAACGTTGCTTAACTTCGGTGATCGAGCGAGTACTGCTGTATTCAATGTGATAGGCCGTAAGCCGTGTGGTGACAAAGGCAAGTTGCTATTTAGCTGGTGTAGAGACAAGTCATGTCATTCCATACCAACTGCTGATGATAGACTGATGCTGACATGGTTGCTAGATAAGGGGATGATATTCTACCTTTGGCAACAATACAAAAGTGGGCAGTTGAATATAGGAGAAGAAAAAGTCTGGACATCCTGCAACTGTCAACAGCAAGGAAAATATTGATCGTGTTCACCCCATGGTGATGGATGACAGGTGAGTGGCTATAAATCAAATAGCCAATACTATTAGCATATCCTGTGAGAGACTTCAGAATATTCTGCGTAATGAACTTGGCAAGACAAAGTTTTCTGCTTGGTGGGTGCCACATCTTCTGAAAGCTAATCAAAAGTGCTCCAAGTTGATTACATTATGGGAAAAACTTGCATTGTTTGGGTTAGATCCATTTGGTTTTCTTGAGCATTTACTAACCCAGGATGAGTGTTGGAATTCATTTCTCTCTTTTGAGCCAGAGACAAAGATACAATGCATACAGTGAAAACACTCCTCCTCACCTGCTCCAAAGAAGGTAAATGTTGCTTCATCTGCAGGAAAGGTGATGGTCTCAGTTTCTGGAGTTACAAAAAAGTTATTGTATTTGTTCTACTAAAGGGCTACACTATGCCAACTTGTTGAGGCAGTTACAAAAAGATATCAAGACTAGATGTTAAAGAAAACTAGTGAAAGGGGTTGTTTCTGTGAGCCATTATCCATTACACTGCCGGCACTTAAGCTTACAACACCTAGTATTCCCAAAACAGTAACCTATCTTGGTATTGCTCAACAGTGTTTCAATGTGATATGGCCTCATAAAACAAAAAGTGAAATAAAATAAAACCCTACTCATTTTTAGTAATCTTACTATTTTTAACGTTCATTTAAAAAAAACCCAAACAAGTTACAACAGCCAGTGTGGAAAGGTTTATAAAAAAAAAAAAAAAACCCGAAAAAAAAAAAAAAACAATTTTTTAAAAAATAGCGAATATTGACCTCTTAGAAGAAAATTATCTCTGTATGTATCTTCACGTGACGTAGTTTTTTGTTTTGTTTGAAAAAAACAAAAGAACAAAATTGGCTTAAGTATAGGAATCTGAAAAAGTAAAATTAAAAACGACCAAAAAAAAGGCATTTAAAAACAAAAACCAAGAAAAATCTAAATAAACAACTTTTAATCTTTTGAACTAATTTTTTAAGATCTAAGAAAAATATTAAGTCAAAGTGGCCCAAGGTCAACAATAAAGAAAGAAGAAAGTAAAAAAAAAAACAATAAATGCCAAGGTTCATGGGTGAAAGCACAGATAGCTTAAAAAAGGTAAACGGTCTACCTCATCAATGTTTGTTATGAATAAAGAATTTCGAGAATTCCTTTCACTCTCCTCCAAAAATAATAATAATAAAAAAAGAATTTTCTGATGTACATGTCAACACTTCATACAATTGGTAATAATTAAAAAAAGTAAAATTTCGGTTAATTTTTTGTTGACTTTAAAGTGTTTTTATTTAGTTTTCTTTTTTGATGCACAAGGACAACATGAGAAATGCTAAAGATACGGATATACAATTTCAAGTTGTATCGTTTTTTCCTCAGATGTAAAAAAACTAAAAATATATACATGATAGTTTAAAAGCAATTTTGTAAAACGATAATAGCAACAAAAATTCTTAATAAAGATTGATTGAATAAATCAATAAAAATGCTTAAGGTGTACAAAAAAAAAAAAAAAATCAAAGTACAATAGAAATAATCTTGAAACAGAAATCAAGAACATAAAATGCAAAAAAATATAATCAAACTAATAGTCCAAAGGTCGATTTTAACTAAAGAAGAGTGTCGACTACAAAGATTAAAACAAACAAAATAATAACCGACAATTTTTCTAATATTGTCAGAGAAAATGAAAACGAATTTTACACACGTGTCATCCATTTTTTTTTTACCTGATTTTGCAGGAGACGTAAACAGTTCATGGTTACGTATCGGTCTAAGTCTTTACCGTGGAATAAAGCGACGAAGGACACGAACAGGAGACACAACTTTCCGATAGTTTTTTTTTTTTCAACCACTGATAAGAGCAAATTCGAAATTACACAATGTACAGATGATACGAGCACATGTCACCCCAAACCAGCCAGATTATCAGGAACGATAACTGGTATCAATCATTTGGTAGTTATCTACCTTGATTTTCTCTATTTCCATTTTTTTTGGCTTGATGTGCAAATAAAATTCACCACAAAATGAACAGAACACAAACTATTTTTTAACAATTCTCAGAAACTTCATATTTTTTTTACTTACCACAAGTAATAAGCTACGATGGCAGTAAATCTACAATGTTCTAAAGGTAAATATACCGTTTCCACTAAAATACAAAAGCTAGATAAACATTAAAAACACGCCTAAAATATTTAAAACCAATAACAGGCAAACAAAGTGCTTACATATTTAAACAGAAACACTAACTAAACTATACAATACAAAATTAGAACACAAATCAGAAAAGTTGTTTTATTAGCCATCCTAATTTAAGTAGATACCACCAAAATATCGCGCGGAAGCAGAAATAGACATGCTGTTGGAAATTATACAAATGTAACGGGTCTCCTCATTGGATGATGAATCCACCACATTGTTTTAAAACATTCCTGCTGATTGGCTGAGTTAAGCCGACCTCGCTTTGAAATTTTGGCGGGCTTAGAACGGAAGGGAACCCTCTTTGGTTAGCCGGCTCCGACAGAGTACGGTCGCATTTTAGTACCGCTCCTATCCTTTACGTTGCCGCGGGGCCTACAGTGGGCGCCCTCATGTCTCTATTTCCCGAGACAGTTATACCAATCAAGGTATTTTCTTTAGGCTAATGCCTTATCATTTTATTCAGAGAGACTTTCTCCAAATCAATCGTACCTTTTGTGGTATCCTTTTTGGGCAATTGCCTTACTTGTTCGAGAAAACTTCTCAAAGAATTCATCATGGCGAGTACATCGACCCCCCTTCGACCGAATGGAAATTGCTGTAGGAATCTGACCTCAGAAGATTAATTCCTGATCGTCGCGGAATTTGCAGCTCCATACGTGAACTTCACCCCTTCCAAGACGAGGCCGAACCCCCCCCCCCTCAGGTCTTCGAAGGAAGCTAACTACCGCCTCGAAAAGAGACTATACCAAGCTAAGCAGTAGCTGCAAAATCAACTTATTTTGCAAGACTAATAAACATGTTGTTCAACCCAGGTATGTCTTGTTATGTTGTTGATTTCCAAACCACTGCTTGAGCGCTGAGCTATGTGTGAATAATTTCTCACAATGCAGCGTGATATTATGGGGCCAATTAGGAATAAATAAAATAGCATAATCCTGAAGCCGATTTCTAAGAAAAAAAAATATAAATGTCATGAAGTCCAGTCCCAAGAAATAGATTAAAAAATGTCATCAAGGTCTACATCACTTAACTGTCGATATTGAAGATTCCATTCACATCCACACGCAAAACTAACACTCAACTCAGTACTGACCAAACTACAAAGAGACCACCCCAGACTACAGCGCCACTGTCCACAGTAAAAATTAAATGCTACCTGTCTATTTTATTCACGTTACTACTACGCACGCATACACATACTAATTCTTTCACGCACACATTCATGTAACTGTGGTGAGTACGAAATAAAAGTAACTCCCTTTTATCACACTTTACAAATTCGCTAAAATCTTTTTGACTAATAGAAAAAAGCATTGATCCCGTACTGAAGGAAAAGGACGAAGCCAAATTTCGCGAGTCTGTGTGAATTATTTTCTAACAAATGAAAGAGGAGCGATTTACACGACAGAGAAATTAACAAGTGTTATTTGATATAAATAGAGAGAGAAAGTTGAATCTGTCAGATAGGAGCTGAGATCAGATAGGACATTGCCACAATGTAAAAAAGAAATTTCAAAACGCGGAACCGGACATAAGGTTCCGGCGACACATACATTCACTCTCCCTCTTCTTCTTGCGTGAGATTTTCCTTTATCTCTTCGTATTTGTCTTCGCCTATTTGCCGTCAGCAAAAAGAAGAAGACAACAGCAACAATAAGTCAATTCAACTGACTCCTAAAAATTAACGTCGATAAGCACTTTATTGCTTTTTCTTCACACTCGCCGGTCACAAAAAGAAAGAAAGGTACAAAGACCTTACTACTACACTAAACTCTGGATTCATGTAACTCTTTACTCATATTTCTCATAGGACAATTTCACAGTTTGATTGTTTCGTACAAACAAATTGATGTTATTCTGTTCTGTAAATAAATTTCTACTTATCTATACAGATAAAACACTTTTATTCTTGTCAATCTTTGATGATAATCTTAACTTGTGGGGAGTTCGGTTATGTTTGGCACAAGGCCAATTTAATAAACATGATCGAGCTCCCTACTTTATAACCACATTTCACTGCTCTCACATACGTACGCAATACAGTTCATATTCTGTCCAAGAACTCTACTAACAACCAAAAAAAATAAAAAAATAAAAAAAATAGGATCACCATAAAAATGGTCAAAAGTTATCTTCCCTACACCATTCAAGGGAGTCCGTTCCCCAGCTAATAGGTGCATGCTGGGAGACAAGAAGAAGAGACATCCGGTAGAAGCCAGCAAGCATGGGAGGTAGAACTCTTCCAGGCTCTCTATAAACACATCCTTAATCAACATCCACAACTGTTCGTTTGTACTCATGTTTCTACAATAATAAATTCCCTAGTTATTTCCAATACCCGGCGAGTGTGTCATTTTTCCATTCATTACCGTTTTATTTTGTCATGTTAAAACCATAAAAAAAGACATTACTCATTCAATACATTTAACCAACTTCTTGCATTCTTGTTATATATAAAATTAATGTTATTTTTTAATACTGCGTTGTCTTTTACTACTGAATTTTATTCTTTCTATGAAAGTCGTGGGGTTATTTTTAAACGGTCAAGTTACGAGCAGACCTACGACAATAATTTATGTTATTGTATTGAATTCCAACACTCCGAAATTTGACGTTTAATAAAAACCCGATTAGAAGGATTTCTCAAATATTTTCACCAGTTTGGCATATATATATATATATATATATATATATATATATATATATATAACAGAAAATTTTGCCATGTTTCAGAATGATACTTCTACTAAAATGCAGGTATCATTGAGGTTGTGCAGGATACCTACCGATTAAAAGGAGAATTTAATGCAGGGTAACCTGTCCGCAAAATACAACACTAATTTTAAGAAAGAACGGCACGATAAGAAATGTTTGTAGAAAAATAGAAAGAATCATATATTTACTACATACATGCAAAATAAACGATTTGCATTTTTTTATACCCTGTTTAATAGGGTAGTAAAAATTATTTCAAAGTTCAAAGGATTCAGTTTGTTTAAGCGAAATGGGATTTGTTCGGCAAAAGACAGTCGGTGTAGCTTTGCGTATCAACAGAGTAGTAGTAAAGTCTTTGTTCCTTTCTTTCTCTTTGTGGACGGCGAGTAAGTGAAGACTAAGGAAAAGCGATAAAGGAAAAATGTACTTATCGACGTTAATTTTTAGGGGTCAGTTGAAGTGTCTTATTGTTGTTGTTTTCTTCTTCTTGCTGACAGCGAGAAGGTGAGGGAGTGCGTATGTGTGTTGCCGGGACATGTGTTCAGGTCAGGAGTTTGAAAATTCTTTTGTTACATCGTGGCGGTGTCCTATCTGATCTTCGCCTCCTTCTGACTGATTGGCCGAACGAGAAACATGAATAACTCGCATCAAGGGATCAGATCCGAATCATTTTATTTTTTATTTTCTTCAAAAATCCTTTCATGCCAAAACTTCATCAAAAGGAAACCGTTGGCAAAATTAGAAGACAGAAGAAGATATTTTTCACAGAAAAATAGTAAATGAAATAAAAAAAAACATTGGAACACAATTAAAGCAATTTATTTCGTTGTGGTACAGTGGAAATCGGCTAGGAACGAGAAATCGGAGAGCCGAGTTCAAATTCCATTTGAATTCGTCGCATTCACTTACGAGCAAATACGCTTGGGAAAGGTATTAATTTATGGGTTTAAATAGCAGGAAAGATTGAGTTCTATAGCCTTGGTTGGCAACCAGTCTACCGCGAAAGTAATGGCAACCTACTGCAGGAAAATCTTCTGCTCAGTCAGTCATGTTTCTTCCGAGACATGATCGCACAAGCATGTATTACGCATGCCACTTAACTGATTGACTTCATTCACAAATAAAAAAATAATATTTGTTACTAAGAGAGAATAAAACGACAAAAATACTCACAGCATTCCAAACAAACAAAGACAGCTAATAAATTGTTACCTTTGTTTGTACAGACTTGGTTGGTGTAACATAATATAAACCCCTTCGAGTACACGTAAATGGTGGGCAGACCAGGCTTTGTACAAAACTGTGAGAAAGTCATCTACATGCTCCTTAGCATAGTCTGGATTGTCACGCAAGTATTGGTCTATTGATGAGTCATGCGCAAACTGAGTCGTTCGTGAACGGTGGCTCGGGTTGCTTGATCTTATACTGGCAGAAACACGTTGACAAATTCTGGTTTCTCGTCTCCTATTGTTCCGTCCTAAGTAATTCGGCGTCACGCTGACATTTAAACTTATACACTAGAGAACTATTTTGAACACGGAAAAGACCATCCTTAACAGAAGAGGGAAACACCAAATTTATCCCTAAAACTACATATAACTTGACACCTGAAAAACCTGAAGTAATGCAAACTGAGACTCTGTCTAAAAGCAATTGTCTTTTTCTACCAAACTACTGCAGTCTCAAATAAACTGGATAAAGACTTGGTCCCAAAACTGCCGATTCTTTATGCTCGGTGACGCATTTTATGACATTTATAGGATAGCCGTTGTCACTTAAAATGTGATGAATTTTCTCAAGTTCTTGGTCAGGTGTACAGGAATAACAAATCATCACGCGCGATAGACTAGGTTAATCTTATGGGAATTAGTGTTGTAGAGCAGCTAACACCCATCTAGTGCTCTCAACACAGAATTGTCTGTGGACCAAGTTAGCTATAAAAATAAAGACTAATAGCAGTCAGCGATTAGAATTCGGAGTGTCATTGACGATTACTATCAAACTGTGCCCTCTGCGACTCAAACAACTTGACCTCGACTCTCTTCTACTATTTGTTGTTCTGTCTTCTGGTGTTTTTTTTTTTTGTATTAATATCACTTAGCAAGGATATTGTGCTGAAGATACTCGCCGCATATCTTCTGGGTATCGTTCTGCCACCTCGGCAATTCAACAGACTGGCGACGAAGATTTGAATAATACAATCTGACTCAACAGATTGGTCGCGAAGTTTCGAAAAATACAATCTGACACAAAAAATTGACGACGAAGAAATTCAGTACTTATTATAAAAGTGGTGCACAAAGATTTGTTTCTTCGACCGGCGAAACCAGTACGTAGAAAAAAACTTACACCGGAAAGACCGGAAACAATGGTCTGATGACATAATAATCAACAAACAATATATATATGTAACAGATTTAGCTGCGTCGACTTCAAACAAGCAAATCTATAATAACAGATTTGTCGTCGAAAACTCAGACAGCAGTCTTGCCTTAAAAAAACATCCAAGATTTACTGACGAAAAGGAACAGTTTGACGACAGTTTCAAAATAATAAGGAACAACTGCAAATTTAAAAATGTAGGACTTTCAGAAATGTTTTCTTGAATTTTTTACACAACAAAACTTCAATCAAAATACGACAAGAAAAGCAACTTGCCATGCTGCTGGAAACAAGCCCAGATAAATCAGATACATTTTCGCAGGATGTTGTGTTTAAATCAATTGAAAATTTTACATATAAACCTGAAGAATGCTTATTATCGCAGGTTTGAGAAGATATTTAAAAACTGTTCGAACTGGACAGACGATAAGAAAATTCGTTTACAAAGTAAGTTTGGTGATTCAGAACATGAAAAATACAGAAACTATATTCTACCAAAACAACCTGGAGAAATTACGTTTGAAGAAATTATCCAAATATTGTTTAAAATTTTAAAGAGGGTACTTCTTTATTCAACACGCGATGGTGTTGCTTAAATGTATTAAAAAAAAACGATGATGATTATTACACAACGTACGCAACTATAGCGAATAAGAAGTGTGAAAAAGTTCCGACTGAATAAATTGAACATGGATGTGTTTAAGTGTTTAATTTTTGTACAAGGATTAATCTCACCAAGCGAAATAGATGTACGTGCAAGTCTCTTAACAAAGTTGGAACAAGATCAGGAAATAACTCTACAAAAATTGGCCGAGGAACGTAGCAAAAGACATCGTTATGGTGGCTCTGATCTACCTTCTCACTAGCGCCGACGGGATCAAGTTCATCCCAGCGTGTGAGATAGACCTATAGCTAGGGAACATTTTTTATAAGAACGCCTCAATACTCTCATTATTAGGAGAAAACGCCTTCAAAGTCATTTTCAGAGTTTAGACCATTATCTTCGCTGTTCCGTTATACTGTGGATGGCATGGCGGTGTCTTATACGGGGCGCATCTAATCCGTTTTAACCAGATACATATACTCTCATCCCAAAACTCAGGTGCATTGTCTGCAACTACCGTTTGAGGCAGTCGATTTCTCGAAAACACGATTTTTTAAACCAGTTTTACTGTGGTCGTTCTTCTATCTTTTACTTTGATCACCTCTGGCCAACCTGAGTAAGCGTCGACTAGTATTAAAAATGACCCTATATTCCTGATATGCACATGGTTCATGTGCACTCTAATCCAGGGATATGCTTTCATAGGCCACGAATGAATTTCTTTCTGTCTAAAAATTCTTATCTTAATACATTTAAGACTCCTTCTAATATACTCCTTAGCATCCTTGGAATGTCCCGGTCACCATGCTTGTAGTTTTAACCTTCTCTGTGTTGCCGTTACAACGCAATACGTCATGCACTCCTCTCAACACGTCTTTTTCCCAACATCCCTGGAGCTACTAATACATCTCCATTACATACTATTTCATTCTCTATAGTCAACTTGTGTGTTACCTCTTTGAATGGTTGCTCTACCATTGAGCAATTGTTTCATCTGTTACTTTTAATTTTTTCCATCCCTCTGCTTAACACTGGATCCTGATCGGTTTCACTTTTAAGTCTATAAATATGGAAAGCACGTCTGTCTCCACCCAGTATATTATTATATCATCACCAGATTCATGCGTCTCTTCTGTTCCATTCACAGACCGTAACCTTAACAAGGCGTCCACATGAGGAACAGTGTTTTCTTTTGCATATATTATGTCGAAATCAACCTCCAAACAATGTGAAACTTGAGTAGAGGTACATATGGTGTACGCGAAGGTCATTTACATGATGTCAATTTGTAAATGGGGGACGCAGTTACCGCCTACAATTGTATGGTCGTGCATCGGAATGTCTATGAGTATAATCCAATTCAAAGGGAGATAGAAAAAACAGAAAAAATGAACTTTTGAACAGTATAAAATTTTCTTATTGTGTTTGTTCTTCGAAAGAAAAAAAAAAACAACCCCAAGAAACAAAACATTATAGAAATTTTCTTTTGCGTATGTTCTTCGAAAAGAAAAACGAACTGTTTAGGCATTACAGAACTTTTTTTGACAAAAAAATTTATAACAGAAAAAAAGTAGGTGTTCTTTTTCTTTTCTTTTCCATTATTTTTTGGTTTGTTTGTTTATTATTTAATGTTTTTCTTCCGGGTATCACAAAGGAGTTGGTCGATGCCACAAACTCACTGGAAAAAAAAAAGAGGTAAAGGATGCCTGAAGCAAACCAGTCCTTTAGTTGGTCAGTATGTGGGTTGGGGTTGCCGTTTGACTGAACGAATAAATAAAAAAAAACGTAAAGGAACAAAAGGGAACGATAAAAAAAATCAGAGCTGATGTCCTACTGAAAAGGCGAAGAAGTGTCACTGAGCAGAAAGATTCTATTATGATTTTCTAAGTGTGGCTTAGATGTGGCGTAAGAACAAAGTTTTGGAGGGCCTGGTGAGTTTCAGGTTCATTCCTCCGCCATAGTTGTTCTGGCGCAAACCACTGCTCCACGTCGGGGTACCCAACGCGTCTCAGCATGTGTAGACAGGCAACCTACTCAATGGAAGTTAAAAAAGAAAAAAGGAAAAAGAAGAAAGGAAAACAGTTTTTATGAAAATCGCATTCTGGCCTGATTTATTATTATTTCTAAGTTAGGAGTCAAACTTAGAGTTTACATCAAGAAAAGTGTCTCGTGCAGAAAATTAACAAGGTAGATATATGCGCACAATGGAAGAGAAAAGGATGTCGCCTTTGATATTGATATATTTTTATTATGTTATATTATATAAATGTGTTGTATAATGACGTAGTTCTACGGTGGAAGGTGTTGGTCGCGGAAGAAATGCAAGTAAAATGTTCTTAGATGAACATTTAAAAAGAAAATTGAGAAGGAATGTTATATATTTTTTTGCTGCGAGGTATAATTTTGCCCAGAAGTGTATTTTGCACTGAACGACGCAATGCTAGCAAGATTTAAAAGAAAAAATGTTTCGAAATGTCAGAGAGAGTATGAAAATCCAGGTTGCAAGCTAGAGTTTGTTTTGACGAACAGAGGTCGAGATCAAGGAAATAAGCACTCAAAATTTGAATAAAATGCTGAACGGAAGTGCCACGTGTCAAGCGAGACTCGCCTATTTGATAGATCAGAGAGTTGAGTTCACATCAGAGACAGGAGAGAAGGGAAGACGAAGCAGCAGTCAACTGTCTCTCCTGTGCGCTTTTGCCTACCTCCGACCAACCTCTACTTCACGCAACTAAGTCACCGAAGAAAAAGAATGAAAACATATAGTATGTTTTTATATATCTGTGTCTGCGTTTTTATCAGCGAGAAGAATATCGTCACTTTGATTCTAAGCTTCTCATCGTCGAAGTGATACATTACAGAACATTTGTGAAGGTACCTAGCAGGTAGGTTTTTAAAAACTCTATGATGCTACAGAAAGTAACCAATCACGTGTCTCCAGTGATTCCTCCCTTTATCATCTGGGAATTGCTTTGCCTAGAGAAAGATGGTGAAGTAGTTTTCCGTTGTTTTCGCCACAATTTAAAGCCAGTTTAGCATATTTTAGACTGGTTACCACGTAAGGGTACTTTCTATTTAACCTAACTTTAAGGTATGAGGAGAAACATGCATGATCTTCTAAGTGCTATTTGCGTGAAAGTGAACGGAATAGACTTGGAATTTGAACTCGACTCGCTGGTTCCGCACTGATACCCATAACTCTACACGCATGTGGGTCACACAGTTATATACCCACACAAGAGACCGCATCCAGTGACTGAGAGAGAACAACAGAGAGAACGAGTCTATGGCCTTTTCTTTTATAGTTCTGAATAGAACGTTACCTTTCGGTGTCAAAAGAAATCTATAGTCAGATAATTGCTGGACACCTGCTTTTGCCAGAATGTATATTACATTGGATGTGCGTTGTGGTGTAAGGTTGTGCTTTGTAGAGCAGTGGATATCGGATTGGAATGAGAAATAGGAGAGCCGCGTTCGAATTCCAGTTAAATCACGTACACGAAAATGCTCATGAGAAAGGTTTTAATCCATCTCTTCTCCCTCCAATTGTGGGTTGAATAGCAGAACAGATTGGATTCTATAGCCTTAGTTGGCAACCAGTCTACCGCAGAAAGAAATGGCAGACTACTGCAGGAAAATCTTCTGCCTAGACATTCATGTCTCCTTGAAGACATGTTCGTCCAAGCGTGTATCACGTACGGCACTTAACTGACTGACTGACTGTCTTACACTTTTAGAAGTCTACCAATTTGTCCTTACTATGAATATTGCCGCCACATTTGGTCTGGTGCTTCTGCTATATATTCAAAGATTCTTGATAAAATACAAAGAAGAATCTGCAATGTATTTGGCCCTGACATGGCATTTCGGATTCAGCCACTTTTGTACCGCCGTAACATGGCTTCCTTGTGCCTTTTTGTTGTGGAGTAGTTTTACCATTAGTTATTAGTTAATTTGTCGATGGCCACTCGTCAGTTAGGACACTACGCTGTGTGTGTTGTTATGGTTTTTTTCCCAAACACGCATCCCTCTTGACAGCCAGGCAGGGCTCTCTCTCTAGGCTAGTCTGTTGCGTCAAATTCAGTCTGCCGCATCAAAGCTCCCTCCTCCCATCGGGGAGACCCTGATCTTACTCAACCGCACGCTTGAACGGTTGTGTCCCGACTCACTTAAAATGAAGCTATTTTATTTAATATTAAAGGACACCCGTAAACTGATCCGTGTCAACCCTCGTTCTAACAATAACCATAAAACCTTTGAATCTGATACATGTAACTTAAACTTAGTGAGTTTTGGTACTGGAAACATATTTATTTGTTGTCTAAATAAAACTACAGCCTTTTTGGCTTTGCTATCTTCTTATCACACACATATGTACACATACGCACATACATACACACACCCATGTGCATCTGCACTGTAACACATAATATTTCTCGAATGGAAAACTATCAGGTTGGCAGTGTCATCTATATTCTTGGTGGCACCATGTACGTTCCTCTGTTCGCACTAACGCGATGGGTTTGTTATAACGTCTATCGTCATAGCTGTCTGTATCGTAACTGCAGTTTGCCTAAAAGCTGAAGTCATTCCCCGACTGTCACGTGAACCTCGATAATTCATCCTACTCAAACGGAGATAATCGTCCTCTACATAGGATTTGTTTATATTGATGCACACAGCAACATTCTTTGAGACCCGATTCTGCATTTGGTGTCGTTAAGGACACCTTGAAGGTTAACCGTCGATGCCCTTACATTTTATGATGTTCTGCGGTGACACCGATTATAGTGTGACACTTTGCTCCCAGCTGGTTCGCTGCCCCTGGTCCGGAACCTGTTGTAATGATGATAACCGAAACCTGAGTCAGGGTTGATGCTGTCGAAACGGCACCAGTTATAACGACACTCTCGGGTCGCTAATCGGGATCATGACCTCGTCACAGTATCTGATCTTCAAGACGTCTATTACAACGGTGAACTTTCCTGCCCCGCTGTGTTCTTTGATTTCAGGAAAGACACGTTGAAACCTGGTAGCCGTTTCTCTACCACTTCAAATCAGACCGAACACACGTGTACATTTATGTTGAAAAAAACAAACCAAAAAAAAAAAACAAAAAACACGGCACCAAAAATAAAAATAAATGAATAAGTTCGAAGACGCCTGGATGAGTTACGGAAAAAGTCTTTATATATATATATAAATTAACAATAAAAGCAGAATATACAATCGTCGAATTCAATGTTCACAACGGAGCGAAAGATTCGTTTAAATAATCAGAGCTTTCTTTGGTAGCTTTGAAACTGAAACTTGGCTCTATACCGAAGCTTTACGGAAACGACCGAAGTGGGAAGTTCTAGTGATGATAGCAGATTCGTTTTGTTTCCTTCGCTCGGCAATAAAAACTCTCTTTTCAGCTTCTTTAACTTGTTCTCGGCTCATTTCTGTTTTCTATTCTTTAGCTATGACTCTATCGGAGGCGCATTATTAGAAGTTTAACTCTTTTAAGTTGATCGGTGGCAGGCTTTTCTACGTTTCTTTACATCTTCAGCCCAGAGCTCTATGGAAGGCAACCAGTCTTCTTGGTCGTGGCCCCCAGTTGGAAACACTTTTCCCTCAGTCGTTACATCTCGACTGTAACTGACTCCAACTACTTTTTCTCGCTGGGGTCTCGATTTTTATACTTGTCTCCAAGTTTTTTTGGGAGGGATGGATGACGGACGCTGGTTAACTTTGCAAATCTGATCTTTGACCAATGAGATTTCTTTCCACCTACACATTTCAAGTTGGAGTTATATCATCTCCTTGGTTTAACCAATGAAGTATCAACACCTCATCTGATGTAACTTTCTTTTCTTCCACTTCTTCTTAATTCAACTGATTACGTCAGCAAATCTAGCCTTTAGCTTGGAAATTTTAACTCCAGTGAGATTTATAATTTTATTTCTATTCTCACTGTCAAGTCCTGACCTAACCCCATCAAGTTTCTGACTCTTTGTTGTGACTATCGCCATTTCTCACTTCCACTGGCCAAAAATTCGCTCCTGAATACAATGGGAAAATATAATTTTCTTTTCTTCCCCAGTTTCCAGCTAATTTCTCTATGTTTCGGATTTCCCAAGCACATAAGCATTCAATATTTCTTAGTAAATTCATATCGCGAATTACAATAAACTGCAAAATCAACAATACCACTAATAATTTCTTTCGCTCCGTCGTATTAACCTAAGAAAAGGTGGAAATAGGGTTACATTAGGGTGAACCCAGTACATATTGTGGTCATCACAGATCAGCTTTTCTTAGAACAAAGTTCCAGATGGACATTGAATTCGATTCAAACTTCTGGTTTTACTTTGGTTTCTCTTAGGGTGAACCCATTACATATTAAAGTCACAACAGATCTACTCTTCTTAGATCAAGGTTCCAGGTGGTCATTAAATTCGATTCAGATTTCTGGTATGTCCTGGTGTTTACTAACATCAAATTGCAAAATATTTTAGATTTCAGCACAAGTTGAAAGTAAGGGTATTTACTTCGCTTCCCAAAAGAGACGTTTTGTTACACAATGTCGAGTTTATTGTGGGAACGCTCGGGCCAGAACCAAAAATCTCCCAGCCTCCTCAACCGTCGGTTGCACTGACATTGATGGCTACTATAGAACCACTCCTTTAGTGCGATGTGGTGGTGCAGCCTCAGGTATCTTATCTTTGGGATCGGGCAACTCTCAGTATTTTTTTCTCAGATGAGAGTCTGTTGGCGGACAAAGACACGACTGAGCTGCACTCTGACAAAAACGCAACAGAGAGATGATAATCTTTACCAGGTAGGTGCCATGTAAGTTTATCAACATCCGTCCTTTAGGGCTGCTACTTGGAGTGGCTCCAAATTCTGAGCATTACGGTCTCTAAATCCTTTTTATATTTTATGAACTACTTTTACTGCTGTTGTTTCAAGTTTAACTTCGCATGTACATATGGGTGATAATTCTTCGTATCATAGGGATACAATTATCTGCCTTTGGTTGTCACTTCAGTCTGCTTCTCTCTCTCTCTCCCTCTCTCTATCTCTATATATATATACGATATATATATATATTATATTTTATAAATTACTTTTAGTGCTTTTGTTTCAAGTTTAACTTCGTATAGACATACGCAATACATTGAGATAAATAAAGTTATTTCAAAGGATCTGTGTCAAAATGAGTCTTATGGCCTCTTATTTTTTATAATCATATTGCTCCAAGTATGGCATTTTACTGCCACTATTTTGCAGAGCGTTACATAGGAGGAAAGTTATGAGAAAGAGTGACAGGTTATAGGGGGTGTCAGGAAGTGGGTAAGAGAAGGATGAGAATACTAATGAGGGTGGAGTGGACGGAGAAAGGAGCATGGAAGAGAGGATGCAGGTTATTGAGATAAGAGATGACTATTAACTTTACATTTAAATGCTTGGAGATTTTAGTTGTCGGGGAAGGAAGTAAACAAAAGGAAATTCTACAGGCAGAAAGTGCGAGAAAAGAAGCTGGTGGAGTAGAATTTACGTTTACATTTTATTTGTTTCACATTAAAAGGGTGGGACCTAGTTGTTAATCTTGTGGCTCGTGTAAATTCATACATTGGGGGTACCAGTGAGCTAAGTTAATCGGAGCAGAAGCCGTGAAAGTATTTGTAGAAGAGACAAAGGAAAGCAACATTGCGCCGGTGAGAAAGTGACTGTATCTGAGCTGCCAAGTCGGGATCGATCACATTACAGATTCTTCGTTCTTCGTTCTTTATATCAAACATGTTCCGGTGGAACCCACAGAAAAATAGAGACGTCATATAAATTCGGTAATCGTTCTTGAGTATCCGCTTAACCAGACCCAACCAATCAGCATTAGTTCCGAAAATGAGTGTGATATCTTCTGCTATTTTATTGGGTATAAAGCTCAGCCAGTCCTTGACAAGCGTTAAGACGGTTTAGATGATAATTCTTCTTACTATAGGGATAGAAAAGCGATTATCTCTCTTTGGTTGAAATAAAGTCACATGGGTCACGTGACTACCGCTTCGTGACGTCACTTCATACAACGACGAAAGTGGCCGTCAATTCAGTCGGTTTGCAGAAGTCGGATATAGGAGTCTTTTGTTTGGCCTAGGCCACTTGGTCAGGGTTGAGTTTAAATCTGCACACTAAAGTTTACGTCACATGTGACCGTTTCTCTTTGGATATATATTTCCGGCCCGCAGTATTTCCTGTTAGAGAAGCATGCCCCACTTGAATCTCAAGTCCTAAACATGGCTTCTCCTGAAACAGAAGAACCTCCATATGATATGCAAGCCTCTTTCTTTTCATTACAGTTTTCCTCTGCTTACTTTGTACAAATGGATATTTAATTTTGTGTATGGCTTGTAGTATAAACTTCTCGTTCAGTACAATGCCATGCCATGCCACTTCCTTTCCGCATTTCTGTTCGACCTAGATATACAGTGTTATTATATCACGGATATAATAAAGCTGATGATGGGGAAATTTATATGAGAAAATAAACCTTTCTGACACATCCCTCCTTGTATAGTAATGTAATCATTGTTTGTTCATATGTTTGTCGAACAGTCACGATATTTCTTTGAAAGAGCACTCAATAACATCCCAACAATCCATTTGTACACTTTTTATCTCAAAAAAGTTTTTAGTTTCTAGTTCACAAACTTCTCATACGACTTGAATAGTAACACCAGAAATTACGTATTTATTTACTTATTTGAAGGTGTGGAAAATACCTATTATCAGGGTTTGGTTTATCACAAAATTTGTGTTGTATCGTCGAGGTGAATGATACACGTAGAAAAATGAGTGTTTAATATATTTATTTTGCACAGTATCCGGTGCTAATGGATATTTACAAAAAATACGGAACAACAAATTGCAAACAATTACCAAAATAAACTTACGAGCAAAAGAAGAGGAGGGTCTAAATGGTGAATAGCCGATGAAGTAAATCAATCTGCTTGTTTTAAATTATAAGAAAAAAACCTTTAAATACATACTCATAAACTCTTTCTGGCTATGAGCCAGTTCCTCGCGTGCTGAAAAGGTACTAGCTACTCTACAACAGTTTTTAAGGGTATGTTTGCGTATAGCCCCGTGGGTATTCGTTTTTGCTTACTTAAGCGATCCTGCTGTACTGTTTGAGGTGTAGGTCAGTAAAGTGCCATACGTGAAACACGCTTGGGCGATCATGTCTCGAAAGAGACATGACAGACTCATCAGAGGATTATCCCGTAGTAGGTTGCCATGGCTTTCTGCGGTAGACTGGTTGTCAGCCAAGGCTATAGAACCCAATCTGTCCTGTTATTTAACTCATAACTGGAAGGAAGAGACGGATTAATACCTTTCCCAAGGGTAACTGCGCGTAAGTGATTGCCATTGCTTTCTTCGGTCGACTGGTTGCCGACCAAGGCTATAGAACCCAATCTGTCCTGCGATTTGACCCATAACTGGAAGGAAGAGACGGATTAATACCTTTCCCAAGGGTATTTGCGCGTAAGTGAATACAATGGATTCAACTGAAATTCGAACTAGCCTCCGATTTTTCGTTCCAAGTCGATACCCACTGCACCACAACGCACATCCGCGATGATATATATATATACACAGCTTATATACAACACGTTAAATTTTTCCTTCCATGATTCCATGCGCCTATGGCTTAGGGAGTAGCGACTCCGACTGACGCCAAATCGGTCAAGTTTCGATCCCTGCCAGAAGCAAGTCTAGCCACACTGATGAGCTGTGATACAGTGAAACAGGCTTGTATGTGGATGACTAATATATTATGCTCTCATTACGATTGAGCTCTCTAGAGAATAAAATTTTAATAACAGTTTTCACTTCTGCTATATACGCGTGACTCTTCAGAAATTAATTTAGTACTTTCGGTGAATGGCGTGTATACACTGCTTCTCTGATTCCATGCGCCAATGGCTTACGGGGGTAGCGACTCCAACTGACAACAAATCGGTCGAGTTTCAATCCTGGCCAAAAGCAAGTGGATGTGTCTAGCAACACTGATGATACAGCAAAACAGGCTTGTATTTGGATGACTAATATATATATATATATATATATATATATATATATATATATATATATATACGCTCTCACACCCTGATTGTGCATATATAAGTGTGTATATATATATATATATATATATATATACACACTTATATATGCACAATCAGGGTGTGAGAGCGTATATATATATATATATATATATATACATATACGCTCTCACACCCTGATTGAGCACTCTGGAAGAATGGTAGCTACTCTAGCATCTATGCAACGGTCATTCAGTAATGAGTTAGAACACTCTCAGCTATTGGCGTGTATTAATATAATATATTACACGTTAAAATCTACCTCCTTCTACCGAGCTCCCATAGCTCAGAGGTAGAATCGCCGACTGACGCCAATTCAATCCTGGATAAAAAGCAATCGGGTGTCTAACCGTACTGATGAGCTGTGATAAAGCGAAACAGATCTGTCTGCGGATGACTATATATATAATTAGATTATTTTGTCAAATTAATTCACACCCTGACACTGAATATTTTACTTTATGCTAAGTAATCTTATCACATCTGTCAGATTGATAAAAATCCTTTAATTTCTTATATATATATATATATATATATATATATATATATATATATATATAATTAGATTATTCTGTCATACTTTGAGATAACCCACCACCTGATTGAGCCTTTTACGCACATTCAAATCTAAACTTATTTTCTAAATGGAATTTTGTGTGTGTGTGTGTGTGTGTGTGTGTGTGTGTGTGTGTGTGTCCGTTACCTATAGTCTCCGAAACGTATGAACCGATTTTCTTAAATATTTACACAGTTCTACTATAAGCGTATACGAGTGTTCTTAGCTCGGTTTTGTGTCGAGGTACCCCCGATAAATATTGAAAATCGATAATCGAAAAAATCGGGTTATAGAAGAAGTGGTCCGATTTTAATCAAATTTGATACACTCATAGACAAAGACATAAGAAACGCTATTCAGAAGTTTCAAGATTGCAGTTCTTACAATAGTGCAGAAAATCGATAATATATATATATATAAGGCAAGATGTTTGTGTGTGTGTCTGTTTATCTGTCTGTATGTCCTTTATACAAGTCCACAATTTTTATCCGATTCTCACCAAACTTCAAAATTTGACTTAATCCATTCATTTTTCTTTCAGTCTACGGTTTCGCTTTAACTGGAAACAGCTATTGCTTTTTAGTCTTTCGTGCCAACGTCCAAAGAATCTGAGCTTCAGGACCATGGATTAGTTTTAAAGCTTTCATTACCCCCGAACAACGCCGGGATATACTGCTAGTATATATATATAATTAAATTATTCTGTCATGCTTTGAGATAAGCCACCACCTGATTGAGCCTTTTACGCACATTCAAATAATTAAATAAATAAGTAAGCTCTGGCTTTATTCTTTAGCTCGTATGAGAAGATTGTAAAATAGAGTATTTTATCTTTTGAAATAAAAAATAAACGTGAGGTATACGAATGGGTTGAGGAAGGTGTGGCTCACTGTCCTTTCAGAGAATTGTCATGATTGTTTGAGGCATCAACAAAGACATTTCTTTACAGTCGACAACAGTCGTCGACCAATTTCTCATAAATTTTCTCATTGATCTCTTACATGTGCAAACAATAAACCCGGATTGAATATACGAAAATATGTCGCCCACAGGTATTTTGCTGTTTTCGTCCGACATGAACTAAAACTACATGCAAGACTATTAAAAGATAAACGAGTATTTCCTTCTATGGAGACGCCTCCCAGCACCTAAACTTATTGCTTTGTGTGTGTGTGTGTGTGTGTGTGTGTGTGTGTGTGTGTGTGTGTGTGTGTGTGTGTGTGTGTCCGTTACCTATAGACTCCAAAACGGCTGAAACCGATTTTCTTGAAAATTTACACAGTTGTACGATAAGCGTCTGCGAGTGTTCTTAGCTCGGCTTTGTGTCGAGGTACCCACGATAATTATCGAAAATCGATAATCCAAAAAATAGGGTTATAGAATTAGTGATCCGATATTAATCAAATTTGATACACTCATAGACAAAGACATAAGAAACAATGTTCAGAAGTTTCAAGGTTGCAGTTCTTACAATAGTGCAAAAAATCGATAATATATATATATATATATATATATATATATATATATATATATATAAACTAAAATAAAAGGGCTGAAAAAATACAGACACGTATGCCTGTATTTTTTTTAGCTCTTTTATTTTAGTTTTTGCTTTGGGTTTGGCTCTAAGTAGGTATAATTGTAGTTCTTAGTCTCAGCCATGATACCATTTACTCAGAGGACTTACTTAGCCTTCAAAATTCAGTTTACGATGAAAAAAACGTATTTGATATCGATACCAGGAAATCAAAATTTGACTTACATCCATTCATTTTTCTTTCAGTCTACGGTTTCGCTTTAACTGGAAACAACTATTGCTTTTTAGTCTTTTTAGCTAACGTCCAAAGAGTCTGAGCTTCAGGACCATGGATTAGTTTTAAAGCTTTCATTACACCCGAGCAACGCCAGGCTATACTGCTAGTTGATTTATATGTAGAAAACCGTGATGTCAATCTTTCTCATTTACCAAGGGTGAATAAAATTACAGACGAATATTATTTTTCTGTTATATATATATATATATATATATATATATATATATATATATATAAGGCAATCTAAGAGCCTGTGATTGACTGTTCCCTATGCAAGCCTACATTTTTTAAGCTACGCCATTCAAACTTTCTAGGGACATATATCTACAGGGGGAAATAATGATGGATAGGAATCATGTAGATAAAATATGGCAGTTGACGTTGAATTTACACTTTTGGAGATTGTAGCTATTAGGGAAGTGAGTTCCGCAAACGGCAAGTGCGAGAAAAGAAACTATCATAGTATAAGCGTCGGTTACATTTAACTAGTTCGAGGTTCCAGGGAAAATTAACCCAATGGTCAAGCCACATACCTCCCACTCCCATATAAGAAATTACGACTAAGATTCCGCTAGCTCAACCCTATAAAAGCCAGTACTTCCCAACCCCTTCCTTTACTAGACAAAGCCTCCGGCATTAGAATTTTTCCTCATTATTTGTTCAAACGGGGTTGATAATGCATGTCTTAAAATGACGTTCAAAATGGTTATTTCTCCTCAAAATTTTATCTGAATTTACACACACACACACACACACACACACACACACACACACACACACACACACACACACACACACACACAGTCGAATTTGAGTAGATATTCTCTTTTAATTAACATAGACGTAACTCTACCGGCCTTTATATTTTTGAGAAATTTTGTTAAATAAACGTGTATCATTCGGCAGTGTCCGAACTTATGACCCCTAACACATAGGACAATCCATCTATTGATCTGATGCGTCTTAACTGCTTGACCACTAAGGATTTCACGGTAGATGAAGCTGAATTAGACCTTATGATTATATTACTAAATTACACACACACACACACACACACACACACACACACACACACACACACACACACACGTACACATATATATATATATATATGTGTATATATATATATATATATATATATATATATATATCGCTCGTTCAGTAATGAATTAGAGCACTCTGGCTATTGGGCGTGTATAATGATAATATACACGCTAAAAAGTCTGCTTCCTTCTACCGAGCGCCAATAGCTCAAAGGTAGACTCGCCGACTGACGCCAATTCGGTCGCGTTTCAATCCTGCGTAAAATCGATCGGATGTCTAACCGTACTGATGAGCTGTGATACAGCGAAACAGATCTGTCTGCGGATGACTATATATATATATATATATATATATAGTCATCCGCATACAGTCCTGTTTCGGTCTATCACAGTTCATCCGTGATTGAAACTTGACTGACTTGACATCAGTCGATGATACGTACTCTTGTTTAAAGACAACATGTAGTTGTCAAATCTGAATTTCCACATGTTTGCGGTCGACCCAAAGTAAAATTTAACTTTATCATCATACAAATGAATGCGAGCTTTATAAACAATACTTTCGGAAATACATTCGCCATTCAACGGGCAGGTTTTACTTTTTCGGCAGTTGCAATTATTTTTTGAACGGTGATTATTAGTAGTAGTATGGTAATTTATATTATTCAGGTGTGCCAAGTATTTATTTGACATCATATTATATTTTGAAATATATTTATCTATGTTTTTAACGCAACTATAACTGACTTTAACATTGTTTTTGTTGAAATTTTATCTTTTTTTAGTATGGGTGAATGGTTGAAGTGTTTGTGAATTAAATTTAGGAAGAATTTACCAATGTTTGTTAGGATATTATTGCTGAAGGGTGGGTTAAACCAAATCATGTTACGTTTACGTGATTTCTGCTTATTTCTGCTTACTTTGTTTTTAACAACGTATTTTAAACTAGCGTTTATTTTACTTTTTCTGAAACATACTTAAAAAAAAGAAATTTTTATAAATACGATTGATTTTTATCACTTGAAACGTTGTTTTTAGTTTTTTTTTTTTAATCATATCACCCCGAGCAAGGCGATAACGGCACTGATGCGTAGGTGGCTACGTAAGGGTAAAAAGAATGAAAAGCCGAAAACCACATCCTAAACAGGGAACAAGGGATGAGCCTCTTCACCTGTTCAATAGATGTGGGTGGAGTGTGAACCGGGTGATAGTTTAGTTTAGTCTATCTACTCCAATTGAAAAAAAAAAAAAAAGAAAAGAGTGAAAAGATTGGAAAAGAGAAAACCGGAAACCGCATCCTAAACAGGAAACAAGGGATGAGCCTCTTCACCTGTTCAATAGATGTGGGTGGAGTGTGAACCGGGCGATAGTTTAGTTTAGTCTAGTGGATACTCATATTTGAGTAGACGCTTGGTTTATTCATTAAACAGTGCATTTATTTGTTTTCAAAGCTCTCCTTCCTCATTACTTACTCCAGAAATTTCAACTGCCTCTTTCTGATGTTAAATATAAATTTCTTTTTTGTTTCCATTTTCTTTAAAAGATGTTTGCTCTATGATATCCTTAGCAACTTTCTGTAGAATGACATTTCTGTTACTGCAAGTTTCTTTTTCATCTTTTTTGTAGATTTTTCAGGATTCATTGCCGCATTAGAAACCTGTCGTGGCTGACAGACATAATTTCGCTGCTGACCTTGAGCGGGATCTACACTCTGTGGTGAACTGGGGCAAGAAGTGGCTTGTCAACTTCAATTCATCTAAGACCAAGCTGTTATCTGTCAACCATTACAGGCAACCTCTCCTGCCTCCCATAAGCATGGACCAAGCGATTCTCCCGGAGAGTAATACACTACGCTTCCTCGGACTTACCCTGTCCTCAGACCTCAAATGGAACCACTATATTGAATCCATAGCAAAATCTACCGCTAAGAAGGTTGGGTCACTATGTCGATCCAGGATGTTTTTTCCACCTGAATCCATCCTGCATATATACAAGTCAACCTTCCGTCCGTGTATGGAGTACTGCTGCCATTTATGGTCAGGTGCCCCTGCCGTTCTCCTCAGTGTTCTTGACAGGCTCCAAAGGAGAGTCTGTAATGTGATAGGTACTGATCTGGCGGCTCGACTGCAGCCACTTCCCCATCGTCGAAATGTGGCCTCCCTTTGTCTGTTCTATAAACACTTTCATGGCTTCTGCTCAGACGAACTTAAGTCACTGATGCCTCCTCAACAGGGAGTTACTCGTGCAACCAGACTGGCAACTGGGTCCCACCCATTCACAGTCAGGTTAGCCAAATGCAGACGACAATTCTACTCCTGCAGCTTCTTCTCTCGCACTTCCCGCCTGTGGAACTCACTCCCGTATTCTTGCTTTCCTGACGGCTACAACTTCCAGAAATTTAAATGCAAAGTCAATACTCATCCACTGGACTCTAGCTCTCTCCCCACCCCTGTATAATCGTCCCTTTCTCTCCACCTATGTATCTGTCATCGCACCTGCTTTCTCAGCTTTCTATTGTTCCTTTCTAACTAGTTTGTACTCCTCACTCTTTTCTAATTAATCTTTTTACATCTATGTAGCCCCCTGCACATCAGTGGCGTTTCCGCCTTGCTCGGGGTGAAATGATTAAAAAAAAAAAGTGATATTGAACTAAATAACAGGGTCAGTTCTTATTTCTTGGAATTCTTTTGGCTCTTAGCACGCTTTCTCCTGTAACGTCTCGCAGCCCCCGTTCTGTCATCAGGCCTGTCAAATATGTTATCCGCTGCTTTTCTCTATCTCTTTTCCCTCTATCTGGCTTGTTAGTATCAGGTTCTCCAAACCCTCCTTCCTCATCGCATGCCACAGGAACCTCAGTTGTTTCTTCCTGATGCTCAGTATTAATTTCCTTTTCGTTTTCATAAAGGATAAGAATAAATCTATCAACATGGTCCCATAATCTGGTCAACTGTAGGGTCACCATTTCTTGGCAGCCAACACTCTTAATCTGTCTTTGTTCCAAGACTTAGATCTTCGTCTAGTCTCATCTAAGGCCACTTTTGGATAACTTTCTACTGATTTCTTTATATCCGCCGCTTACGTTGTTTTTTTGAGACAATAACTTGGTAAAACCCGTAGATCGTTTGACGAGCCCATATCATTTTAACTTGAGATTTTATTGAAACTACAATTAAAAAAAATGGAGGTAATCCTAGAAAATAGGATACGAGAATGCCTTAAACAGTAAAAATAAATTTGCTTTTTGGTAAAACTTAAGCTCTTATCTAGCTGGCGAATATAAAGCGCGAACCACAAATGAAAAGCTCATTTTGTTTAGCGCCTACCGCCGCATGGGCAAGTTGTGTTACTTTTCGTTAACTAACACTAGATTTAAGCGGAGTATCTTCGTTATTCGAATACTTCCTTAAATCTCTCTATCGTGCAGGTTTTAGTGGGTCAATTGGAGCATTTTGTGAAGAGAAGAACTATATTTTTGATTAATTCTCCCAAGACAAGGTGATAATGCAACTAAGACGCAAGGAGCTGACTGGAATTGAAAGTGAATGAAAAGACTTAAGATGAAACCGTAAACCCAGTTCTAAGCAGGAACAAGGGATAAACTGCTCCTGCTTAAATCCAGGGAAGAGTGTGAACAGAGTCATAATCGTCAACGTCTTGGTTCATGGCACATAGAAGAAGAAGAAGAAGAAGAAGAAGAAGAAGAAGAAGAAGAAGAAGAAGAAGTGCAATGTGTACTTCTCTTCTACTATGTACCTTGTCCCTTCAGGACGTAGGTGATCATGGCTTTCCACGTGTCCCTATCCCTGGTGGCTCTTAGCACGCCTTCTCCTGTTACACCATACAACCCTCCCATCCATCATCGACCTGATTAGATCATTCAAATATGTTATCCGTTGCTTTCCCTGTCTCTTTTTACTCTACCTGGCCTGTTAGTATCAGGTTCTCCAAGCCCTCCTTCCTCATTGAATGTCCCAGTAACTTTAGCTGTCTCTTCATGATGCTCAGTATTAATTTCCTTTTCGTTTGCATCTTTTCGAAAACCTCATCATTGCTCACTTGCTCGATCCATGATATTTGCAGCATTCTCTTCCAATATGCATTAAGCCAGCATAGAAGAGTATGCTCATAAAATAACACGTTAATAAATATGGCTCAGTGGACAAAAGCGTTGGTTAGATTCAGTGATTTCACCCAAAGAGTTGTGAGTTCAATACCTGGCGACAGCAGCGGCGAACAAAAACTTAGCAAGTTTAATGAAATAGAGATAGCTAAAACATCGGGGAGTGGTATGACTCTACTAGTGATCGAAATAAAGGGTTCAGTTCAAAATTCCAATCACTTGGAGTTGGCCGGAGCGTACAACGGCCAAACGTCATGAATATGACAATAAAGATGAAGACAACATAATATAAATACCTCATTTCAGAAATATAGACAAATATTAATGCAATTATATCTTCAACATTATTTTCAATGATCTATTGTGAGGGGTGAGGGGGGTCCCATACATTGATTATTTTCAATGACCTATTGTGGGGGTGAGGGGGGGTCCCATACATTGATTATTTTCAATGACCTATTGTGGGGGTGAGGGGGGGGTCCCATACATTGATTATTTTCAATGACCTATTGTGGGGGTGAGGGGGGGTCCCATACATTGATTATTTTCAATGACCTATTGTGGGGGTGAGGGGGGGGTCCCATACATTGATTATTTTCAATGACCTATTGTGGGGGTGAGGGGGGTCCCATACATTGATTATTTTCAATGACCTATTGTGGGGGTGAGGGGGGGTCCCATACATTGATTATTTTCAATGACCTATTGTGGGGGTGAGGGGGGTCCCATACATTGATTATTTTCAATGACCTATTGTGGGGGTGAGGGGGGGTCCCATACATTGATTATTTTCAATGACCTATTGTGGGGGGTCAGGGGGGGGTCCCATACATTGATTAAAATTCATTTTGGATAAGAAAAGAATTTTCATGCATTTTGAAGTTGGTTTACATTAGAGAAAATTTTTCTTATCAAAGCATTTTGCAGTGATTGAAAAAAAAATAAACGGTTGGTATACATTTCTTACACACTGCTGCCGAATCTTGATAGACAACGAGTAACACACACATATATATATATATAAATTATCTTATATTTTTATTCTTCGTCGGTGACGCTTATGTGAAGCAGGAGGGCAGCCGTAGAGAGCCACAAATACGAAGGGTCCGTCGGAAGTAGGAAGACAGAGGGAGTCATCTCTGTCCCTTCAGTTAAAAATTCTAGATTTCATGTAGTCTTAAAACTCCGACGCATTTTTACTTTTTCATGTTGTCGCTTTGTTAACTATCTACAACCGGATGTATCTGTCAATCACTCTTGTTTTTTGTGGACCTCACCTACGGCCGGATGTACCTGTCAATTACTTTTGCCGTTCAAAGTAATATGTTACACATTTATCCTTTTGACTAACACAAGGAGCTTTTTGAACAAACTTTTATAGAAACGTTGTGACTGTTGGAAGTATAAATACGCATTTATTATTCCATTGCATTTTAATTATAATGAATAATCACATCACATAAGAGGCGAGGTACAATTGAACGACCCTTTTTAGTTAGCACCCAGCGCAGCATAGACAGGAAGGCACGGATAACCAATGGGAAACTGCTGCTATAAGACGTTGCCAAATTTGAAGCTACACCGATGGACTCTTTAAAGGGGCTCCTAGAAAAGAAGTTAGCAGAGCACTAATGAATCCAAAACCTTTTATTAGCCCTTATTACTTTGTTTTTGATTCTGTTCTTTCTCCGTAAATTACAAATGAACCAAAAAAACTGCATTAAATCCACATAATTCTTAGGTTTTCGATCGCTAGCTTAATGATGAGGTTTTGGAAAGGATGGAAACGAAAAAGGAAATTAATACTGAGCATCGGGAAAAGACAACTGAAGTTCCTGGGACATGCAATGAGGAGGGAGGGCTTGGTGAACCTGATACTACCAGGCCAGATAGAGGGAAAAAGAGACAGGGGAAAGCAGCGGATAACATATTTGAAATGACTGATCAGGTGGATGACGGAACGAGGTTTGCATGGTGCAACAGGAGAAAGCGTGCTAAGAGCCACCAGGGAAAGGAGATGTGGAAAGCCATGATCGCCTAGTCCTGAAAGGACATGGCATATAAAAGGAGATGTGGGAAATATGTGGTGAAGAAAACTGTTAACCGTACACTTGGAAAAACTTGAAGGAAAAACTTGAAGCAGCTGAAATGTGGTTCTATAGAAGGATGCCACAGATATCATGGACCGAGCATGTGAGCAATGACGAGGTTTTGGAAAGAATGGAAACGAAAAAGGAAATCAATGTCGAGCATCGGAAAAAGACAACTAAAGTTCACGGGACATGCAATGAGGAAGGAGGGCTTGCTGAACCTGATGCTAACAGGCCAGATAGAGGGTAAAAGAGACAGGGTAAAGCAGCGGAAAACATATCTGAAGGGCCTGATCAGGTGGATGACGGTGTAACAGGAGAAAGCGTGCTAAGAGCCAACAGGGACAAGGAGACGAGGAAAGCCATGATCGCCTAGGTCCTGAAAGGACAGGACACAAAAAAGAAGAAGAAGCCTAATGATGTGACAAACAAATCTTATTTCATATCTATGTTCCTTGAGGGCGTAGGCGATCGTGGCTCTCCACATTTTCTTGTCTTTGGTAGCACATTTACACAAGTACGTTAAGTAGGTCATGCACTGCTTTACTTTACCCCTCTTGCCTTCAACAGGTCTTGTGAGTGACAAAATTTCCAAGCCCTTTCCTCATTATGTCACCTAAAAATTTAAACTATCTCTTTCTGATTTTAGGCATGTTCAAAAAAGAATTATGATATATTTTCCCTCTTTCATAATTTACTAAATTTTGAGATTTTCGATAGCTAGCTTAATGATGTATGAAACACTTCTTCTTCTTCTTCTTCTTCTTCTTCTTCTTCGTGTTGTGTTAATAGGACATTTGCACAAGCACGTTAGGTAGATTATGTACCACTTTAATTTATTCCTCTTGCCTTTTACAGGAAATGTGAGTGATAAATTTTCCAAGCTCTTTCCTCATTCAGTCAGTTAAGTGCCATACGTGATACACGCTTGGGTGATCATGTCTCGAAAGAAGCAACACTGACTGGGCAGAAGATTATCCCGCAGTAGGTTGCCATTGCTTTCTGCGGGAGACTGACTGCCAACCAAGGCTATAGAACCCATAACTAAAGGGAAGAGACGGATTAATACCTTTCCCAAGGTTATTTGCGCTTAAGTGAATGCAAAGAACTCAACTGGAATTCGAACTCGGCTTCCCGATTTCTCGTTCCGAGCCGATATCCACTGCACCACAACGCATATGTGACCTAAAAATTGAAACTATCTCTTTCAGATGTTAAGTATGTTCCAAAAAGGAATATGAAATATTTTTCTCTTTCGCTATTAACCCGAGAAAGTTAAAGTGAAACAAATGAGATAAAAATATATTTGACACAGTAAGAAACTTTCGTTAGAAACAAAGAGTGCTGCGTAATATTAAGTTTTCCTATATGGCAACAAATTCTGGACAGTCTCCTCACAGATGAAGAGACTTGAAGCAACAAAATCTGGTTCTACAGGAGGATGCTGAGAATCCCATTGATGATACATTTGAGTAACGACGAAGGAAACAGAGAAACAGAAAGAATACTTATACTTAGCATCAGAAAGACAGTTGAAATTCTCACGGCGCATAATGAAGAAAGAGGGATTGGAGAATTTAGCAGGCCGACTCGCTTTGATATTTGGGAAAAGCAAGAATTGAAGAATGAATCTTAATTCAAATTTCCTGTGTTAAACTGTGAGGTATTTTCCGTTTGTTTTTTTTTTTTTTTTTTTTTGTTTTTATATATATCTATGTTTTTGTTCTCCCCCCCCCCTTTTTGGAGTTCATGCTTCATTTAGGAGGAAAAAAAAAAAGTTTGAAATTTATATTTATTCTGTTATGCGAAGCTACTTTGGCCAAGTTATCAGCAGCCATTACAGCTCCATGCCACGTGTTGTTCTTTGAATGGGAATTTACCTAGCAGGCCGACTCGCTTTGATATTTGGGAAAAGCAAGAATTGAAGAATGAATCTTAATTCAAATTTCCTGTGTTAAACTGTGAGGTATTTTCCGTTTGTTTTTTTTTTTTTTTTTTTTTTGTTTTTATATATATCTATGTTTTTGTTCTCCCCCCCCTTTTTGGAGTTCATGCTTCATTTAGGAGGAAAAAAAAAAGTTTGAAATTTATATTTATTCTGTTATGCGAAGCTACTTTGGCCAAGTTATCAGCAGCCATTACAGCTCCATGCCACGTGTTGTTCTTTGAATGGGAATTTACCTAGCAGGCCGACTCGCTTTGATATTTGGGAAAAGCAAGAATTGAAGAATGAATCTTAATTCAAATTTCCTGTGTTAAACTGTGAGGTATTTTCCGTTTGTTTTTTTTTTGTTTTTTTTTTGTTTTTATATATATCTGTTTTTGTTCTCCCCCCCCCTTTTTTGGAGTTCATTTGGACTTTAACTAAGTTAAAACTTAGTTAAACTCCACTTTTGTAAGTTTGTGTTTTTTTTTTTTTTTTTTCAAAGGATTGTTCGTGTTCGATTTTTTTTTTTTTTTTTTTTAATAGGAGTAGATAGGTCACACTATCGCCCGGTCTATACTCCTCCCACGTCTATTGAACTGGAGTAGAGGCTCGTTCCTTGTTTCCTGTTTAGGATGTGGTTTCCGGTTTTCACTTCTCTCTCTTCAGACCTTGGTACTGGTGCTTCCGTGAGTTTCCTGCGATCTGGCCGGTTGGTGGCAATGGCTCATCACTGTGAGGGTACCGGGTTGGCAGTTTCCTGGTTGCTGCTTCCGACTGGTAGTTAGGAGCCCTAACTCTTGCGTAGCGTCAAGAGCGGCTGCTCTGATCAACAGTTGTATAATATCGGGGTTCTTGTAGTGCCATGTCGCGCATGGATAGGTGTCCCTGCAAGCGCTTTCGGTGGGCAACCCCGAGGCCACACCTTGTTGCAGCCCTAGCCAGTCCCCCTCCCAGCTCAGATCGTGGGTTATGACCGCCTGTATCCTCTACCCTAGGTCCCTTTCTATAAACCAAAAACATGACAAGACAAAACAGAAATGACCCTAAACCAGCTAAATCCAAACCACCTAAGCCCATTAACCTCTCCTTCACTAATATCCGAGGCATTCGTACTAACTTTGCTAGTGTAGAAGCGTTCCTGCATGAAAAGTCCCCTGACATCCTCGCGCTCTGCGAAACTAACCTCAACTCAACTATTCCCTCCTCTGACCTCTTCATCCCTGGTTATCTTCCCCTTTTAAGGAAGGATTCTACTGTCCACATGCATGGGCTGGGTGTTTATGTCAGCGAACACCTCCCCATAACTAGGGTGACTTCACTCGAATCTACTGACCACCAATACATATGTCTCCGCTTGTCTCTCCTCAGTTCGGTTAGCTACCTATTCTTCCTTTACCGTTCTCCCTCCTCTCCTGACTGCTCCCTACTAGATAGCATTGCCGACGACATAGATAAGGCTATTACCTATCACCCATTTGCCCACATATTTGTATTTGGAGACCTCAATGCCCATCACTCTGAGTGGCTTGAAAACGCTGTTACTGATTCGGCGGGCACTCACGCCATGAACTTTGCTATTTCCCAATCCCTTACGCAAGTGGTGGACTTCCCCACTCGCTTCCCAAGCACACCCTCGGGTCATTCCTCACTGCTAGATATATGTTTCACCTCTGCGCCCGACGCCTGTCAAGTCTCGCAGCTTTGCCCTCTCGGCAACTCCGACCACGCTGTAGTCTCCCTCAGTATTTCTTTCCAATCTCACTCCCCCCAGGATCCCCCTACTCATAGAACCTCCTACCTCTACCAAAAAGCTGACTGGGAAGCCTTTCGCGATTTCCTCTGCGACGTCCCTTGGGGAAAAGTGTTTGACCTATCAGTTGATGACTGTGCCTCTGAGGTCTCGTCATGGGTGAAAGCTGGCATTGATGCCTTCATACCCACCAGGAAGTATTGCTTAAAACCTCATTCCCCTCCGTGGTTCTCTCCAGCCTGCTCAGCCGCCATTGCCCACAGGAACCATTACTTCCATCTATTCCAGAGACAGCCAACTGATCACAATAGGCGCCTGTTCACATCCGCTCGCAGTGAGTGCAAGAGAACTCTAAATGACGCCAAACAGTTGTTTGCGGAGAGAATGCGACAGCACATAGCTGACCGCAAGTTCGGCTCCAAGGACTATTGGAGGATTTGTAAACGAGTGCTCAACAATAGGAAATCCTCAATACCTCCTTTAATCCATGGATTTGACGTTCTCACGTCATCTGCTGAGAAAGCTGTTTGCTTTGCCCGCAGATTCTCATCCAACTCCACACTCGACTCGTCCGGAGTGCACCCACCCGACTTCCCTATTAGAACTGAGGCCAAACTGCATGACGTGTATATTACCCCGACAATAGTATCCAGAGTAATTTCAAAACTCGACCCCCATAAGGCGTGTGGAGACGATGGAATCCCGGTGATAGTCCTTAAGAGGTGTGCCCCTGAACTTTCCCCTGTCCTCTCTAAACTGTTTAACTACTGCCTTTCTGCTTCCTGCTTTCCTGCATGCTGGAAATTCTCCTCAGTCGTTCCTGTCTTTAAGAATTGTGGTGAACCCTCGGACCCATCCAACTATCGCTCTATCAGTCTCCTACCAATATTCGGGAAAGTGTTCGAGGCTATAATAAATGCTGAAATAGTTCATCATCTCACCGCCCACAAGCTGTTCTCCGACAGGCAATATGGATTCCGATTTGACAGGTCCACAGCCGACCTGCTAACTACTGTAACGGAGTACATGCTACAGGCCCTTGATGAGTCTGACGAGGCTCGCGCGGTTGCTCTGGATATCTCCAAGGCTTTCGACAGGGTTTGGCACCCTGGCCTCCTATGCAAACTACGCGGTTATGGTATTACCGGTCGCCTGCTTGACCTAATCCAATCTTTCTTAAATAACCGCAAAATGAAGGTCGTTCTGAATGGGCGTGCCTCTTCGTCCTACAGCACGAATGCTGGTGTCCCACAAGGCTCTATCCTGGGCCCAACGCTCTTCCTTATTTTCATCAACGACCTCCCAGATGAGATCAGGTCCCAAGTAGGCATCTACGCAGATGACACTACAATATACTCCCGCTCCAGTAAGAAACCTGTCGTGGCGGACAGACATAATCTCGCTGCTGACCTTGAGCGGGATCTACACTCTGTGGTGAACTGGGGCAAGAAGTGGCTTGTCAACTTTAATTCCTCTAAGACCAAGCTGTTGTCTGTCAACCATTACAGGCAACCTCTTCTGCCTCCCATAAGCATGGACCAGATGATTCTCCCGGAGAGTAATACACTACGCCTCCTCGGACTTACCCTGTCCTCAGACCTCAAATGGAAGCACTATATTGAATCCATAGCAAAATCTACTGCTAAGAAGATTGGGTCACTATGTCGATCCAGGATGTTTTTTCCACCTGAATCCATCCTGCATATATACAAGTCAACCATCCGTCCGTGCATGGAGTACTGCTGCCATTTATGGTCAGGTGCCCCTGCCGTTCTCCTCAGTGTTCTTGACAAGCTCCAAAGGAGAGTCTGTAATGTGATAGGTACTGATCTGGCGACTCGTCTGCAGCCACTTTCCCATCGTCGAAATGTGGCCTCCCTCTGTCTCTTCTATAAATACTTTCATGGCTTCTGCTCGGATGAGCTTAAGTCACTGATGCCTCCTCAACAGGTGTTTACCCGTTCAACCAGACTGGCAACTGGGTCCCACCCATTCACAGTCAGGTTAGCCAAACGCAGACGACAATTCTACTCCTGCAGCTTCCTCTCTCGCACTTCCCGCCTGTGGAACTCACTCCCGTATTCTTGCTTTCCTGACGGCTACGACCTCCAGAAATTTAAAAGCAAAGTTAATACTCACCTACTAACCACTGGCCTCTAGCTCTCTCTCCCCTCCCCTGTATAAGCTTCCCTTTCTCTCCGCCCATGTACCTGTCATTGCACCTGCTTTCTCAGTTTTCTATTGTTCCTTTCTAACTAGCTTGTACTCCTCACTCTTTTCTAATTAATCTTTCTACACTTATGTAACCCCCTGCACATCAGTGGCGTTTCTGCCTTGCTCGGGGTGAAATGATTAAAAAAAAAAAAAAAAAAAAAAAAAACTCACAGGACGTATTGAAGGCAAGAGGATCTGAGAAAAGAATCGAGTAACTTACTAAAAGAGCATGTGTAAATGGACGGCAGAACTGTGATTGGGGGAGATAGTAAAAAGAAAAAAAGTACTAATAGCTTTAAAAGAGTGGAAATTGTGAAGCGCCATAATCACCTACATCTTGGAGGGACATTTTTATCTCATTTGGTTCACTTTAACTTTCTTGGGTTAATAGTGAAACAGGAAAATATTTCATATTTCTTTTTGGAACATACTTAACATCAGAAAGAGATAGTTGAAAATTGCTACGTAGAAGGTGTGTTGCTATGGTAAGCACATAACACTGATATAGTCTGAGAATATGAAAATGAATAATTTTAATGCAACATCCAAAATAAGTAACTGAGCATTTTTAAACATACGAAGTTTTTTTTATAAACATTTCACCCTAAACAAGGCAGAAGTGCCATTAGAGTATCGGGGGTTATATTGAGAGAAAAAGAAAGGTACAGCGTATGTTAAAGAAAAGATAAAACATAGACGGGAATCAAATTGATAGTAGATGGCAATTGATGTTGCATTAAACTTTTGATGATTTTAGCTGTCAGGGAAGCAAACAAAAGGAAGCGAGTTCCACAAACGGGAAGTGTGAGAAAAGAAACTGTTAGAGTAGAAGAGATAGTTGCATTTAACTATTTCGATGGTAAAAAGTGGGTTCTTGATGCTAATTTAGTAGCATGGGCAAATACATGGGGTTGGGATACCATGGAAAAAAGAGCAGTTGCCATAAAAATACTTGTAGAAAAGACAGAGGGAAGCCACATCACGTGAGTGAGAAAATGACTGAAGGCAGGCTGCCCGGTCAAGATCTATTAGATTGCAGATCCTCTTTTAGATGTTTTTGAGAATCTAAAGATGAATAGTAGGAGTACCTGACCAGATATGACAACAGTATTCAATGCATGGACAAATGGTAGATTTATAAATGTGCAAAAAAGATTCTAACGATGAAATATTTTCATAAACAAACTAAGCACACAATTTTCGATAACGACTGTAGTGTCCGACGAAAGTCCACGGATTAAAATAAATAATAAACTTTAGAAATTTAACAAATTTTAATTCTGACATAAAACAACTTAGTCTGAAGTTGGAAGTGTGTGTGTGTGTGTGTGTGTGTGTGTGTGTGTGTGTGTGTGTGTGTGTGTGTGTGTGTGAATAAAGACAAAAAGAAATCTTATCTTAGCCAAAGCATTTCGTCCTCTGAATGTGATGTGTCTTGATAAAGTTTTTTTTTAATAATCATTTCACCCCAAGCAAGGTAGGACGACCAAAGGATAAGAGAGGGATAGGAATCAAGGAGATTGTAGCTGTCAAGCTACAATCTCCTTGAAGGGAGCGAGAAAAGAAACTATTAGAGTAGAAGAGTCGGTTACATTTAACTATTTCGATAGTGAAAAAGTGGGACCCTGATGTCAAGCTAGCCGCACGAGTAAATAAAACAGGTCGTGGTATCATGGAAAAAAGCTCATCAACGTAGTTGCTATTAAAATGCTTGTAGAAAAGACAGAGGGAAGCCACGTTATTTCAGTGAGAAAGTAACTAAAGACTGGTTGCCAAGTCAAGATTAGTTATATTGCAGATTCGCCTTTAAATTTTGTCCAGAATCTCAAGATAAATAGGTCCTGGGTATGACGGTAAACTGCATCCAGCAGCAAGGCCTCTGGTTAGGAGGTGGTGAGGATCATGGAACCACTTCTTAATTGCTGTTCTTTTCAGGTCTACTCTGACCCAGAGTGGTAGCACCTATTAGGTTCTATGCTATGGGCAAATAGTTAACCCCCAGACTAGGGTCAAAACACTTTGAAAGTATAAAAATACACTTTTATAGAAATATATACATAAATATAGACTTTTATAGAAAAATATACATTTTTGAAGAAAAAATTATTACCATAACACATTTATGAACAAAAAGGAATTATTGCCATTATGCATTTTTGAAAGAAAAAAAAATTATTACATTTTTGAATACAAAACAAGAAAACATCTATTCTCTAAAATTAAAGAGAATTAAAAATAAATTTCATCAAAATCTTATTAAATCAATCTTTTCACCATAACCTAACATTAAAAAAAAGACAAACAAATTGAAAGCTCCGCCTTTTTGGCATTAAATAACCCACAGAGGTGTTGATATGTCGTTAAACAGAACTCAAACTCAAACTCAAGATGAATAGCACCTGGCCAGATATGGCAACAGTATTCAATTTACGGACGAATGGTAGATTTATAAATGTGCCAAATGGATTCTGACGACAATAAATAAATAAATAATAAAAAAGGAAGTATTGGGACTGGTATAAAGAATTGTAGCAAAGCTAGAAAAGGGCAAACTTTCAGAAATCCTCATAAGTCAGTCAGTTAAGTGCCATACGTGATACACGCTTGGGCGATCATGTCTCGAAAGAGACCTGACTGACTGGGCAGAAGATAATCCCGCAGTAGGTTGCCATTGCTTTCTGCGGTAGACTGGTTGCCAGCCAAGGCTATAGAACCCAATCTATCCTGCTATTTAACCCATAACTGGAAGGAAGAGACGGATTAATACCTTTCCCAAGGGTATATGCGCGTAAGTGAATACAATGGTTTCGACTGGAATTCGAACGCAGCTCTCCGGTTCCTCGTTCCGAGCCGATATCCTCTGTACCACAAGGCACATCCGTAAGAAGGAAGCAGAAATTGAAAAAAAATCACACCCCCATAGAATTCGATATGTAAACAGTTCTTGAAAACTTTTTGCCAAAAAATTTCAGAATCGTTCCAAACACTACATTAATATTGGTTTCATTTATCGTAACCATTTTCCATATTTTTCCCTCTGTTAAGCTCCACATAGTTTTCTACAAATAAATAAGATGTAGACAATAACGAAGATTATTGCGCGGAAAACACTTAAAAAGAGAAACTGAATCCCTTACGTTAGCAACCAAGAGCAAATATAGAACGAGATATATTAAAGGTGAAATAAACAAAACTGATTCAATTGCAGATATTATTTGTGTAGAGACAAAGATAAAATTATTATTCGTATCAGACTGGTAAAAGAAAACTTTTGGAAGGTATGAAGTAACTACCTCGTGCCATTCTTTTGGATTTCCTTAATTTCTTGAGATCTTGTTTCTTTCAAGTTAGATTTGATTTTTAAACAGGACAAGTCACAAGGGTCGATATCTATTGTATTATTTAATTGGATATACAGATAGTGCAATGGACAATGGCTCGGGATGAGAAACCGGGTTCGAATTCCAGTTGAATGCATTCCATTTCACTTATATACAGCCTTTGGGATTTGAAAAAGAAGTCACTCGACCGGCGGTCGAGAGCGAGGGAAAATTTACTTACCCCAAAATCATTTTACTCGACCGACTCCATTTTCTTAATAGTCGCCTTACGTAAACATAGCGTAATCGCTGACGGAAAACAAAAAATGAAATTTGAATTAAAATTTCGAACGTGTTAGAAAGGATTTTTTTTTAAATAACAGCAACAAAATTTAGTTTTCCCTTTTAATAATAGCATAAATATTTCGATCATAAAACTTTGTTTTTATTAAGTTTTTTTTCTTTTAACATCATGATTTGCTGTTTGTTTTTTTGGCATTTGAGTGGCGGTACCTAAATTCGTGGTTTATTTCTTCTGTTTGACTACAACCTTCATCTCATATAAAAGAACAAATCTGATTTTCTCAACGATTTTCTTTAAAAAAATTACTTACTTGTATAATTTGTTTTTCCGTGCGTGGTTGAAAGAAGTATCCGTATTTTTTTCTTTCTTTCAAATGTTCGTTTTTACTTTTCGTAAGCGGGAAGGAAATATAGGATAATATTTTTCCAAATGAGTTTTTAAAAATCTGTGAGCGTCTTTAGTCTGGGCGATAGAGAGATTTTGGCTTCACTCAGAACGTGTTAATTAGACAAATGTTTACATTGATCGGGGCGATAAAAGCCAAGAGTTCAATAATGTCATTGTGGGTCATTCTAAGTAACTTGTAAATCTTCAATGGTATACTTTTAGGTTGTAAAAGGAATCAGATTTCTTTTTTCTATATTTGAAGGGACTGAGTCGATCGGGCGAGTGAAACCTCAGAGGCTGCTTATATGCCAATACACTTGTGAAAAATATAAATCTTATATTCCCCTAGCTACGGATTAAATAGTAGAACTCGTATCTAGAAATACTATCTATCAAAAATAAGATTGTTGATGAAATATTCACTCACAATAAAAATATTATTATAATTCAAAACGTATGTTTCGGATTTAATTAACACACAAAGATGCATTTCGTTTCGATATCAGTTCCAAAATTTTCCATCAGACATAGAGCCGCGCAAATTCGGCGACACCAGTCAAAATTTGGCAAACAACTTTTCAGATTTTTGGGTCAAATCCTATCGGTAAAGATAATTTTTTATGTCAGAACGAAGGTCAGCCTATTGTCTGAGATAATTTTAATGCTACAGTCGACGCAAAAAGCTAGGGTGTTGAATGCTGTTTTTCAAGGCAGATATTCTCTAATTAGAAATTCTTTACCTTATTCCTTTTGGTTTAGCTTTGTATCGAACATAGGGAAGTATAAGAGACATGTAAATGCCAGGTAAGCTGGTATTCTATGACTTCAACATGTGACTCGAATAGATGACAGAACGAATGAAATAAGTGTGAATTGAAATAAGTGTTTCTGGGTTCAAAGTTCAACTGTAAGCACAATAAAAACAGATAAGTTAGAAAGCATGATGGCATAACACGATTGGTTTGCACAAAACATGTTACATTATGTTTTTTAATGTTGCATCTTTAAAATGTAATGACTGTTTTTTCACAATCGTAACGCTCCAATCAAGGCATTATACTCCCACTGTTGTTCAGGGGGTTACATAGGAGGAACGTTATGAAAAGGAGCGACAGAATAAAGAGGATGTCAGGAAACAGGTAGAAGAGGGATGAGAATACTGCAGAAATGAGATGAAAGCACGAGAGAGAGGATACAAGTTAGTGAGATAGGAGATGACTATTAACTTTACATTTAAATTCTTAGAGATTGTAGCTGTCGTGGAAGCAAGTAAATGGAAATGAACTCCACAGGCGAGAAGTGCGAGAAAAGAAGTTGATAGAGTAGAATTTGCGTTTACATTTTATTGGTTTCACAGTAGAAGGGTGGGACTTAGCTGTCGGGGAAGCAAGTAAATGGAAGAGAATTCCACAGGCAGAAAGTGCGAGAAAAGAAACTGCAGGAGAAGAATTTGTGTTTACATCTGATTGGTTTCACTGTAAAAGGGTGGGACCTAGTTGCTAATCTTGTAGCTCGGGTAAATTCTTATATAGCGGGTACCAGTGGTAGCTCACTGGTACCCGCTCACTGGTTCATCAGAGCAGAAGCTGTGAAAGTATTTGTAGAAGAGATACAGGAAAGCCACATTGCGCCGGTGAGAAAGTGACTGTATCCGAGCTGCCAAGTAGTGATCGATCACATTGCAGATTCTCCGTTGAATTTTATGAAGGACCCCTAGGTGGATAGCAAGAGCACCCGACCAGATATGGCAGCAGTATTCAATGCACGGGCGGATGGTAGATTTGTATATGTGCATGGTTTGTTTCAGCCGGGAAAAACTTCTTGGCCCTACACAGAGAACAGATCTTCTTAACAGCGTATTTAGCTATGGATCTATTTAGACATATCACTTGAGGTCTGTTGTGAGAGCTAACCCGAGGAGGCGCAGTGTTTTACTTTCAGGGAGACTAGCCGGATCCATGCTAATGGGGAGGGCAGAAGCGACTGTCTGTGATGGTTAATAAATAGCAGCTTTGTTTTAGAAACATTAAAATTCAGGAGCCATTTCTTACCCTAGTCCACAACGGATTGGAGGTCGTTTTCAAGCTCGGAAGCGAGGTTTGCTTTGTCAGCCTCGGCAGATTTTTGATAGAGGCGAAAGTAAACCGTAGTGTCGTCAGCGTATATGACTACTTGGGATCTTATTACATCGGGGAGATCGTTAATATAGATTCGTCTTAGAAGAAAGTTAAAATATGGATGGTTGAAAATATGAAAACGTGTGGTGGTCTGTTTTTAGCCATCTTGTTTTTCAAATGTGATGACAAACTGTTTCGATTCATGAGCCATTTCAGGAACAGTTCAAGTGTGGATGACCAAAAAATGGCAGAACCTGCTATTAGTCACAGTGACAAAAGAATATTCCCAACATTAAGCTAGTCTATCCGTATGTCCACAGGAAATGTTCTGACGAGCGATTTTCCCTCATTACACCAATTTTAAGCCATTATGCCACGTTCACTGAGACGAGCTACTATAATACACTTTGTATTCCATTATTCCGCTCCAACAGCTTCTCGCGAACCGCTAATTTGTTGAACCGACTCCCAAGAGTATTCTTTCCGGACACTGCGATGTTAACAGCTTCACTTTTAGGATTAACAGTTACCTTCTTCAGATACCTTTTACTCAAGCAACAACTTCCTTCAGCAACCCTTTAGATGGCTCTTGGGCCTTGTATAGAGTGAACATTAGTAAAATAAATTAAAACACAGGCAATATTCCAATATTGTAATCAGTTAAGAAAACGATGTAGAAAATGACCACTATGAAGAAGGAATATAAATGAGAGAGAGAGAGAGACAGAGAGACAGAGAGAGAAAGAGAGAGAGAGAAAGAGAGAGAGATAGAAAGAGAGAGAGAGAGAGACGCACATACACAGATATACATATACATATATATTAATGTATGACAGGACATTAAATACGTTCGTCAAGGAAAATTTAATTTATTTTTTATTAAGTTTTTCTATCATTTCCATCATTTCCTAACGTTTTTTTCGTTTTCTAGGATTTAGAACCGAGCGTCCGCGCTTGTGTTCCCCACTCTAAAAACTGACCTTGTGTCACAACTCACTCTTGTTGGGGAGTGGGTAAACATTCCTGCCAAATGGCGTAAGGATGTGCGTTGTGGTGCAGTGGATATCGGCTTGGAACGAGAAATCGGGGAGCCGAGTTCAAATTCCATTTGAATTCATTGCATTCACTCACGCGTAAATACCCTTGGCAAAGGTATTAATCCGTCTATTCCTTCCAGTTATTGCCCATAATTGTATTGTCACAACTGCTTTCGGCTGCTTCTATAGCCATTTTTAAGGCTTTGATAGTCGTAATTTCTATTAGGTTTTGCCTGCATCCTAATATTTTTCCTTTTTGTAGAAGTTAAGAAATATAAAAATTGTCCATAACATTTATTATCTCAAGTGATTTCAGTAACTTATATAGCCATTTCAAGTTTTTTTTGTCACTGGTGTGGTTATTTTTCCACATGTTTTGACTGTTACGTTCTAATTTATTTGTGTGTTGTATTTAAGGAGTTTGTTTTATATATTTTCAGGCATTGACTATCATAGTTTAGAAGATAAAAGTTCGTATAGGTTGTTTCTTTTCATACGGGTAAGTTGCAAATTCTTTGGATTTTATTTCTATATCCACATCACTGATGGATTTTTATCGTTTGTTAAATTGACCTTATACCAAACATAACCGAAGTCTCCACACTTAAAAGATCAGAATGTTAAACCAGTACCCAAGGATAACAAAGATATCTTTTATATATTATAATAATAAAAATGAGATTTATTAATTAAAATATAACATCAATTTTGTTATTTATAAGAATTGTATTTAAGTGTGAAAAGTTCATTTTTGTTGTTGAATTCAAGAGGAAATGTTTTTTTGAATAAATGTCTAGTTGATGTTTGTTTATGCGCGTATAAACGTTTGTATGTTGATTCTTTGTTTTTCTCTTTCTTTTTTTGCCGGACAATTTTGAGGAAGAAAAAGTCAGAGTAGTAGAGTGAGATGCGTGTCGTCTGATTGTTGAATGCTTAAGCAGACGATTCGTTGCTCTATGTGATGCTTTTTCTTTAGTTGCATAAGGAAGAAAAAACAGAAGGTGAGACAGTGAGAAAATGTGTGTCAATCTGGATGAGACGTCCAACTAAGACTCGCGACTATCTAACGGAGTAAATCAACATCAACGCGCATTTATACATTTTGACGAATAAGAATAGGATCAACTTTTAATAAATTTTTATCTTCTGGTTGGTTAATAAATAGGTTGTCCTCGACTACGTCCGCATATGGCAAAAATATGTAAGCCAATTATCTAATAAAAAGGAATGTTCTATTGGTTAATTCGTAAATATGTGTTCTTTTCATTGGCTCCTGAAAGGGTATAGGTGTGTATAAAGTTAGATTTATTCAGCAATCAAAATCAAGAAATCTGATATGTTAATTTTAGCGTTGAGATTTTTCAAAATTGATTCAGATTTATAATTTCGTCTTTATTTTTTATCAAATCAAAAATGCTTTTGATAGTTGGTAGACATGTGTAGGTATATGGGATATGATAGATCGGAGAGAAAAACCTGGTTAATGGGGTTTTACATTACCGTACCATGGATGTGCGTTGTGCGTTCTCGGAACGAGAAATCGTAGAGCCGAGTTCGAATACGAGCTGAATTCCATGCATTCACTTACGCTTAAATACCCTTGGGAAAGGTATTAATCCGTCTCTTCTGCCTTCAACTATGAGTTAAATAACTCGAGAGATTGAGTTCTATAGCCTTTATTGGCAACCAGTCTACTGCAGAAAGTATTGCCAACCTACTACGGAAAAAAACTTTTTGTCCAGTCAGTCATGTCTCTTTCAAGACATGATCACCCAAGCGTGTATCACGTATGGTACTTAACTGACTGACTAACTGACTGACTGACTGACATTACCGCACAAATTGGTAATCACCGACGATTTTCCTGCTTTTTAAGCCAGAAACCTCAACGTTGTTCGCTGTGATTAGTTTACGTATTTTAAAAAATGTTTCTGTGGGATTTTTTCTTAATTTAATAAATTTTGTTGTGTCATTTTATAGTGGGTCATCCGTTCTAGTAAAACGTAGTTGTATGTTGAAACAGATTAACTGAATTTGGCCTCGTTAGAAGATAGCCCACTATAAGTTATAAAAGGGGTTATAAAACAAGAAAAGCAAATTGAGTATAGAAACAACATTTATATATACACAGATATCAATTAAGGTTTTTTCTTTTACAAATAAAGAAATGTCTTTAGGATGGGTCCAACGGACTTTAAAATGTTCATAGCAATAAATGCTGAAAAGAGAGTTTGTGCGTCTGTATCTGTGAGCGTTTGTCAGTTAGGAATGTCTTTGATGTATCCACTCCTTTGATCGGGTGAGTAGCTCAGGGGACAGCGAAGAAGAAGGTGAGAGGGAAAGGCGAGGCGGGAATAGTGGATCGCTTGACGAGATCAAGGGACATGCTAATTACGCTCGTACTTTCTCAACTGGCGATGCTTTTTGTGTGGGCTTTTTATTTTGTCTTTGTGGGTCCCAGCAGGTCATTTGGGAATTCACACTCGTATTTAATTCTGGGCTTCCCATTGGACGATAAATAAAATTTGCGTATTCTCGCGAAAGGGAATTTGATATTTATTAATTTTTGGTTTTCTGCCGGAACATATGCGTGGAGCCGGGTGAGCAAAGACTAGTTTTGGTCATTTGCTTTCAAACATCCGGTCACTCGCTTTGCTCGGTATCACCACAATTTAAAATTGATTGTAATTTTTGGTTGTAATCTTGTCAGTTGAGCGATACAAAATTATTGATTTTGTCAGCGCGTCTGATGGTGATATTGAAGTTATTACGTAACTCTGGTTTTTCCCAAATAGAAAAAAAAAACTGACCATGTGCTTAACGAAAAAGTCGAAACCAGATTTCGAAAGTAGGTGCTAAAATGATTTTTGACCAATGGGGGTGACTTACATGACTTGAGGACTTCACGAGCAAGTGTAAGAATCTGAATACTGTAAAAGGCCCCCGGTCAGCGTCAAGACAGTCAGTCAGGGGATGGAAGCTGCAAAGACGACAAGCTAAAATGTAACGAGAGAAGATTCAAGCTGACCCGGACATTTGTCTTCTTTCTCTTTCCTTCTGTTGATTCCTTTTACTTTTACTTCTCCACCCAAAGACATTCCTACTGATTACATACATACATACACACATACATACATACGCATATACTCTTTCAACAATTACTACTACAAATATTTTCTACAAATCTTGATACCCATAACTTTATCATTGAACACGAACTCTACCCTTAACTTCTTAATAATGTTTCTAATTGTATATTAACTTCTACAACTTGCGTTATTCTTTCCTTTTAATAAATTTCTATTCTGAAATGCAAAATGTATATTTTATTCTTACATTATTCCACACAAGTCCACATATTCCATCTTACCGATAACGAACCTTCTAATAACGATGAAAACCTTCTGATAATTCTGATGATGATAATTCTACATAAAACTTAGGGAGTTCGGTTATGTCTGACACAAGACCGAATCAAAGAAATATTAACCATTTCCCTACGCTACAAGGATATTATTGTGTTTACTTAATTACTTGTACTTGTAACGGCATTCACCAGAAGTGGGTTGAGCTGGCTCCAACAGAGTTAATCGCATCGTGTGTCAAGGTCATCCACCCTCGTCAATCAGCAGCAGAATCGGCGGCATGATCTAGTCATTCGCGGTTCCAGCGTCGGACCACCAAAAACGCGAGGACCGGACATGAGCACCATATCTGCTTTCACAGTATCGAGCCAGGTCTTAAGTTGACTACCTAGGCTCTTCCTCCAACCAATGGGTGCGTTGGGCGCCACCAGTTGACGGACAAATTCATCCCCAGGCCGGCGCAACACGTGGCCGAACCACAGGAGTCTTCTTTTAAGCAGAGTTTCTTCCAGGTCAAGGATGTTGCAACTAGCGCGGATTGTTGAATTGGGGATCCAGTCGGAGAGGCGAACGCGCAGGATACGGCGAAGGCAGTAGTGATCGAAGACCTCAAATTTATGCAGTTTGGAATTTTTTCGATACGGAAATTATATCAGCTCTGTATAAAATTTCAGAAAAGAAACTGCTAATCATTAGTTATTGTTTTATGTTACGTTAACAGATCAATTTGCGAAAAGATAACAATTCATTTTGTCATAAGATGGAATTTGTTTTGTCTTGTAACGGCATTCACCCGAAGTGGGTTGAGCCGGTTCCAATAGGGTTAACCGCATCGCGCGTCAAGGCCATCCATCCTCGTCGATCGGCAGCAGAATCGACGGCATGATTTCGCCATTCGCGGTTCCAGCGTCGGACACCAAAAACGCGATGACCGAGCATGAGTTCTCAGTCTGCTTTGACAGTATCGAGCCAGGTCTTAAGCTGACGACCTCAGCGCTTCCTCCAACCAATGGGTGCGTTGGGCGCCAACAATTTACGGACAAATTCATCACCAGGCCGGCGCACTACGTGGCCGAACCACCGGAGTCTCTTTTAAGCAGAGTTTCTTCCAGGCCAAGGATGTTGCAACTAGCGCGGATTGTCGAATTGGGGATCCGGTCGGAGAGGCAAACGCGCAGGATATGGCGAAGGCAGTAGTGATCAAAGACCTCAAGTTTATGAAGATCCTCTCTGCACAGTGGCCAGGTCTCACATCCATAGAGAAGAATTGTTCTGACCATAGCCTAATATAGGATATTATTGTGTTTTCTATTTGGGGAACGGTTTTTAAACCTTACGCTTTTAGAAGATCTCTAGGTGTTCCTTAATTAAATTTTCTGTTGTTAGCTGTTGGATAGATTGGTATAATATTTCAGTTTTGGTTTTCTTTTGATTGGGGTGGTATCTAGGTTGGAGGTGACAATATTCAAGAATCCTATTTGGTCGTCGATAAGTTAGTGATCGGACACGTTTAGGAAGTTACACTTATCATTGGGTAGTACAGTTTTTCCATTGTACCAATTGCAGTTTTTCTTTTAGTAGCGCTGTATTTTTAGTAATGCTTTGAGTTCTAACGTACTTTTTGGGTGGTTGAGATAACGTTCAGTCGATATTGTACTCACTGTATTTTGTAGAATATCCTTGTATTTTTTTAATTTTAGTTTTTTATTCAGTATATTCTCTTTGACTATTTTCAGTTGAAATACACCGGTTCCCGTTCGATCACCGAAGTTAAGCAAAGTTGAGCCTGGTCAGTACTTAGATGGGTGACTACTTGTGAATACCAGGTGCTGTAAGCGTTTATTGACGAATGTGCATTGTGGCGCAGTGGCTATCGGCTCGGAAAGAGAAATCGGTGAGTCGAGTTTGAATTCCAGTTGAACGCCCTGCATTCACCTACTCGCTGGTACCGTGGGAAAAGTATTAATCCGTTCCTTCCTTCCGGTTATGGGTTAAATAACAGGGTAGAACTTGGGAACCTGCCCTTAAACAAATCCCAATGCAACTTTCTCCGTCGCAGAGGAAGCCGGCTCAACCCGACTAGGGTAAATGCGGCTTGCATACATTTTCAGCAGCTGTCGCTCAAAAGTGTTTGAAGAAGTAAATACAGCACATAAAAAACTAGCCAAAGAACTTCAAGAAATGGTTGACGATCCCACTAAAATTCCTGTATGGATGACCAAAGGAATTACATTTCTTCTACCCAAGAATGGTGACACAAACAACCCGAAAAACTACAGACCAATTACATGTCTTCCGACAACATATAAACTATTAACATCTATTTTAACAAAACAGACATATTTATTCTTAGAAAGAAATGACATGATACCGCTTGAACAAAAAGGGTGCAAACGTGGCTGTTATGGATGTAAAGACCAATTGCTAATTAACAAAATGATCCTGGAAAACTGCTACAGTACAAAGGAAAATCTTAGTACTGCCTGGATAGATTATCGAAAGGCATTCGATAGTGTGCCACATCCCTGGATTTTAAAGACTTTAAATATATACAAAATATCGCCCGTCATCATCAATTTCATCAAACAGTGCATATCTATATGGAAAACAACCCTTTACCTCAATCATATAAATGGAACCTATAAGTCTTATGAAATAAACATCAAAAGAGGTATATTTCAAGGTGATTCTTTATCTCCCTTACTATTCTGCATATCATTAATAGCACTAACCAGTCAACTTAATAAACAGAATGTGGTTATAAAATAGGCCAAAAGAAAATAAGCCATTTTAAGTCATCTATGGATGACTTAAAGTTATATGCTAAGAATGATAATGAGCTGGAAGGTCTTTTGCAAACTGTAAAATGCTTCAGCGAAGACATTGGAATAAAATTCAATTTGAATAAATGTGCTAAAGCTACAGTTTTACGTGGATCAATAAAAGAAACATCCTCAATTAGCTTAGACCCTGCTGTAACAATAAAAGAATTGAAACCAGAAGAAGCTTATAAATACCTAGGTGTAAATGAGAGTGAAAACATTCACCATAAAAAAATGAAAGAAATAGTGCGTAAAGAGTACTATAGAAGGCTACGAATGATATTAAAAACTGAATTGAATTCTCAGAACAGAGTTATGGCCATTAATAGCTTTGCAATCCCAGTTGTCCAATATAGCTTCAAAATCTTAAACTGGACTCTAAACGACATCAGGCGAATGGATTCTAAAACAAGAAAGCTTCTTTCTAAGCATAAGATGCATCATCCAAAGGCTGATGTAGACCGTCTATACATACCCCGTAAAGAAGGTAGAAGAGGTCTTATTCAGCTGGAATTGTCATACAAGACAACAACTATTGGCTTGCATAGAAACAACAAAGGATTGGATGATACAATTAGTAAGGCAACATGAAGAAAGAAAGAAAAAATATTCAATAATAAAAGAAGGCAGTAAATACAAACAAGATTTACAGTTAGTAGATTCTGTAGAAAAGCAAAACAGAAGCCAAGAACCAACTATTGCGGCAAAAAATATGAAAATGAAAGCCAAAGATAAAGCTCTTGAACAGATTAAACAGCGCTGGCAAGACAAACCTCTGCATGGCCAATACCCAGAACGTGCCAATAAATCCAATGTTGACAAAGTTAATACCCATCGATGGTTATGTGCATCTGGATTAAAGTCTGAAACTGAAGGCTTTATTCTTGCAGCACAAGACCAAAGTCTTTTCACTAGAAACTTTCAGGCAAATATTATGCATAATAATATGGATCCAAAATGCAGGTTTTGTGATAAACACCAAGAAACAATAGACCACCTAATCTCAGGCTGTTCGGTGCTTGCTCCAAATGAATATAAAAATCGCCACGATAGAGTTGGGCAATATTTACATTGGGCAATGTGCAAACACTATGGAAAATCTGTAAACAAACACTGGTATGAACATCACCCAGCACCGGTTACAGAAATAGAAGATGTAACCATTCTATGGGATTACACCATCTACACAGACAGAAAAATTGAAGCAAACAGGCCAGACATTATTGTTAAAAACCAGAAGGAGAAAACTTGTCTATTAATTGATATGGCTTGTCCAGCGGATTGTAACATAGCAATCAAGGAATTTGAAAAACTGTCAAAATATAAAGACCTGGAAATTGAAATAGAAAAAATGTGGAAATTGAAAACAAGAGTTGTGCCAGTGATAGTAGGTGCACTTGGAATGATAAAAAATGGAACAAAACAACACATTGAAAGAATCCCTGGAAACCCCAGCTTAAGAGATATACAAAAAATTGTCTTATTAAGTGCAGCCCACACACTAAGGAAAACTTTATCTATGTAATGCTAGGGATGATAGGGAAGATAGAAAAACATGAAATGGAGTAACAACACGCCACGAAATGCCTTACGTCTCCCCGCAGACTTGGTTGGTAGTGAGACCAAAGCAGAAATCGAAATATGATGAAAAATTACATAATAATAATAATAATAATAATAATAATGCATGGCACAATGATCACTACTGCAAAAGGAATCAGTGAGCCGAGTTTAAATTCCAGACAAGAGTGTATTTGTTTAGTTCGCATAGATACCCACTGCGAAAGACAATGAACCCAGTTTATTTTACTTTGTATCAATAATTTTCAACATTTTGTCATCCTAGATTTCAATGTGCGTTGTGGTGCAGTGGATATCGGCTCGGAACGAGAGATCGGGGAACCGAGTTCGAATTCCAGTTGAATTCATTGCATTCACTTACGCGCAAATACCCTTGCGAAAGGAATTAATCCGTCTCTTCCTTCCAATTATGGGTTAAATAACAGGACATATTGGGTTCTATAGTCTTGGCTGGCAACCAGTCTACTGCAGAAAGCAATGGCAACCTACTGCGGGATAATCTTCTGCCCAGTCAGTCATGTCTCTTTCGAGACATGATCGCCTAATCGTGTTTCAGGTATGGCACTTAACTGACATTTCCCTACTAGAAGTACATAACACCCTAACGAAAGTTAATCGTATGTTTCTTGATATATATATAAAATGATACTACACTTTAATCTTAAAGAAAATGTGGCAAGCAATACAACAAACTTGGATTGTGTCTTCAAAAGTAAAACATTTCTGTGAGTTTTATTGCCTTGCTTGGGGTGAAATGATAAATAAAAATAAACAAAAAAAAAAAAAAGAAACTGTATAATGACATAATTATCAATTTATCCAATCAAGGCAAGCTATGAAAGTAGTTCACGAGGTTGTGGGTAAAGGAAAAATATTGTAAGAATGACGTGTAATCTGAGGATTGAAAAACTGAATCTCAAAATTGTTAATCTAATCTTTGTGTTACTTTCGTCATACAGTCTATTTGCATATTGCTCAAGGAAAAGTAGAATTAAGTTATTTGCAGTCAGGAATTAATGTAGAGGCTAATTACAAAATAGATATATTGTCAGTATCGAAGAAAAACAGGAAAAAGATAATATAACTTGTGCAATTAAGCGCACCAGTTCTGAAAAGATTGGATGAAACTATTATTTAATGATTCTTTGGAATTTATTTCTTCCGTTTGTGGGTTAGTGTTCCAAAATTTTGACAATCGTACTCTCTGGTTTTTCTAAAGTTTTTAAAAGATTTTCCCAGCATTCTAACATTTTTTCCGTTTTGTATGAGTTCAATATGGCAGTGAATGCTGGACAATCTCATTAAAGATGAAGGAAAAACTTGAAACAACTGAAATGTGGTTCTACAGAAGGATGCTGTGGATATCATGGATCGAGCATGTGAGAAATGATGAGGTTTTGGAAAGGATGGAAACGAAAAGGTAATTAAGACTGAGCATCAGGGAGAGACAACTGAAATTCCTGGGACATGCATTGAGGAAGGAGGGCTTGGAGAATCTGATACTAACAGGCCAGATAGAAGAAAAAAGAGACAGGGGAAAGTAGCGGATAACATATTTGAAGGACCTGATCAGGTGGATGGTGGAACGAGGGTTGTATGGTGTAAGAGGAGAAGGCGTGCTAAGAGCCACCAGGGAGACGTGGAAAGCCATGATCGCCGAAACCTTGAAAGGGCAGGGCACATAGAAATAGAAGACGTTAAGGAATATAAAAATTGTCCATAACGTTTATTGTCCCAAACGCTTTCGGTCATTTCTGTTGCTGCTTTTGTCGTTGGTTTTGTTATTTTTCCTCATATTTTGATTGTTAATTTGTAATTTTTATTTCTATTGACTTTTTTAAAAAAAGAAGGAGCGTTAATACTAAGCCCAACATGCTGCGCGCGACTGAAATTCGCGTGTGCATCTTTCTATTAAAAACTTACAACATTGCATTTTCACTATTAAATTATGAAAAGTTGATGATAGGAGAGAAATATTTGTTATATACACTACCGGCCATAACTATTAGGCCACCCCGAGGTGGTCTAATAATTATGGTCTGTAATGTAGGTCCTCTCGAATAACAAGATGCTTCTGATATTGTGATTTATATAGAATTATTGTGTTTTCGATCAAAGGTTTTCCTTAACGGTTCTTGTAAATTATGGATTAATAAATGTTTATATGGCACTTTGGTTTGATAAGTGACACGTAAGGCGGCTGGTCAAGAAGGTGGTTGTCTGTTCAATATTGGAAATTGATTTATGACAAGAAGCATATGTGTTTTTCACATTTTGTAACCTATCAGGAATTTCAAATAAAATCTTTTATTTGATTCTTTTATAATTTCACCCCAAGCAAGGCAATACCATCATTAAGACATCAGCAATTACTGAGTGTTAGAGACTATGAAGAAACATATACTATACAAGGAGAAGCAATAAAAGAACAAGAATTAATAAGACCTAATATACGATGAGGGAGAGAACAATAAAAGAACAAGAATTAAGAAATCAGATGTTTTTTTTTTAATCGTATCACCCCGAGTAAGGCGGTAACGCAGGGGGCTACATAGGAGTGAAAAGATTGGAAAAGAGAAAACCGGAAACCGCATCCTAAACAGGAAACAAGGCATGAGCCTCTTCAATTGTTCAATAGACGTGGGTGGTGTGTGAACCGGGCGATAGTTTAATCTATCTACTCCAATTGAAAAAAAAGAAAGAAAAAAGTGAGAAGATTGGAAAAGAGAAAACCGGAAACCGCATCCTAAACAGGAAACAAGGGATGAGCCTCTTCACCTGTTCAATAGACGTGGGTGGAGTGTGAACCGGGCGATAGTTTAGTCTATCTACTCCAATAGTGTGGAGTAGGAAATTAAGAATTAGAATAAACTTTCCTCTTCACTTTTACAAAAATTCACAATGACGTGTGAAATCCCGGTTTTTCCCTAATAGAAAAAGGATTGACCATGTGCTTAAAGAAAAAGTCGAAACTGGATTTCGCAAGTAGATGTTAAATTGATTTTCTAGCCAATGGAAGCGATTTGCAAGACCAAAAAGGACTTCGCGATCCAGTGCGAAAAATTTAAAGGATATATAAATGGCTTCCAGCAGCGCCAGTCAGTCTGGGGTGAAAGCAGCAGAGACGCCAAGCTAAAATGTAACGTGAGAAGCACCAATTTGACCCGGATATTGTCCTCTTTTTCCTTCTTTCTCGTGCGCTGATACCTTTTACTTCTTCTTCGCCACCCCAAAGTCATTCCTAAGAAACAAAGGCTTATACATACATCCGTACTTTTTTACAACAAAATTACTACTACGAACGTTTCTTCAACTGTTGATACACTCAACCTTCTCATTGAACATGAACTTCTACGAATTCTTGTTATTCTTTCCTATTAATAAATTTCTATTTTAATATGAAAAATGTATATTTTATTATTCCACTCTTCCACCCATTCACACATTCCAACAACCCACCTACCAACCAACCTTCTGAAAATAACCTTCTGATAATTCTGAATAAATCTGTAAGTTGTAGGGAGTTTGGTTATGTTTGACACAAGGCCGAATCAAATAAGCATTAATCATCTCCCTATAGTTTCAAAGATAACGATTGGCACTGTACTTAGATTTTTGAAAATTAATGTTGCCTGAGAAGCAATAATCATGAAGAAAACCCCACAAGCGAGAAGTGACTATTAGGATAAAAGTTACGATTACATCTATCCATTTCAACTGTAAAATGAGACCTTGCAGCCAATCTAGTACTTGAATTCATAAAGTATCGGTACTATAGAGAAAGGTTCATCCGAATAATTACCCTGAAAGTATTTATAGAAAAGACAGAGGAAAGCCACATTACGGTAGTGGGAAAATGACCGAAGCTGTGATGTCGGTTCCAAATCTTGAAGATTCTTCTTTGAATTTCATCAAGAATCTCTAAATCTATGATAGGATCATCAGACCATGTGTACCAGGAATATTGATTCGCGGGGTTATGCTTGTCTTGTTTCTTCATAAGTTAAATTCAGTGTCTAAATAAACTGTCTGTCTTTTCTGTCTGTTTCTGTCAGTTACTTCCTACCTATTTATGCTAGCATATTAATCTCTCTCTCTCTCTCTCTCTCTCTCTCTCTATATATATATATATATATATATATATATATATATATATATATATATATATATTAATCAGTCTCTTTATGCCGGTTAGAAAAGTTTCATCATGCAAGACATTATCGAAATGTAACGACGAAAGCAAATGGATTGATCAAAGAGTTTTTATTTCATTAAAACGGAAGAGATCAATTTCGCTTCTTAATTGTGAAGTCAAGTTGAAGAGATCAGCATTCTGAAAAACAACAAAGTGAATAAAATTTTGAAGTGCTTGGAATGAAAATACATAATGCTAATTACACATTGTACATATACAACATGTGAAATAAAAACTACTAAGATATATATATATATATATATATATATATATATATATATATATATATAAAATTCTCAAAAATATTCAGACCAGTAGAGTTACATATATATTTACTAGCAGCGTTGCTCGGGTGTAATGAAAGATTATATATATATATATATATATTATTGATTTTCTGCACTATTGTAAGAACTGCAACCTTGAAACTTCTGAATATCGTTTTTTATGTCTTTGTCTATGAGTGTACCGAATTTGATTAAAATCGGACCACTCCTTCTATAACCCAATTTTTTCGATTATCGATTATCGATATTTATCGGGGGTACCTTGGCACAAAAAGTAGCTAAGAACACTCGCAGACACTTATAGTACAACTGTGTAAATTTTCATGAAAATCGGTTCAGCCGTTTCGGAGTCTATAGGTACGGACACACACATACACACAAAGTTCTATTTATAAATAAGTTTAGATATTCATAATTTTATTACCATCATTACTAACTACCTGATGAGACATTGTTTTTTCAATGCTTAAACAAAATGTACACTTTTGTAGTAGATTGTAGTTTGTACATGTTCTAAAGTATAATTCATTATATATATATGTGTGTCTTTGCTCTACTTTTGTATATTTTCTTTTGTACTTTGTATCGAGCACTTTTTCTTGTGGTTAGTTCCGTTTGGGTTTTTTTTTTTCTTTGCTGCTGAGTATTGAATGTTTTGTTCTTGTTCCGCGGGTTTCTTTTTTTTCTCCCCATTTATCCGACGCCTTAGTGCACCGGATTGTAACGGAATTAGGTTCTGTTTGTTAGTGGTTTTTTTGAAGATTTATTTTAGTATAAATTTACGGCCTACATACTTACAGAGTCTATTTAGTTATTATATATATATATATATATATATATATATATATATATATAAAGAATGACTGAATATAGAAATGTTTGCTACGAGGAAAGGATAAACAAAATTGAATCTGACCTTCGTTTAATTTCTTTGACACCAAATTCTTTTCAACTTTGACACATTTACGGACCTGGCATTCGCCATGATGTTTTTCATGCCACTTAGTCCCTAACTTATGGCAGTGATGACCTTTTCCTTTACAAGCTGAAAAATAGAGAAGCATAAATAGAAACATCACAAAAATCTTTGTCAAAAAAAACGTCGCTTAATTAAATGTTGCGATCTTCAGATATATTTTTTTTTTTAATAAAAGAACACGTAGTCACAGAAAACTAGACTAATGCAGATGATGTTTTCATACTAGTCAGAAAATTTGTTTTAGATTCCGGATGAGGAACCGCCAAAATAATGAACAACAAAAACCGATATGGAGATAGGAAAGTAGGCTATATTGAACGTGATATACAAACTGGAACACGTGTTAGTCAATTCAGGAATACTATTAGTAGAAATAAATATATACTAATCTTGAAGTGAAATGTCCGGGTAACTCTTCAGTATCTGCCGGAACTTTTCGATAACTGTAAAGGATCTCTACGATTACTCTCCACTGTAAACTGCAACTACAACTGTGATTCCAGATTAAGATCACTGTTCTCTCTATGGCAGGATTATATATACACTTAGTCGAGTCCATTCTCAGATACAAAAGGGGGAGATCCCACAACAAAATCACATTAGGATTAACTTTGAAAGTTGTTAAAACCCTTGATATCAAAATTAATGACCTACCTCTTGTTTGGTACAGGATGTGCATTTTGGTGCTGTGGAAGTCGACTCGGGACGACAAATCGGGGAGCCGAGTTCGAATTCAAGATGAATTCCATGCAGTCACTTACGCACCTAGGGAAAGGTATTAATCCGTCTCTTCCCTCCAGTTATGGGTTAAATAATAGAACAGATTGGGTTTTATAGCCTTGGCTGGCAACCAGTTTACCGCAGAAAGCAATAATCTTGTATCCGGTCAGTCATGTCTCTTTCGAGATATGATCACCCAAAGCGTGTATAACGTATGACACTTAACTGACTAACTGACACCATGTTTGCAGAAAAAATTGCTGTTGTGTCAGAATGTAATCAGCCCGTGTTGATTCTTTGGGATTTTTTTCCTTTCCTTTCTTTTTCACTAGCTGTGCACATACTTATGTTTGATCTTCGATTGCGCTCTGAAGAGCGAGGAGCGATAACAGGTTAGCCTTATTTTACTATTTCTTTTTCATTATATTTTTTGTTTTAATACTTTAATTTTTACCCTTTTCCTTACTTCCTCTTTGTTTTAATATATTTGTACATATTATGTGAACCTATACTTTTGCAGTGTCCGTTTTTAAAGCCTCAATACACTTTTATATCGACATATTCAATCAAACGAACCTTGACTAAAAATAAATTCTATCTATCTATCTATCTATCTATCTATCTATCTATCTATCGTCTTTTTCTATCTATCGCCCGGTTCACACTCCACCCACGTCTATTGAACAGGTGAAGAGGCTCATCCCTTGTTCCCTGTTTAGGATGTGGTTTCCGGCTTTCTCTTTTCCATTCTTTTTACCCTTACGTAGCCCCCTGCGCATCAGTGGCGTTATCGCCTTGCCTGGGTTGATATGATTAAAAAAAAAAATCTATCTATCTATCTATCTATCTATCTATCTATCTATCTATCTATCTATCTATCTATGTATCCTTAATCTTTTTCTTTCTATCTATCTATCTATCTATCTATCTATCTATCTATCTATCTATCTATCTAACAAAATGAAAAAGTTTTTTTTCACTTTTCTTTGAAAAAGCACTCAATAACATCCTCCGCAGCCCAGTTGCACCGTTTCAGCTGATTTTTTTTTATCTAAAAAGTTTTCAATTCCTAGTTCCCAAACTTCTCATACGATTTGAATAGCAACACCAGAATTTATGTATTTATTGAATACGTATTTATTGAATACAGTAATTTATTTGAAGGCGCTTAAAAGATTCATTGTTTGGGTGCGGCGTCTCTCAAAGTTTGACAGAATAGTCTCTCTCTCTCTCTCTCTCTCTCTTTCTATCTATTTAGTAGTAGTAACTCTCATTTGGAAAAGTGTTAGTCACTTACCCTTAGTCACTAAGTCATCCCGGAAGTAGGAGATGGTTGATTTATTATGGGCCGTTGGTTCTATGTACCTGTAGGACTCCTACTGTAAACATGGCCTTGACGCGTCCAGATTACTATATAGCAAGCTATCTACCGAGCTATTCAAGTTCCAATGGACAAACAGCACCTCTTATCCAGAGGTGTGTTCGTATCAATCCCTGTCCACCGAGACGTCAAAAAAAAAAAAAAAAAAAAAAATAAGTGCTGATACGGCTGAACTGTTTTTGGCTTTTGTTCTCATGTATCAGTAGAACTCTTACTTTAAGCACGGCTTTGTGTCATATTCTCTTTGATTGGTCGCTAGGATAATGTTTCTATCTAGGCTGTTCCCAGGGGTCTCGACTTCCGATGCAGTACTACTATTTTGTTTAACTTCTGACCAATGAGGCGGGCGTTTCTAGGAGAAGTGCTGAAGGGTCTGAACTATTTTGGTCTTCTTTCTAATTTCTACTTGTGTGATTAAATAGGTTGTTTTCAGCACCGAAATATGATAAAAAAGAAAAAACAAAAACAAAAAAAACCGTTCACAACTTTATGTTAATCAAGATCATATCAATACCTACCTGCATCAAGAACTTTAACATGATATTCGCCATCTTTTACGACGCATGTTCGCTTAATGCAATGTTTATTCCGAATAGACCCAACGTCAATGCAATGACCTTGGAAATCACAGGCTTTAACAAAATAAAATAAAAATAATTAATTAAAGTTAAATGAATATAAATATGCTAATTAAAAGTTAAAACTAGTATATAATTCTCTGGCATGCAAAAGAATAAAAATAACTCAAACTTTATTATGCAAGTCAATTTTTTCGATGGAGATTGTATTAATCAACCGATGTTTGCACAATTTTCAGAATATATTAATGTGGATCGGCTGAAAAGTTGATAAGCTGACTGTGACTAAATGGGGTTTATTTTTCAGCATAGTCCCCTTTGCGATTCACACATTTCTTACATCGGTGTTGCAGTGCTTAGATCCCATTATCGAAGAAGCTTTCATGTTGTTATTAAAAAAAACGTAGTAAGATTTTCTGGTCTGAAACCATCCTGCACATATATAACTCTACCATCCACCCGTGCATTCAAAACTGCTGCCATATCTGGTCGGGTGCCCCTGCTATCCACCTAGGGGTCTTTGACAATATCCAACGAAGAAATCTGTAACGTGCTCAATCTCAACTTGGCAGCTCAGATACAGCCACTTTCTCACAGGTGCAATGTGGCTTTCCTGTATCTCTTCTACAAATACTTTCACAGCTTCTGCTCCGATGAACTTAGTTCCCTTGTGCCCCCTATATATGAATTTACCCGAGCCACAAGATTAGCTACTAGGTCCCACCCTTTTACCGTGAAACCAATAAAATGTAAACGCAAATTCTACCCCTCAGCTTCTTTTCTCGCACTTCCCGCCTGTGGAATTCCCTTCCATTTACTTGCTTCCCCGACAGCTACAATCTCCAAGAATTTAAATGGAAAGTCAATAGTCATTTCCTATCTCACTAACTTGTATCCTCTCGCTCTCATGCTCTTTTCTCCGTCCACTACACTCTCATCAGTATTCTCATCCTTCTCTTACCCACTTCCTGACACCTCATATAAACAGTCAGTATTTCTCATAACTTTCCTCCTATGTAACCCCCTACAAAACAGTGGCAGTAAAATGCCTTGTTTGGGGCGATATGGTTAAAAAAATTAATCAACAGTAGATATGACATCATAGTCGCTATGATACTGGTTCCCAGTCAAGTGTATTTTCATGTTGGGGAACAGTGAAACTTAAATTTGGAGAATAGGTGGGCGTGATCAACCAGTTCAAATCCACGGTCACACACAGCCGCCATTGAAATCAAGGAGTTGTGTCTTGGAACATAGTCCTGATGAAACAAAACCCCTTTCATCAGTTTTCGTGGCCGTTTGTTCTTGATAGAATTTTGTGACTGCTTCGTTGAGTTGGCGTGGTACTCTCCATTGATGGTGTGGCCCTTTTGAAGGTAGTCAATAAACAATAGCATTTACACCCCAAAAAACTAATGTCACCACCTTCCCTACAGTTGAAACGAACTTGGTCTTCTTTAAAGGTAAAGATTGTTTTTTGTTTTTGCCTCTGGCTTAAAGTAATGAACTCAACACTCCTGGGTTAGAAAACGTTCAAGGAAATCAGCTGGATTTATAGCCACCATGACAGCATGAATATCATCGGAACTATTTTTTCAGATATTTGTTAACACCACAATGTCAATTTTTTTCAATTTTCAAGCGAAGTTGCTACGAGTTACATTTGATGCCTTCTTTGAACAGTCAGATGTCAGTTTATCTGGAAAGAAACAATTTTATTATTAGTTATTAATAATAAGAGTTGAAATTAATGCATGCAAGGTTTCACAGTTCTTGCATCACTCCTTCATAGTGAGCCTATGAACTTTCGAGCCACCTCACATATGTGTACAAAGGTCAGGTAGAAAATATTTTGTTTTAATAAAACATCCGTCGGAATAATTTAGATGCAATCATAAATTTTATTCAGTCGCTGGATATCGAGAACTTGGGTCATCTTTAAAACTATAAATTCAGCAGCCTACTTTCTCAATGTGCGTTGTGGTGCAGTGGATATCAGCTCGGAACGAGAAATCGGGGAGCCGAGTTCGAATTGCAGTTGAATACATTGCATTCACTTTCAGTCTACCGCAACCAGTCTACCGCAGAAAGCAATGGTAATCTACTGGAGGATAATCTTCTGCCCAGTCAGTCATGTCTCTTTCGAGACATGATCGCCCAAGCGTGTATCACGTATGGCACTTAACTGACTGACTGAATATAATAGTTGGAATAATGATTAAGGCTTCTACTGGTCATAAAGTGGGGGACCAGTTTATTACTTCATAACAATAGGAAACCGATCCCCCACTAATTACTACATAAAAATATAATAGATTTCTTTTCCCTTTACCTATGAGTCAAATAACAGGACAGATTGGGTTCTATAGCCTTGGTCGGCAATCAGTCTACCACAGAAAGCAATGGCAACCTACTGCGGGATAATCTTCTGCCCGGTCAGTCATGTCTCTTTCGAGACATGATCGCCCAAGCGTGTATCACGTATGGCACTTAACTGACTGACTGAATATAATAGTTGGAATAATGATTAAGGCTTCTACTGGTCATAAAGTGGGGGACCAGTTTATTACTTCATAACAATAGGAAACCGATCCCCCACTAATTACTACATAAAAATATAATAGATTTCTTTTCCCTTTACCTATGAGTCAAATAACAGGACAGATTGGGTTCTATAGCCTTGGTCGGCAATCAGTCTACCACAGAAAGCAATGGCAACCTACTGCGGGATAATCTTCTGCCCGGTCAGTCATGTCTCTTTCGAGACATGATCGCCCAAGCGTGTATCACGTATGGCACTTAACTGACTGACTGACTTTCTCAATGCTGATAAAGCTAGAACATCATTCCCCAATGTAGCTAACCATGTTAGCATGAATGTCCTTAGAGACGAAACTCTTTTTTTGTAAGTACCGGATAAAGACCACAATGTTAAATTTTGTCTGTTTTCAAGATAAGTTGCTACGAGTTATTTTGAAGTCTTTTTTGAACAGTGAGATGTCAGTTTACCTGAAAAGAAACAAAACAGTTATTAGTAAAAATAGTTAAAAATCAAAGCATGCAAGGTTTCACGGTTCTAGCATCATTCCTTCCTAGTCAGCCTACAAACTTTTTTTTTTCGTATTTAATAAAAATACATTTACAATGATTTTTACCCTGTACAAGACCAAAGTACAACTTGAGGTAGAGGGCTACAGGGTAAGAAATACAGATTATGCGGTATTTAGAGATGTATCCGGATGTGCATTGTGGTGCAGTGAATATCGACTCAGAACAACAAATCGGGGTGCAGAATTCGGATTCCAGTTAAATTCCTTGCATTCACTTTCACACAAATACTCTTGGGAGAGGTATTAATCTGTCTCTTTCCTCCAGTTATGGATTAAATAATAGGACAGACTGGGTTTTATAGCCTTGGCTGGCAACCAGTGTACCGCAGAAAGCAACAGCTACCTACTGCGGGAAAACCTTCTGCACAATCAGTCATGTCTCGAAAGCGTGTATCATGTATAGTTAGTAATAGTAATATAGGTTAGTGAGGCCTTTCCTTCATACTGGAATGGATGTTACTGGGCATTTATGGATCTATAGGAAGGAAGAAAATATAAAAGTTTACTTGCTTGTATTCACATACCTTAATATAAGGGCTATACATATTGAGCTGTTGGAAGATATGAACATGAAGTCCTTTGTTTTAGCTTTAATGAGATTTTCAAATCTGAATACTTATATAGTGATAATTCTAGATCTTTCATTTCTGGTTGTAATATTATAAATTAGTTTTTAAATTCTTCCGACTACCAAAATAGATTTGGAATTTTCCAAATTAAACATCTTACTATTCCGCTATATTCCCCATGGTTTGTTTGCGTATGGGAGAGAATGATTAGAACCATAGAAAATGTTTATATAAATCTATAGGTAGAACCAAACTGAATTTTTATGAGCTGCTGACTTTGTTATCAGATATTCGATGTGCAATTAATTCAAGACCTCTTACTTACAGATGTTCGTTTGATTCTGGTGTAGATATCATTTACCCTATTAATTTCATCAATCCGTATGTTAAAGAAGGCCTAATGCTCAAAATAAAAAAAGTAATGATTGCATTAAAACTTCTAATAGAATAGACATTGTACATTCTCTTGATAATAGAGATAAACTGCTGAAAAAATTTCACAAACTTTGGTATGATGAATACCTTCTTAACTTGAGAGAACAATGCAAAAACCTTCATCAACGGCAATGTGTTAATAAACTGAAAGTTGATGACGTAGTGCTTATTAAAAATGCTGCTAAAACTCGACCCCATTGGCTTTTCATAGATTTGATAATTGGTCACGATGGTAATGTGCGCTCAGCCAATGTTAAAAAAGGTGATGGTAGTATACAGATTAATTCCATCAAACATCTTTATTCTATTGTCATTAACACATCAGACGAAAGTTGTTGTTGATGAAGCGAAGTGTTTTTCTCCTGATTCTACTATTAATAGAAATACCTAGTTTGATAGAAATGGCTGTTCCTGTAAAAAAAAAAAAGAAAAAAAGAGCAGCCTCTGTGACCCATATATATAATGTTTGATAATAAAATTTTGAGTGTCTCTAGCTGTTTTATTTTTTGCCTTTTTATAACTATTTGCTGTAAATACTTGATAAGTCTATCAAGTGTAATTCATAAACTCTCTTGCATAACAATTTGCTGTAAACACTCGATAAGTGTATCAAGTGTAATTCATAAACTTTCTTGCATAGCAATTTGCTGTAAACACTTGAATACATCAAGTGTGAATTGTAAATTTTTTTATGGTAATGTCCACAACTAGGAAATGTAATAATATATCATTTCTGAAACTGTTTCTAATTTTGTAATTTTTTCGATCAGTCTCAGAATTTGAAAAGTGTATTTCTATTGTTTAACTTTATATACGCGATAAACTTTTAGGATTTCATCGCATTTTTTTTGTCTTGGGAGAATGTAATAATTATTTTTCTGTATTTCAACTGAATGGTAATTATTTTTTAATATTTTATTGAAAAAAAATTTATCGGTTGAATTTTTTCAATTATAAATTTTTGTCGCTATTGTTAAAGCGAAATTTTTGTATTTAAATTATATAAACGCTTAATCCTAACGGTTTTAGGATTTATTCCAAAAGTTCCTTATTTGTAATATAGCCGTTTTTTTGGTCTCAAGTACAAATTTAAAAATGTTGAACTTGAACGCTTTTTTAAAAAATCATATCACCCCGAGCAAGGCTGTAACGCCACTGATGTGCAGGGGGCTACGTAAGAGTGAAAAGATTGGAAAAGAGAAAGCCGGAAACCACATCCTAAAAAGGGAACAAGGGATGAGCCTCTTCACCTGTTCAATAGACGTGGGTGGAGTGTGAACCGGGCGATAGTTTAGTCTATCTACTACAAATGAAAAGAAAAAAAAAGAATAGAGTGAAAAGATGGGAAAAGAGAAAGCCGGAAACCGCATCCTAAACAGGGAACAAGGGATGAGCCTCTTCACCTGTTCAACAGACGAGGGAGGAGTGTGAACCGGGCGATAGTTTAGTCTATCTACTCCAATTGAAGAAAAGAAAGGAAAACGAAAAAGAAAAGAGTAAAATGATTGGAAAAGAGAAAGCCGGAAACCACATCCTAAACAGGGAACAAGGGATGAGCCTCTTCACCTGTTCAATAGACGTGGGAGGAGTGTGAACTGGGTGATAGTTTAGTCGATCTACTCCAAATGAAAAGAAAAAAAAGAATAGAGTGAAAAGATTGGAAAAGAGAAAGCCGGAAACCACATCCTAAACAGGGAACAAGGGATGAGCCTCTTCACCTGTTCAATAGACGTGGGTGGAGTGCGTGGACATATGTACTAATTTCAAATATTCGCAGGCTACGGACGTGTATCAGATCTTCTCCGATTTCTATGATATTTCGAAAGAAATCGTTATTTTCTAAGATGCGAAAACATATATTTTTTCGCAACTTAATATTGCTTATTACTTTGTAAATAGAGGTTGAGTTGTATGTAAATCGCTATAGGCGTATTACAAATGCCCTCTCTCTCTCTATATATATATTTTTTTAATCATTTCACCCCGAGCAAAGCAGAAATGCCACTCATGTGCAGGGGGTTACATAAATGTAAAAAGATTAATTAGAAAAGAGTGAGGAGTACAAGCTAGTTAGAAAGGAACAATAGAAAGCTGAGAAAGCAGGTGCGATGACAGATACATAGGTGGAGAGAAAGGGAAGGTTATACAGGGGAGGGAAGAGAGCTAGAGTCCAGTGGTTAGTAGATGAGTATTGACTTTGCATTTAAATTTCTGGAGGTTGTAGCCGTCAGGAAAGCAAGAATACGGGAGTGAGTTCCACAGGCGGGAAGTGCGAGAGAGGAAGCTGCAGGAGTAGAATTGTCGTCTGCATTTGGCTAACCTGACTGTGAATGGGTGGGACCCAGTTGCCAGTCTTATTTGTTTAACTGTAAAAGGGTGGGACCTAGTTGCTAATCTAGTATCTCGTGTAAATTCGTGCTTAGGCGGCACCAGTGCTCTAAGTTCATCGGAGCAGTAGGCATGAAAGTACTTGTAGAAGAGGCACAGGGAAGCCACATCACGCCGGTGAGAGAGTGGCTGCAGCCGGTCTGCCAAGTTAGTATCAACCACGTTACAGATCCTCCTTTGTATTTTGTCAAGAAGCCCAAGGAGAGCAGCAGGGGCACCCGACCAGATATGGCAGCAATATTCAATACACGGGCGGATGGTAGATTTGTATATGTGCGGAATAGATTCAGGTGGGAAAAACTTCCGGGCCCTGCACAGGGAGCCGACTTTCATAGCAGCAGATTTGGCAATGGATTCGATATAGTCATTCCATTTGAGGTCTGCCGAAAGTGTAAGGCCAAGGAGGCGTAGTATTTTACTCTCTGGGAGGCTAGCCTGTCCCATACTAATGGGAGGTAGATGCGATTGTCTATGGTGGTTAGTTGATAACAGCTTCGTTTTAAAGGCATTGAAATTTACCAGCCATTTCCTACCCCAGGCCACTACGGATTGGAGGTCCCTTTCAAGTACGGCAGCGAGGTTCACTTTGTCGTCCACACCTGGTTTCTGATCGTAGTGGCTTAAAGGAACTTTTAAGCAGTTAATATTTCTATTATTATTGTGCTTTTAACATTAATAAAGATTGTTTTTTGGCTTGGACTCTCGGAATATATAATTCTTACTTCGATAACTGTAAAAGTAAATTCCTAAAACCCCCGAGAAATTTTATATTAACCAATCTTTTTACCCTGCTTAAAAGAGAGATCTAATTTCTCTTATTCTGCTTAAAAAAATTAAGTAGATTTTATTTTTTGCTCATATAAATTTCCTTTTATTATTAATAAAAAGAAATTTATATTAATTCTTTTCTTTTTGTTTAAAAGCTTAAGTAAACTTTAAAATATAGCTGATCTGAAAATTGTCCAGAGAAGTAACGAAAGAGTAGCGAGAAAAGGTATTGAATGACGGGAAAACTAGGTTGGAAACTGCGAAATCGTTTAACAGAAAATAGTATTGTCAGTGGTTATTAAGTAATGGATGAGTAACTGACTGTAAAATGTTAGGCGGACCTGTACATTACCACCACCTGTAGATTTGTTGATTATCTTTTTTTTTTACTTTTTTCAGTGCAATATCATCGATTAGACCCTAAACTTTCCGATTATCAAACAAAAAAAAAAACAAAAAAATGGAAAAAAGTCATTATTTAAGATTTTTAGGAGATGCTCAGTTTCTCATACAACCTTATAGAAAATCGATTCTCCATTTTGGAAACACTCGTGTTTGGGTCGTTTTGATGTCGCTGAGACCACATAGAAGCTTATAATTTGAAGATCGGCAAACCCATAGACAATTTTTCATTATCCCTACTTCATATCAATGAAAAATAAGTTATTTGAAATATTAAAAAATTTTTTAGAAAGAGTTTCTTTAAAATAATTTCTATTGTAAAAACATTTGGAATGAATAATATGTCATGTAAAACATTAAAAAAAGAAAAAAAATTGACAGAGAATCTTTAAAATAATTCCTATTCTAAAAAAATTTGAATAAAAACATATTTCCGGGACGATTTTTTTCATTGATTTCCTGCAAGTTTTGGAAAATAAAAAAAGAAAAATGGGGAACAACTCGAAGCGAGTGTTCCCAAAATGGATGACTGATTTACTGTAACGTTGTATGGGAAACTGAGCGCCCCAGAAAAATCTTTAAATATTGAATTTTTCCAAATTTGTTTTGAAAATCGGAAACATCTACTAATCGATAAGAATACACAGAAAAAAGTAAAAAAAAAACAAACATAATCAACAAATTTACAAGTGGTGGTAATGTCGTATAGGTCCGCTAAATGTACAGGTCTGTCAAATGTTAATATGTGAATAATATATTCGAAAAGATGTGAAAAGATTTAGGAACTTACCTTCGCGCATTATCTTAACGTTTCCTTTCACACAGTGATACTTTAGACAGTGAGTTCCCCACTTTTCTCCAGCTCCACGTGTAATACCATTATGTGAACAGTTTTTGCCATCATATTCATCAATATTCAAAGAATCTGCAAGAAGAATTGCATATCTATTTAATTAAAGATTTTTTTTTATAGTCGAGCAATGGAATCCGGAACATAACGCATGTTATAATACACGCAACATGTCCATCTATATCAATAAAAGTGACGAGATTGGACGTTGTGTAAGTATTTGTTTGTTTGATAGATTCGACTTAGTGTCTGCATTTTGCGGTCTAGCTCAACGGGAGTTGCGCTCAAATGTAGATCAAAATTTTAGAATGTTAACAACACCTTGATATTTTTCAGAAAGCCAAAATTAGGGGTAGAAAAATATATATTATCACTCTACAAAGTCAGGGATCAGTTTATGTATTGATTATAATATAAAATCGATCACCCTACTTTATATTATTTATATCTATATATATTGCCTCTCTACCTCCCCCTACAACCCTAATCCAATAGAGACATTCTACATTGTTATCTATATCTATAAAAGTGACGAGGGTGGACATTATGTAAGTATTTGCTATGTAAATTCATATGTTTTTTATTCTTATTATTCCTTAAACTAACCGAGTAAAACCGGGTTAAACTGCTATCTATATCTATAAGTGATGAGGGAGGACGTTGTGTAAGTAATTGCAATGTAAATTCATCATATGTTTTTTATTCTTATTATTCCTGGAACTACCCGAGTGAAACCGGGCTAAACTGCCGGTTTAAAAATAATTTCAAACGTTTTAGAGAAACATATATTTGATTAACAAAACACCCTGCTCACCCTCGTCTACATCCTCCACATTTTCCCTAGTGTTAATTCTCTTGACGAGAACAGAGGCACAAAGGAGTAACAATTTTTGACATTTCTATTCTTTCCATATTGAAATTAGTACAGTAGTCTTTATTGCTTTGTTTTGCTTGAATTTTCCATTTGTAGCGATATCAGGTGTGAGCTGATATCTCGTTAAGGACAAACCTGCAAGATTTTAGAAAAATAGTTTTGACAATTATCGACTTGACAAAGGTGTTGTAGAGTGGCCGACACGCCTGCAGCACTCTCAACAGTTTTATGACTCATAGTCTGAAATGGTCTATTTAAGTAAAGAATAGTAGCATTTGAGGCTTGATATTCGAGTTTCATTCGAGTAATATTCGGATTGATTATTTCGGCGACTATTGCGATCTAAACTTCTCTCTGTGTTGTAAGCTCTGTCTTGTCTGTTATTGTAACTATTGTATTGTTCTGTTTATGTCAGTTTAACACCGGATATTGTGCTGAATAATACCGCAGCACACTTTTGCTGTGTATCGTATGCACGTCGGCAATACAACAGAAGTTCAGTTGAATGGAGTGGATCTCCCAAAAACTAGGTCAACCGACCCTGACAAAAAGGATCAGCTGAGTGGAGTGGTCGAAGAACCAAAACTCTGGGTTATTGACGAATGACTTTTTTAAGACGATAGCTGACTGAACAAAGAAGGTTTTTCCTCTATAAGACAGTCGTCCCTAACAGCCTAGCCCATACGAAACGAAGACACACGCCAGTTAGAATTCTTCGTCATCACCTCGCCTCGCCTCACTTTACCTCGCTCGCCTATCAGAAAGGTTGCAACTGAATAAAATTTACCGACTGCTACAATAATCAAACAGCTGTCATACGCGATAAATGCTTATATTTCTTTCTATCCATGACTGACTTGGCAGAAGATTTTCTAGCAGTAGGTTAACATTTTTTTGCTGTAGACTGATTGCCAACTGTTACGAGGATGCATTTATATATAAAAATAATATTAATAATGTCTAAAAAGTTGTAGTAAGCGATTCTATTGAGCCCTACTTGTTATTACTAAAACGTTTTAATTCATGAAGTAATCGTAAATAGAGAAATTAGGAATAGAACGTTTTGGAAGATGCCAAAATGTTCCAATAAGATCGAGAGAATTCTAAAAGATTCTAGAATATGCAAATTAGGTGTTAGCCCCTATAAAAATAGGTTTTGGGCAGAGAGTAGTTAGTTGTTAACAGGATTTACTGACATTATCAACTCCGGCTTTGATTCAAGGATTTATATCCAGCCGAAAGAATCTCTAAGAAAAGTTGCCGACAAACTAAAACCTGAAAGAGAACCTCATGGAACTATATGGGTAAATACATATTTTTGAATCTTTCATTGACCAAACTAAAAATTACTCTTTATATACACATTTAAAGATTTCCAAAAAGGTATAGTACTTGAACCTCTTTGCTATCTTAAGTGGGTAAAGATACTGACCTTTCCTTCCCCTTCGTAACACTACGCCTGACAGTAGTAAACTCTACGTTTCTGTTTTGAATGCAAAAACTGTTTTTCTATTTGAATGCAAAACAGTATATTTGTAAATATTTTTATTTAATGTTTTTGTAAATTAAATATTTGCATGTGATTTTTATCTCTGAGTTTTGGTTCATCATTTTTTTCTTTTATTACACTTAGCACGTAGCACCAACCAAGGCTATAGAACCCCAATCTTCCCAGCTATTAACAGAAGAAGAAATAGTTTCATACCTTTTCCAAGGAGATTTGTGCGAAAGTGAATGCAACGAATATCAATTGGAATTCGATTTCTCAACCCCAACTGATTTTCATTACACCACAACGCATACACCCTGGGTAATAATCCTGCCAAATAATTATTTTCCTTCTAATAAGCCACACGCGTTCGACAGAAAGAAACTGCACCCAGTGACCGAATCTTGTGTCTTGTCTGAGCTTCAACGCAGTGCATTCTTACAAACATCTCTTTTAACGAAGGACTACAAATCTTTTATTGGTTTAATATCTGAAGAGTCTGGAGGTTATTACCTTATTTTGTTGCCATGAAACATTTTTGGCAAACAGAACCAGATGTGAGGAACAATTGTCTTGCATAAATATATTCGAGTATTCGAAAAGTAATTACTTTTTACAGAAAATGGAACTTAAATTTATTAAAATATTATTATGTTGTTCTAACGGTAATTATACTTTATCAAAAAGCGTATAAAAATTGGATATGAAATTTGTTAAAATATTATTATGTTGTTTTGATAATTAGATTTAATCAGAAATTGTATGAAAATCAAATTTATTGAAATATTATTTATAAAAATTCAAGAAAACCTGTCCAGTATGAAAGCAAATTTTCGATTTCATGTTTAAGGAAATTTTAAATTTGCACCGAAAAACTTTGAAATAATGCTTACAGTTTTGTTTCTGAATGTTCAGCCACTTATGAAATGAGCCCATAAACTGAAATTTGTAGATTTGCCTTTGCATTGCTATGCTGAAAAAATAACGCCTTTTCTATTTATCCAAGCAGGGCAATTATGACGTAATGCTTTGTTAACCTTCTTGCAATAAACTTCTGCAGTGGTGGTCCTTCCATGTTTTAGAAGCTCGTAAAGGACAACACGTTTCATATTTCACCAGATGCAAAACAAGAACTTCCGCGGGTATCGACTCGGAACGTCAAATCGGGTTGTTAAGTTCAAATTCCAGTTGAATTCCTTGCATTCACTTACGCGCAAATACCCCTGGGAAAGGTATTAATCCGTCTCTTCCCTCCAGTTATGGGATAAATAAACAAATTCGGTTCTGTATCCTTGGCTGGCAACCAGTCTACCGCAGAAAGCAATGGCAACCTCCTGCGGGATAATCTTTTGCCCAGTCACTCATGTCTCTTTCGAGACATGATCGTTCAAAGCGTGTGTCACGTATGGTACTTAACTGACTGACTGAATATAATAGTTGGGGACATGATTAAGGCTTCTACTGGGCATAAAGTGTGGGATCGACTTTCTATTGTTATGAAGCAATAAACTGATCCCCCACTAATTACTACTTAATAATATAATACATTTCTCCCTCCTCTAGCTATGAGTCAAATAACAGGACAGATTGGGTTCTATAGCCTTGAACGTCAACCAGTCTACCGCAGAAAGCAATGGTAACCTACTGCGGGATAATCTTTTGCCCAGTCAGTCTTGTTTATTTCGAAACATGATCGCCCAAAGCGTGTATCACATATGGCACTGAAGTGTTCCAGGATGCGTATGTGGGCCCTAAATAGCAAACCTGACCTTACTAGTCAGAACTCTGACGATGCGAATTGACAGTGATGGGTCGAATTTGATTAAGTTTTGAGATAATGTCAAAAAAAAAAAAAAATTAAAAAAAAAGCGCAATGATAGTGAGGACAGCTGCAGGTATAGACGAGTTAAAATTTTTCACCTCATCCAGGTTTTTTAATGAAATAGGCAAGCACGTTGTCATGAGTAGTAAGCCAACCGGTTGACGTTCGTTTATCTCCTCTTACCCCAACCTTAAAACGATTTTAATACTACTGCCCCTTATGATATAAAGCGAGTATAAAAAAATTCTCCGCCGTTGTTTCAGTCTGTGACATGGTTTTGGTGTTCTGAAGATGTGAATCCAGATACGACAGGTGTGAGTTCTATCCTCACTACGTGTATAACCCTATCGACTTGTACCAGATTAAGCTAACCTCAGGTGTACCATCGTAGAGCAAAGGTAAATATGATAGTCTTGTAGAACATTACTACTGTAGTGAGTTCGATCCCCGTTGAGAGAAAGGCTTTAGTAGTTTGTATAGTCTGGCTCTCCACAGGTTCCTTTTCCTTATTATCTGGAAACTGCTATGGTTTTCCTGGGGAAAAGTTGCGGAATGTTTCCTTTATGGTTTTAATTTCATGTACTGCTCTTCTTGGCTTCCACTAAAGGCTAGACAACCCATTCTACCCTGCTATTTAACCCGTGGCCGGTCGGAAGAGATAGATTCATGCCTTTTCTGACTGTATTTGCGAAAGTGAACAACAAATTAGCCTGGAATTTGAACCGAGCTCGCCGTCTCCAGTCTCCTTGCCGATAACTGTTAAACTACCACAACTCTACCAACACTAAACTTAGTAAATATCGATAGTGATAACACTTTATCTCTCTACCGAAACGGAGAAGCTGTCATAGAAATTGTTGGGTATTTGGCTTTTCTTCCTCTTCTGTTTAACAAGTTCTTTTAGAATTTGGGTGATCATGGTTCTCCACTATTTTATCTATTTTGTGTACTCTTACCTCTTTGTTCACGTTTCTGCATTTTGCTAAAATATTGTTAATGCATTTCCTTGCAGTTTTCTCACTTCTCTTACTTACATTATACTAGCAGCATAGCCCGGCGTTACTCGGGTGTAATGAAAGCTTTAAAACTAATACATGGTCTTGGAGCTCAGACTCAGCCTAAAGAATATTTGTGTGAAGTTTGGTGAGAATCGGATAAAAATTGTTGATTTGCATGAAGGACATACAGGCAGATAAACAGACACACACACAAACATCTTGCCTTATATATATATATATATATATATATATATATATATATATATATTATCGATTTTCTGCATTATTGTAAGAACTGCAACCTTGAAACTTTTGAATATCGTTTTTTATGTCTTTAAGTGTATCAAATTTGATTAAAATCGGACCACTCCTTCTATAAGTCGATTTTTTTCGATTATCGATTTTCGATATTTATCGGGGGTATCTGGATACAAAACCTAGCTTAAAACACTCGCATACGTTTATAGTACAACTGTGTAAATTTTCAAGAAAATCGGTTCAGCTGTTTCGGAGTTTATAGGTAACGGACACACACACACACACACACACACACACACACACACACACACACACACACACACACACACAAAGTTTTTTTTTAATCATTTCACCCCGAGCAAGGGAGAAATGCCACTGATGAGCGGGGGGCTACATAAAGTAAAGAGTGAGGCGTACAAACTAGTTAGAAAGGAGCAATAGAAAGCTGAGAATGCAGGTGCGATGACAGATACATAGGTGGAGAGCAAGGGAAGGATTTACGGGGGTGGGGAGAGAGCTAGAGTCCAGTGGTTAATAGATGAGTATTGACATTGCATTTACATTTCTGGAGGTTGTAACCGTCAGGAATGCAAGAATATGGGAGCGAGTTCCACAGGCGGGAAGTGCGAGAGAAGAAGCTGCAGGAGTAGAATTGTCGTCTGCATTTGGCTAACCTGACTGTGAATAGGTGGGACCCAGTTGCCAGTCTGGTTGCACGAGTAAACACCTGTTAGTTATCTTTCTTTAGCTCAACTTTGTTATTTGTTTACCATTGCTGCAGGCAGGTATTGAACTCACAACTCTTTAGGTCAAGTCTCTTGATCTACCCAACACTTTTATTCACTTTGTACAAAAGTACCATTTATAAATAAGTTTAGATCCTGTATGTGTTTGCCGTGGATTTCGGGTGAGGAAGCGCACAAAATAATGAACAACAAAAACAGATATTGAGATAGAAACGTAGGTCATACTAGCCGTAATATACAAACTTGAACGCAGGTTAGTAAATCCAGGGATACTATTAGTAAGAAATAAATATATACAAGTCTTGAAGTGAAATCGTTGGAATTAGTATATCCGGGTATATTATTCTAGCTGAGTGGAGCTCAAAGCTATTCTGTCTTCTGATGCGGTAATCACTGTGTCACTTCGGTATCTCTCGGTAACTTACGTATCAGTTCCAGTACTCTCCGATAACTCGCACGGATCTCTACGATTACTCTCAAATCTATGGCAGCTCCCGTATCTCTCTATGGCGGAAGTATATGTATACTCAGTCGAGTCGATTATCATATACAAAGGGGAGATCCCACAACAGTGTTAAATTCTATCAGTCATCTTTTCTCATAATATATCCTAGAAATTTCATCCATTTTCTTCCTGATTATGAACGTGAGTATCCTTATTTATATTGTCTTTCGTCGTTGTTCATATGTTCTGTTCATGGATTTCTTAACATTCGTCAGCAGAATGTGTCACCCCAAGTCTCTTCTTCATCCCTGAGGAAATTACCTAACATTCCCGGTCGTATTAATTGGATATAATTCAGCACTCTTTTCTCTCTTCATGTCAGCTTGTCTGTCTATTTGTCTGTCTGTCTTTGGTACTCATACCTGTAGAAAAGATAATACTTACCCACAGGCAATGCCACACTGAAGATGAGTGTTTGGTAGACAAAAACAAACACGGTAATCATCAAGTATCTAAAGAAAGAAAGAAACGTTAGTATTTTAATTGTTTATAATTGGGAGTACTGGATTTCTATGTGATGTCGGTTCTTCAATATGATAGTAAATTTTGGACAAAATCTTCGAAGATGAAGGAAAAACTTGAAACAGCTGAAATGTGGTTCTACAGAAGGATGCTGCAGATATCATGGACCGAACATGTGAGCAATGACGAGCTTTTGGAAAGGATGGAAACGAAAAGGAAATTAATATTTAGCACCAGGAAGAGACAGCTAAAGTTCCTGGGACATGCAATGAGAAAGGAGGGCTTGGAGAACCTGATACTAACAGGCTAGATTGAGGGGAAAAGAGAAAGAGGAAAGCTGCGGATAACTTATTTGAAGGACCTAATCAGGTGGATGACTGAACGAGGGTTGCATGGTGCAACAGGAGAAAGCGTGCTCAGAGCCACCAGGGACAGGGATATGTGGAAAGCCCTGATCGCCTATGTCCTGAAAGAACATGGCACATAAAAAAAGGAAGAATTGAGAAAGAGTTCATAGGATGAGATACAAGGTACATTCAATAAATAAGGTGAATTTTTCAGTACAAGAACTTCTACGAGGGTCATTCAATAAATAAGGTGAATTTTTCGGTATAAGGACTTCTACGAGGTTCATTCAATAAATAAGGTGAATTTTTCGGTATAAGGACTTCTATGAGGGTCATTCAATAAATAAGGTGAATTTTTCAGTATAAGGACTTCTATGAGGGTCATTCAATAAATAAGGTGAATTTTTCGGTATAAGGACTTCTATGAGGGTCATTCAATAAATAAGGTGAATTTTTCGAATACAGATAGAAGCTTACATTTTTTTAAATTTTTATTTTTCAACGTAGTCTCCCAGCAGTGTCACACACATTTCCCATCTGTGCACAAGCTTCCGCATTCCCTCAGCATAAAAATCTTTGGACTGATGTCTCAACCAATCGCTCATAGCACTTGACTTCATTGTCACTTTCAAACTTCTTTAAACAATTTAGCCCACTTGTAGACGTTTTTTTTGGCTGAAACATGTAGCACCATACACAGTTGACATTCTCCTATGAATTTCAACTGGTTTGCTCCCTTTAACAACCAAAACCTGATCTCTGTTCAATCCTGGAGCATGCTTCTTGGTCGGCCATCTTTGTTAATCTCTAAAAATCTGCAAAAAAATTAAATCCCTTTGAAAAAGAATTAAAGGAAAAAAAGTAAGCTTCTATCTGTATTAGAAGTCCTTATACCGAAAAATTCACCTTATTTATTGAATGACCCTCGTAGCTTATCAAAACCAAACGAATTGATATCCGATTAGATATATTAGACTTAATATTATATAACTTTGTCTCATATATCTTGGATGACCTATATAAAATGTATCTTATGCCAACATTTCACAAATAATAAGAAAAGTTTATAATAAGTCATTATTTTAGCATTTATTTCTTAATAATCTTTATATTATTTGGTTTTTATGTAGCTGTTTATATAACATATGTTTCCATAAAACATTATTGATAGCCTCAATAAAATGATAACAACGAAAAAATATCGACTGTTCATATTATACAACTTAAAATTGAGTCACTAATCCAAAAAATTTCATAGAAACATCAACGTGGAATATGGGGTAGTGTTGTTTATTTCAGAAGTATATCAAATAATTTCAGTAATTTCGTTCAGGACACGAGAGCATTTAAAATGAACAAAGAGGAAGACCATGTTTAAACAAAAGATCAACTAAATGGTTAGGACAAATCCGAAAACAACAGACAAATATTTCAGGAGAACCTGGGATATTTTGCATGTATGTCCATCAGTATTTAAAACGTTTTGAAAAAGTGAAGAAAGTTTATCCTGATTAGTTTATCCTGCATGGATTGATTGGGAATCAAAGAAAGTGACGTTCACAGATGTACTTCATGTTGCTCTTCCGATTTGAAGTGAACAGTTTGCATCGAATCGTTATTCGCGACGCAAAACGGATACTCTTTGACAACAGTAAGAGAGCAGAGCAGTTGTTGCATGCAGACGACTTTCAAAAATATTATTAAAAATGGAAACGACATTTAAAAAAGATTATGGATGATGTGTGATCGTCAGCCAAAGGCGACATTCATTACTCATCTTTGCATCAAGGGAAATCAAATACATACAACTTAAACTGGAACTAAACTCAATGTATGTATAAAAAGTTGTTGTGGGGCATTACCCACATAAGATAATGGACTCGTCTTCAACAAAGAATGGATGAACAACAACAACAACAAGAGTTAATTATCAAAGTATTTTAAGGCAAACATTTTGAGAACGACACTGTACCATATGGAGTACCATGGAAATATTCGAATACGTGCCTCATAACGAAAAAGACTTTCGACACTTATTATAAGCGGTATGAAGATTTATTCAACGTTGACTGCAGTAACTGGTCGAACGCGAAAAAAGTACGTTTATTGTTAAAAATTTGGGTACAGCAGAACACAGCAGGTTTGTTGATTTTATCCTCCCCAGAAAAACGACAGACTTAGAATTCTCGGAGACTGTTAAACAACTATTGGAACTATTCGGGCCAAATACCTCACTGTTTCACAAAAGGTGGAAATACCTGCATCTAGTTAAGGAAGAACAGCAAGATTACCTAACTTTTGCTGCCACAGTGAATAAACACCGTAAAACTTTAAGTTAGCGAAATTATCTGCCGATAACTTCAAATGCCTTGTTTTTGCTCAAGGTCTAATCTCAGCTGGAGATTCAGAAATAAGACGTCGGGTATTGACCAAACTGAATAATGAACCAGAGTTAATACTACAAAAACTGTCAGAGGACTGTCAGAGAGTCATATCTGTAAAGAGCGACTCGGAAAGCATAGAAGAGTCAGGCGTTAGCCATATTAAAAAAATTAAAACTAGACAAAAACGCTACTCCCCAGAAAGAGAGAAGAAAAAAGATTTCGACAAATATACGAAAAGACAGGGAAATCCTCCCGCCCCAGGGCCGTGCTACCTCTGCGGTAAACTGCATTAGATGAAATTTTGCCTGTCAAAACTGCGGTATGGTTGGACATTTTAAGTCAAGTTGCTGGTATGTAAGAAAATCAAGAAGAACAAGAAATAGAGTTAGACAGACACAATCTAACGATAATGAAGATGGCAAAAACGGAAATATGTAACAGCGAAAGTTTTAAGTAGAACAGTCAAACTTCAGTTAGATAGCGGGTCTAACTTGACAATTATTAACGTAGATATATGGCGGCGGCTGAAAAAACAGACCTTATTAAAATCTCAAAAACAGTGCGATCGGTGACAGGTGAAAAATTAGACATTCTGGGTGAAGTATTCTTTACAGTTACCTTGAACGGAATAACTACAAAACTTAAAACATATGTAATGAAGAATACAGTAAATTTATTCGGCACAGACTGGATTGAGAAATTTAATCTGTGGGATTGTCCGTTAAGTATGTTCTGTCGAAAAGCTCAAGGAGCGAAGAACTAAAATCTGAGTTAAAAGAAAAATTTCCGGAAGTATTCTCAGGAGGTTTGGGAAAATGTACAAAAATCAAGGCTCAGTTGCAATTAAAGGACAATGCGAAACCTGTGTTTAGAAAAAAAGGAATGTTCTATTTGCAGCAATTGAACAAATAGATAAAGAACTGGATAGAATGGTGAATTCAAAAATCTTATCGAAAATCGACTTTTCAGAGTGGGAAGCACCAGTAGTATATGTAAAGAAAAAAAACGAACTAAATCAGGGTATGTGCTAATTTTTCAACAGGATTAAATTCATCACTCAAGGATCACAATTATCCGTTACCGAGCCCCGAGGAGATATTTAATAAACTGAACGGAGGAAAAATGTTCTCTAAAATTGACTTGTCTGATGCGTATTTGCAAATTGAAGTCGACGAGGAGTGCTTGAAATTATTGTGTATTAATACACATCGAGGCTTGTATAAGTTCAACAGATTAGCCTTTGGTATCAAGGTCGCCCCTACCATTTTCCAACAGATTATGGATACTATGTTAGGTGACCTCGATTATGCAACTGCTTATCTTGATGATATATTGGTCAGGAGTGAATCAATAGAAGACCACAAAATGCATATCAAAAACGTATTCAGCAAAATTAAAGAATACGGATTTAAGGTAAAAGAAGCCAAATGTGAATTTTTTCTACCCCAAATCAAATATCTGGGTTATATCATCGACAATGAAGGACGACGTCCAGACCCAGAAAGGCGACAGCCATCAGAGATATGCCGGCCCGGATAATATACAATTACTACAGAGCTTCTTAGGCTTGGCAAATTTCTACCAAGTTTTCATCAAAAATATGCATAACCATAGAGCACCGCTAAACGATCTTCTTAAAAAGATAAAACTTGGATTTGAACGCAAGAATGCAAGTCAGCATTTGAGGAAATTGAGAAGACCCTGATCACAGATCTCTCCCTAACCCACTACAACCCAAAGTTTGACATAATAGTAGCAAGCGATGCCAGTTCCTATGGCATTGGCGCATGCATTATACACAAATTCCCGGAAGGAAGAAGGAAGCCAATAGCTCACGCGTCTCGATCCCTGCTGCCCGCGGAGAAGCAATATTCTCAAATCGAGAAGGAAGTGTTGAGCATAATTTTTGCGATTACGAAATTTCACAGGTATCTGCACGGCAGAAAATTCGTCTTACAAACGGAACATAAGCCTCTGTTAGCGATATATGGTAACAAGAAAGGCTTACCGGTGTACACCGCAAATCGACTGATCCGTTGGGGAACGATTCTACTAAAGTATAATTTTGAAATAGAATACCCTTCATCAAAAAATATTTGCTACGCAGATGGTTTGTCGAGGCTGGTCCCAAAAAACAAGGAAGCTTTTGAAGATTCAATCATAGCAACACTTCGAACAGACTGTGAAATTAAGAGCATGATCGCGAATACGGTAAGAAAGCTACCAGTCTCACTGACGGATATAAAAAGGGAAGCTCTCAAGGATGAATTTATCACATCACCAAAAAATAAAATAAATATGAAAGATTCAAGTGTGCCTGAAGTTTTTTTTCCCTGTGCGACGAAGTGTTACTTTATAATGAGCGGGTGGTGATACCCAAAACTTTGCAGAAAAAAATCTTACGATATTTTCATTCGGGACACCCAGGGAAAAATAAAATGAAAAGCTAGATGCGAGGGTACGTCTACTGGACCAACATGGACAGGGATATTACCGACACGATTGTAAAGGGTGCGCATTCGCCACAAAAGCCCTACCAATAACGTGCAAACCTTGGCCTAAAACAGATCAACCTTGGCAACGGATTCACGTTGACTTTGCGGGTCCGGTTGAAGAGCAGTACTATCTCATAGTATTCGATAGTCTCAAAAAATTGACGGAGGTCCTACGTTGCAAAGGGCCAACGACGGAATGTACTATAGCATTTATCCATGAACTCTTCGCGCGGTTTGGGGTAGTGGACACGATAGTCACAGACAATGGAACACAGTTCATGTCTGGTGATTTTAAACAGTTCTGCGAATCATTCCGGGTTAACCATATAACGACTCCCCAGTACCATCTGAGGTCAAACGGTCAAGCAGAGAGATTCGTAGATACCCTCAAGCAAGCCCTTAAACAAGCGCAAGGCACCCCAACAGACAAGGCGTTGCAACAGTTCCTCCAAGGGTATCGGATTACACCAATTCTAATACACCCACAGGACGCTCGCCTACTGAAGTAATGTTTGACAGAAGGATAAGGTCGGCATTCGACAATCTTATCCCGATGCAGGCAAAGTTTAAAAAGACCATCGCGCTTTCTAGGAAACGTTATGTTTGCGGAGAGAAGGTGCTCTTCAAACTCTACAAGAACGTGGCGTTTTGGGAGGTGGGATTTGTGAAGCAGACAATCGGAGACCTTGTGTATATAATTCAAGGACCAAAAAAACGTACAAAAACGCCATCAAAACCAGATGAGGAAATGTCGTGTAAACGACACAGAGGAGTCACCACCTGTCATCGAAGAACCAACTGACGTTATTTATGAAAACTTTGATTTTGAAGCCCCCCAGGTTTTGCCTGAAAAAAGGAGGTTCAACAGAAAAGGGAGTTTACCGATCCACTGTGACTTGACCCCAAGAGAAAGAAATATGGAACAGCTTTCCAGGGGCAAAACTCTTGGAAGGAGGGTGTTGTGGGGTATTACCAACATAAGATAATGGACTCGTCATAGGACTATAAGCCGAGGGTTATTAACGCTCGGTGTGTTACAGAGACTCTGCGCTGGCATTTGCCTCTGCAACTATGACATTGTCAGCTCTCTACCTTCGGGTAGAGGGCGCTCTCTGCTTCCGAGCAGAGAGCATTAACCCAGTCGTGGTTCCGCCGAAGGGTAGACTCACGACTCGGTAATAATAGACAGACATTTTTTGGCCCGGCTATATGGCCGGGAAAACCCACTATAAGATGACCTTGTGTCACATCTAACCTTGCGTGGGAAGGTTGGTAAATACCGTTGCTGAGACTCGGTGCTTAGCTGGCATTTGCCTCTGCAACTATGACACTGTCAGCTCTCTGCCTTCGGGTGGAGATCGTTCTATGCTTCTGAGCAGAGAGCACTGACCCAGTCGTGGTTTCGCCGAGGGTTGGAGTCGCAACTGGGGAAAAATAGACAGACATATTTTGGCCCGGCTATATGGCCGGGAAGACCCACTATAAAATGACCTTGTGTCACAACTAACCTTGCGTGGGAAGGTTGGTAAATACCGTTGCTGAGACTCCGTGGAAACTCTAGTAGCGTTCACTGACTGACTTACAGTACAGTATTCTCTTTTGGCTTTTCTATGTGTATATCTTGTATCGTTGTATTGTTTTGTCTAATATATGTCTAAACCTGCATTGGCGTTTGTCTTATTATTGATGGTCCTAATTTAGGTTTACATCAAAAATGAAAACAAAAACAGCTTAGACGAGTGAATAAAGATGTTCAGATTAATCGCCCTGTCTAGGCACGCTCTTGCACTGCACGGTGCACCACTAAAAAGAGTGTGCAGCTTTTGTTATGAGTTTTTAAATCGACAACCATAATTACCATACATTCCTCCCACAGGTTATCACTTATTTAAATGGTCCTGGGCATGACGCTAAACTGCATCTGGCAGCAAAACCTCTTATTGTGAGGTTTTGAGGAGCACGGAACCACCTTTTAATTACTGTTGTTCCCAGGTCCACCTAGGGTAGCACCTGTTAGGCTCTCAGCTATGGGTAAATAGTTAACCCTCAAACAGAGGTCAAAACATTATGAAAGTATAAAAATACACTTTTATAGAAATATATACATAGAAATAGTCTTTAATAAAATATATATGCATTTCTGAAGGAAAAATTTTACCAACAATACATTTTTGAAGAAAAAATTATTCTCAGCAAAACATTTTTGAATACAAAACTAGAAGACATTTTAAGTTTTCTAAAATAAAAAAAGAATAAAAACAAAAGATTTTCATTAAAATCTGACTAATTAAAATCTGACTAAATCAACCTTCTAACTATAACCAAACATTAAATACCTAAAGAACCCCATCTTTTTGGCATTAAATAACCCACAGAGGTTGATATGCCATTGAAGAAAACTTAAAAAACTTATTTAAATATTCTCAGCTTTTCATATGCATTAACGATAACTGAATAAGTCGTCTAAGCATCTGACCAGTTAATTAAAGCAAAAACGTTGTTTAATGGGATGAACAGCTTAGAGTTACATTAAAGAGAAAGTAAAAGAAAACAGTTATTGTTTGGATTAAATATAAGACTATGAATGGTTAAATGAATGGTTATTTTGATGACGTGAAAGATTATTTTAATTGAATGAAAATTATTTTGATTTAATGGAAGGGTATTTTGAGGAAATAAAAAGTTTTTTTGATTAAATGAAATATTATTTTAAGTAGAAGCTTATTTTGATTATTCATTTAATCAAAATAATTTATAATTTAATCAATATTTCATTAAAGTAAAATAACCTAACAGTCAGTCAGTCAGTTAAATGCCATACGTGATACACGCATGGGCGATCATGTCTCGAAAGAGACATGACCTACTGGGCAGAAGATTATCCCGCAGTAGGTTGCCATTGCTTTCTGCGGTATTAATACCTTTCCCAAGGGTATTTGCTCGTAAGTGAATACAATGGATTCAACTGGAATTCGAGATCGGCTCCCCGGCTTCTCGTTCCGAGCCGATATCCACTGCACCACAACGCACATAACCTAGCATTTGAATTAAACATAATCTTCCATTTTATCAAATTACCGTTTCATTTAATCAAAATAATCTTTCATTTAATCAAAATAACATTTCATTTTATCAAAATATACTCGCATTTAAACAAAATAGATTTTCATTAAATCGACTAAAAGCACTTTTCATTTACTCGAATTAACCTTTCCTTTAATCAAAAAACTTTTCATTTAATAATCATAGCATTAAATTTAATCAAAATGTCCTTTTTTTTAAATCAAAATAAGCTATCATTTAATCCGTGTTTCATTTAATCAAAGTAAATTTTCATTCAATAATAATAATAACATTTAATTTAATCAAAATGTCCTTTTTTTAAATCAAAATAAGCTATCATTTAATCCGTGTTTCATTTAATCAAAGTAAATTTTCATTCAATAATAATAATAACATTTAATTTAATCAAAATGTCCTTTTTTTTAAATCAAAATAAGCTATCATTTAATCCGTCTTTCATTTAATCAAAGTAAATTTTCATTCAATAATAATAATAACATTTAATTTAATCAAAATGTCCTTTTTTTTAAATCAAAATAAGCTATCATTTAATCCCTGTTTCATTTAATCAAAGTAAATTTTCATTCAATAATAATAATAACATTTAATTTAATCAAAATGTCCTTTTTTTAAAAATCAAAATAAGCTATCATTTAATCCGTCTTTCATTTAATCAAATTAAATTTTCATTCAATAATAATAATAACATTTAATTTAATCAAAATGTCCTTTTTTTTAAATCAAAATAAGCTATCATTTAATCCGTCTTTCATTTAATCAAAGTAAATTTTCATTCAATAATAATAATAACATTTAATTTAATCAAAATGTCCTTTTTTTAAAAATCAAAATAAGCTATCATTTAATCCGTCTTTCATTTAATCAAAGTAAATTTTCATTCAATAATAATAATAACATTTAATTTAATCAAAATGTCCTTTTTTTTAAATCAAAATAAGCTATCATTTAATCCGTCTTTCATTTAATCAAAATAAATTTTCATTCAATAATAATAATAACATTTAATTTAATCAAAATGTGCTTTTTTTTAAAAATCAAAATAAGCTATCATTTAATCCGTCTTTCATTTAATCAAAGTAAATTTTCATTCACTCGATATAACTTTTCATTTCGTCAAAATAATATTTTATATAAATTAAAGATAAACTTCCATTTAATCCAATAACGTTTAATCTAATCAAAATAACATTTCATTTTATCAAAATATACTCGCATTTAAACAAAATAGATTTTCATTAAATCGACTAAAAGCACTTTTCATTTACTCGAATTAACCTTTCCTTTAATCAAAAAACTTTTCATTTAATAATCATAACATTAAATTTAATCAAAATGTCCTTTTTTTAAATCAAAATAAGCTATCATTTAATCCGTCTTTCATTTAATCAAAGTAAATTTTCATTCAATAATAATAATAACATTTAATTTAATCAAAGTGTCCTTTCTTTTAATCAAAAAAAGCTATCATTTAATCCGTCTTTCATTTAATCAAAATAAATTTTCATTCAATAATAATAATAACATTTAATTTAATCAAAATGTCCTTTTTTTTAAAATCAAAATAAGCTATCATTTAATCCGTGTTTCATTTAATCAAATTAAATTTTCATTCAATAATAATAATAACATTTAATTTAATCAAAATGTCCTTTTTTTTAAAATCAAAATAAGCTATCATTTAATCCGTCTTTCATTTAATCAAAGTAAATTTTCATTCACTCTATATAACTTTTCATTTCATCAAAATAATATTTTATATAAATTAAAGATAAACTTCCATTTAATCCAATAACGTTTAATCTAATCAAAATAACATTTCATTTTATCAAAATATACTCGCATTTAAACAAAATAGATTTTCATTAAATCGACTAAAAGCACTTTTCATTTACTCGAATTAACCTTTCCTTTAATCAAAAAACTTTTCATTTAATAATCATAACATTAAATTTAATCAAAATGTCCTTTTTTTAAATCAAAATAAGCTATCATTTAATCCGTCTTTCATTTAATCAAAGTAAATTTTCATTCAATAATAATAATAACATTTAATTTAATCAAAGTGTCCTTTCTTTTAATCAAAATAAGCTATCATTTAATCCGTCTTTCATTTAATCAAAATAAATTTTCATTCAATAATAATAATCACATTTAATTTAATCAAAATGTCTTTTTTTTTAAATCAAAATAAGCTATCATTTAATCCGTCTTTCATTTAATCAAATTAAATTTTCATTCAATAATAATAATAACATTTAATTTAATCAAAATGTCCTTTTTTTAAATCAAAATAAGCTATCATTTAATCCGTCTTTCATTTAATCAAAATAAATTTTCATTCAATAATAATAATAACATTTAATTTAATCAAAATGTCCTTTTTTTTAAAATCAAAATAAGCTATCATTTAATCCGTCTTTCATTTAATCAAAGTAAATTTTCATTCAATAATAATAATAACATTTAATTTAATCAAAATGTCCTTTTTTTTTAATCAAAATAAGCTATCATTTAATCCGTCTTTCATTTAATCAAAGTAAATTTTCATTCACTCTATATAACTTTTCATTTCATCAAAATAATATTTTATATAAATTAAAGATAAACTTCCATTTAATCCAATAACGTTTAATCTAATTAAAATAACATTTCATTTAATCAAAATAACCTTTTGTTTAACCAACATAAACTTTTATTTAAACAAAATAACTTTCCATTTAAACAATCTTTCATTTCATCAGAATAACATTTCATTTTATCAAAATTAACTTCAAATTGTTCAAAATAAATTTTATTTAATCAGAAGCACTTTTAATTTTATCGAATTATGCTTTCATTTAATCAAAATAACCTTTCATTTAATCAAGATAATCGTTCATTTAAATTAAAAATAAACTCCTATTTTATCAAAATAATTTTTTCTTAATAAAAATAACCTTTCATTTCATCATTCTCTCATTTAATCACAATAAACTTTCATTAAATCAAAATAATATTTCATATAATCAAAATATACTTTATTTAACCATTTAATCAAAATAGACTATATTTAATCAAAATAACCTTACTTAGAGAATGAGAGATTATTTCATTTTGATGGCGTGGAAAGACATATCAGAGACACTATTTGGTTTCAGGAAAAAAATGATTAAAAAAAGATCGAAAGAAAAAAATGGAAAGAAAAGTGTTTAAAACTTTTCAGTGAAATGGAAAAGTTGCCAATTTAAAAGCTGTTTATTTTTATCCCATGATTTATGATTGTTATTGAAATATTTTATTAAAGTTGTTAAGTTCAAATATTTAATAGATAAAAGTAGGTATCTGTATTCATTTTCGATGCCTAAGTTTTAAATTGAATTTTTAACAATAAAAAACTGTTTTCTTGAAGCTTTAATTTTAGTTTGATTAAAAGCTAAATAATTAAATTTACTATTTCTAGTAAGCAAAATACTCTTTTTAAAAGAAAATTATATTATTGGAATCTAAAATTTGGAAATGTTTCACAATTTTTCAATTTTTCGGCCATTTTTTGAGCGATCGACAAATTTGGAAACAAAAGTTAATTCTCAATTTTAGAAATCTTGCAAAAATAAAATATACATCTGTGACAAGTTATTTTGAAAAATGAGCAAATTTAAATTTAAATTAATTTGGTTTGAAACAAATATTACTTGTTTATGGCATGAAATTTAGAATTAAAGGAATTCTTAATCATCAAGGTCTGACTTGCTGACCTTTCAAGTAGGCGATGACAGCCCCCGTGATAAATCACTTTACACACATCTGGAATTATGATAACCAGAGCTGACATAACGTAAGTGAACTTTTCTGTTGTGGGATCTACCCCTTTTTGTATATGATAATGGACTCGACTGAGTGTACATATAATCCTGCCATAGAGAGAACAGTGATCTCAATTTAGAATCACAGTTGTGGTTGCAGTTTACAGTGGAGAGTAATCGTAGAGATCCGTTACAGTTATCGAAGAGTTCCGACAGATATCGAAGTTACCCAGAGACCAGACTAGCTTTGAGCGCCACTTAGCTAGAATAAGTTACCAAAATATACTATTTCACTTCAAGACTTGTATATATTTTTTTCTACTAATAGTATTCCTGAATTGACTAACCCGCGTTCCAGTTTGTATATATCGTTCAATAAAACCTACTTTTCTATCTCCATATCTGTTTTCGTTGTTCATCATTTTGTGCGGTTCCTCATCCGGAATCCACAACAGTTTCGTAAGGGGAACAATCGTTGAAACACGTTACCTTTTAATGATAAGCTTCTTATAAGTTTCAATAGTAAAAGAAAAATGTGCAATTTAACATAAAGGAAAAAATTTAGAAATTATTTTTAAAATATTAATGCTAAATGATTTGTATTACGCTTTCAATGTTCGATTTGTAAATAAAGTTGTAAATAAAGTCTTTACTTAACAAAATTAATAACCGAAGACACTGAGTGTCTGGAAGAAATTGAAGAGATGTTTGAAACGATATAAACCATCATAATTTTTATCATATTTTCTCTTTCGGTTTCTGGGAATTTTTATTTCAATAGTTTTTCAAATTATTTGGTTGCCATATCAATTTGTAGGCAAGTTTTTTCACTTAGGATTTTGACAATTATCTCCGGCCTTTTTGCTTGAATCTTCCTGAGTTTGAAAATGGTGTATTCTTTTTTTTTTTAATCATTTCACCCCGAGCAAGGCAGAAATGCCACTGATGAGCGGGGGGCTACATAACTGTAAAAAGATTAATTAGAAAAGAGTGAGGAGTACAAACTAGTTAGAAAGGAGCAATAGAAAGCTGAAAATGCAGGTGCGATGACAGATACATAGGTGGAGAGAAAGGGAAGGATATTCGGGGGTGGGGAGAGAGCTAGAGTCCAGTGGTTAATAGATGAGTATTGACATTGCATTTAAATTTCTGGAGGTTGTAGCCGTCAGGAAAGCAAGAATATGGGAGCGAGTTCCACAGGCGGGAAGAGCGAGAGAAGAAGCTGCAGGAATAGAATTGTCGTCTGCATTTGGCTAACCTGACTGTGAATGGGTGGGACCCAGTTGCCAGTCTGGTTGCACGAGTAAACACCTGTTGAGGAGGCACCAGTGACTTAAGTTCGTCCGAGCAGAAGCCATGAAAGTATTTATAGAACAGGCAAAGGGAGGCCACATTTCGATAGAATTGTGATGTCTTCTATTTCTGTAATCGGCGCTGGGTGGTGTTCATGCCAGTATTTGTTAACTTCTTCTTCTTCTTCTTCTTCTTCTTCTTCTTCTTCTTCTTCTTCTTCTTATTATTATTATTATTATTAAAGTACATTCTATCTCCGTCTTTGACAGATTCACATAAGAATTTCAGAATTTTGCGTCATACGATTCTACAAATGGCCATGACTGTCCCAGGTGGCTGGAAGATGAGCATTTTTATCAGATCTCTAGACAGATTGGCATTCAGGACTAAAGACCAGACTGTTCTACTGTTTAACCCATATTTGGAGGATGGTAAATATCGCGGAGAGAAGCGATCGATACATAATTTACCAAGGATATTTGCATGGAAATGAAAGTGATGGACTTGCACTGAATTCAAATTTGGCTCGCCAGTTCCTCTCTCCGTGCCGTTAACACTTACCATAGCTAAATATCCATTCTTCTTCTTCTTCTTCTTCTTCTTCTTCTTCTTCTTCTTCTTCTTCTTATTATTATTATTATTATTATTATGATGTCGTTTTCAACATAATTTGATTTCTGCTATGGTCACAGTACCTACCAAGTCTACAAAAAAAAAAACCAAAGGCAGGACGTAGCCTGTTGTTATGGCTACATTTCATTTGTTTTTTCCCATAACATACTAGCGTTACATGAACAAAGTTCTCCTTAGTGTGTGGGCTGTACTTATCAAGACAATTTCTTGTATCTCCCCTCAGTTGGAGTTTCCAGGGATTCTTTCAATGTGTTGTTTTGTTCCTTTTTTTATCATTCCAAGTGCACCTACTATCACTGGCACGATTCTTGTTTTCAATTTCAACATTTTTTCTATTTCAATTTCCAGCTCTTCATATTTTGACAGTTTTTCGAATTCCTTGGTTGCTATGTTACAATCCGTTAGACAAGCCATATCAATTAATAGGCAAATTCTTTCTTTCTGGTTTTTCACAATAATGTCTAGCTGATTTGCTTCAATTTTTCTGTCTGTGTAGATGGTGTAATCCCATAGAATGGTGACATCTTCTATTTCTGTAACCGGTGCTGGGTGATATTCATACCAGTGTTTGTTTACAGATTTTCCATAGTGTTTGCACTTTGTCCAGTGTAAATATTGTCCCACTATACCGTGACGATTTATCATTATTATTGTTGTTACTATTATTGATGTTGTTATTATTATTATTATTATTATTCAGTTAATTATTATTATTATTATTATTATTATTATTATTATTATTATTATTATTATTATTATTATTATTCAATTAAGTGCCATACGTGATATACGTTTGGGCTACCATGACTGACTGGGCAGAAGATTATCTCACAGTAGGTTGCCATTGCTTTCTGCGGTAGACTGGTTGCCAGCCAAGGCTATAGAACCCAATTTGTCCTGTTATTTAACCCATAACTGGATAGAAGAGACGGATTAATACCCTTCCCAAAAGTATTTGCGCGTAAGTGAATGCAAGGAATTCTACTGGAATTCGAACTCGGCTCTCCGATTTATCATTTCGAGTCGATATCTACTGCATCACAACGAACATCCTAATATCATTATTATTGCAAGCTGAAAAAAAGCCGCAGTTATGTTTGTACCAACTTTATACCTGAATTAGCATTATTTACATTATTCGGACTGTTTGTCTCATCTTTATTGCTAGTTTAAAGACATTTACGGCCCAGTGAATATTGGCGTTTGTTAGTTCCAATGAATTGATCCAAAGCGTTGTGATTCCAATACCAGGCTACAGAAGCGGTGAACAAATAACTTAGAGAGTTGACTTAAAGGGAGATGACTCTATGATACTCGGAAGTGGCATAGCACATAGACTGAGAATGATATACCCCAGTGATCGAAATAAGATTTCGGTTCGATGAAGACCGGAGCATACAACAGTCGAAACGTTGTGAACATGGCAGTAAGGAAGAAGACAACAATATATATGATGAAAGCTTGTGGTTATACTGAATCAATATCCAGGGCTGGTAATAGGAAATTTGGTTCATATTGGTTGATATTAAATGGAAATGTGAAACAGAAAGTACTAAAAACGATTAGATGACATAAACAAAAGTCAACCAATATGTTTCACTACACTCACCTACAGTCCATGATGTCTGAGAAATAACACGAGCTCACGTCGGTAAAAAGCGGAGAAAAAGAGCTCGTTTTTATAGAGTTACTAGTTTTGGGAAAATAAGCAGATGTTCTTACGATTATAATCTTAGTTCAAAATCTAGATAGACATCACTTCAGAATTGAATGTTGTCATGTTGGCATTTTTTTATCTGTTTAATATCACAGCCTAGAGGACAGTGTGCCTCTATCTCTTGGTGACAGAGAAGAAGAAGAGTATATATATATATATATATATATATATAATCTGAGATACTTTTATCTTTGAGAATGATATCTTTAGTGTATCATCATAATCGTGAGAAAACTGGATAAGTGACATTTTTGAAATCATTTCACTTCAACCAAATAAAGCCACTAAGATACAAGGGGTTATTGAGTTTTGATGGGATATGTGGGGAGGGGGAAACCACTGTTAAAGAAGGAGAACAATAGAATTATGATAATTAAGAAGACAATTGACATTGTATTTTTGAAGATCAAACTTGAGCGGAAAGCTGAAGGCCCTTAAGAGGGTCCAGTCATTGGCATCAGTGACTTAGGCGGACCCGAAGGAGACTACCACCACCTTTAAATTTGTTGTTTTTCATTTTGTTTTACTTTTTTTCAGTGCAGTCTTATAGGTTATTACATAAAGTTTCCGATTATCAAAAAAAAAAAAAAAATGAAAATATTTCAATATTTAAACAATTTTAGTGGGGGGCTCACTTTTTCATACAACGTTAAAGTAAATTGATCCTCCATTTTGGAACCACTCATGTTAGGGACACTTTGTTTTGGTTTTTTTGGGACGAGTTCTTGCTATTGTTTTTGTCTTTCTCAAGTTTTCTTAAGTTCTTACGATGGCATCTTCCTCAGAAACTCCAAGAATGGCTTTATTCAAAAATTTCACAAAGTATTCAGTTGTTGAATATGCGCAAGCAAAAACGTTAATTGCACAGGATCGATTTACTATAAGTTTGTATGAAAACTGAACCCTCACCACCTAAAATCGTTTAAATGTTGAAATATTTGCAAATTTTTATGTCAATCGGAAAGTTTAGGGTTTAATCGATAAGATTGCACTGAAAAAAGTAAAAAAAAATTGATAATCAACCAATTTACAGGTGGTGGTAATGTCGTACTGGCGAGCGATTCCAAAATGGAGGATCGATTTAATATAACGTTGTATGAAAAACTGAGCCCAACCCTGAAATTGTTGAAATATTGAAATTTTTATATATTTTTTGTCAGTCAGAAAGTTTATGGTGTCATCGATCTGATCCCTATCATTTGTCTCTCTTAATACCCCACCTCCTGTTATCCCGCGCCCTACCCGCTCCACCGTCCATCTACTCAAATCCATCAAGTATGTCATACGTTGCTCTCCCTTGTCTCTCTTCCCCTCTATCCGTTCTATTGTAATACTAAGTGTCCCTTATGCACACGTTAAATCAAGTATCGACGGACCCTGGATTCAAACCCCGAAATAGATATTTGAAGAATATCTCTGTGTATATATTTTCTCAGGAATGGCTGAGAAAGAGAGGAGGAAAGAAATAAATGCTGGGGTGGCCAGGAGATAAGAGAATGTTGAAACGCAAGGTATTCACGAAAATGACATAGATATGATAGGATAACAATTTAACAAAAATCAACTGGCCCTGCGAAGGGAAAGAATTCTGTTACGTTCTTGTTGTTATTCTTTCTCTTTATCACTCGGAGAAGGAAATAAAGGATCGACTGAAAAATGGAAATAATCGGTTGATTTTGGAAAAGACCACCCACGTATAGATGGAATTATAATTAACGCTGGCAGGTGAATGTATAAAGTCACCAGAATCTTGTCTCCAAACTTCCAGAATGGGAAAAATCCGCGTGGAAACTGTAAGCCAGTGACTTAAGCCAGATATACGAAGTTGACATTAAATTTTTATGGAGAAACATTCCGATCACTTACCACCCCACTCCATATTGAAATGGTTTCAACAAAAAGGCGACTGATTTGAAAAACAAGTCAGAACAGAAACTCACTCGGAATACATGAGTGTAGACACGGAAAAATCCTCTCTCTCTCCCCACCACTACTTCTAAGCAGAACCCAAGGGGTGTAGCGCTTAAAGACTGTATTCCCTAGAACGACAAATAGACCTAGTAGCAACAAGTAATTTGTGGACTTTTGAAAAGTTGGATTGTATTTTCTTTTAATTTTTTTTCACTCACTCTCTTTTGCTGTACAAAGAGATACAATATAATCATTAGTCCACATAGACTGGCCATCTTGCTACTTTTTTTCTTCTTGTCTCTTTCCCTTATTTCTGCTTATGCAGCCAACCATCTTTTGATTTTCAGTTGTCGAGGAGTGCAGCACGAAGACGACCGCCCATTTTTCTCAGGCCTGTAGCTTTCTTTGAGATCAGAAATCACAACGTGGCTGAAGAAGTGAAAGATTTCGACTGATCATATGACATTTATACATTCACCTGTCAGCGTTAATTATAACTCCATCTATACTTGGTGCGGAACGGAATAGAACAGCTACAGATTCAGGTGTGACTAGCTTACGGCCAGTTAACGCCTGCAACATTCACCATACATACACGGTTGGCATCATACCGTGAGCATCAGGTTCTCAAAGTCCTCCTCTTTATTACATCTCCCAAAAATTTCATCTTTCTTTTCTTTATGTTAAGTATCAGTTTCCTTTTTGTGTCCATCCTCTCCTAAACTTTGTCGTTGCCCGCGTGACCCGTAGGGGGAGATGGATTGCATAGAAAATTATTGCTGTAGAAAAATGCTGTTTTTTCATTATCAGAATTTGGACTAATGTCTAAATTTTAGATGTGTGTGAGGACAAAGGTGAACTTCTTTGTTTTTTGTTCATTCAGAACGTATGCGATTAAGGCTCTCCACAATTTTCTGTACTCTTAGTAAATTTAGTCTTACGTGAGTTAGTAACACTACGTCACAGGTACTAAAAGACAATCGGTTACAGGGTGTGGCAGAATCAGGAACAGAAACATTAATAATGAGTAGGAAGAAGAAAGAGTAATCAGGCAGAAAATAGATAGCGATTGACATTTCATATAATTTTTGGCAGATTAAAGTTGGTTGGAAAGCATGGAACCGGAAGGGAGTTCCAAAAGCGAGAAGTGTGGTAAAAGAACATGTAAGCATACAATTTACGGTTACATATAACCTGATCAATTGTAAATTAATGAGATCTCGACGCCATATTTAAACATATTATAATTTGAAACTTATTGATTTTAGTATGTGTACAGGCAACATAAAAGATATCGGAGCACAAAAAGGAATTTAAACTTGATTTCACGCATGACAATAGAAAAAAGTCCGCCCTGCTAATTACCCATAGCTGAGGAGAAAAGTGATGGATCCATACCTAAAGGTATTCGCACGTAAGTAAATGTAATGATTAGAGTTCATTCTCGGTCCTACAATTAATCAATCCGAGCTGCTATCCATTAGTCCACCGTGTCTCCCATCATCAGATCATCATCATCATTTATCCATCACACCCAATGGTGAATAGGGCAGCAACTTTTTGTTGCTGTTTCTGTAACAAACTGTTTTTTATGGGGCAGGGTTGTTAGCTCTGCACCCAACCCCCAAACCTGTGGACCATTCTTGGTCCTTACGTTTACAGTACCTGTATTCCCAAATGGTCACCCATTTAGTACTGACCAGGCTCGATGTTGCTTAACTTCGGTGATTGGACGGGAACCGGTGTATACAACACGATATAGCCGCAGAGAGATATCATCAAATAACAAAAAATGCAGTAAGATATTTCCATAAGTAGAACAGTCAGTTAAGTGATACACGCTTGGGCGATCATGTCTTGAAAGAGACATCTAACAGGGCAGATGATTATCCCGCAGTACGTTGCCATTTCTTTCTGCGATAGACTGGTTGCCAGTCAAGGCTATAGAAGCCAATCTGTCCTGTTATTTAACTCATAATTGGAGGGAAGAAACGGATTAATATCTTTCCCAAGTGTATTTGCGCGTAAGTGAATGCAAGGGATTCAACTGGAATTCGAACTCGGCTCCCCGATTTCTCATTCCGAGCCGTTATCGACTGCACCACAGCGCACATAGATATAATCAAATAACAAAGGATGCAGTAAGATATTTTCATTAGTAGAACATTATCAACTCCATAAGAAAATCTTAATACCCTAGTTTTTATGACTGTATGATTATAGCGTTTAAGAATGTTTTCCATGCAAAACACAGCCTGTTCAGTAAGATATTCAAATAGCGTTATGTTTCTAGTGATCTAAAGATCTTCTTTATCAAGGTGCTCTTGAATGAAAATAAAATCGACGACCAAATGTCAAAATCATATATGCAGAAAATGATAGTTGGTAGGTTTAAGAAACAGTGATAAATCTTGATAACGGACAGCAGGAAAAAGGTTAAAGGAAAGGCCAAAAAAAAAAAAAAAAAAAAAAAGAATGCATATCACTTAATACATGTCGCATCAATTAATGGAAAAAAAATTATTGGCCGTAGTTCAATTTCTGATAGTCTGCCCAGTCACACACACGCAAAAAAAAAAAAAATGCCGACCTAATTTTGTAAATGATCACGAGCAATTGATTGCTTATCGGAAAAGACCGAGTACAAAACGAAATGAGTTGACGTTCATCAGACCAACAGCTGTACTGCACCCGAAATCTTGTTTCCAGTTGAAACGATTAACAGCAGAAAACGATAGAAAATGTCCGAAATTATCGCTTCTATTATGACAGTCCCAGATATGACGCATCTTTGCAGACCTTACAGAAATTTGTTGCAATTTGACTTGGATGCTCTACCTCACATGCATCCACGCATATTAAGGCCGGTAGACGAAAATAAATAAATAACTGTTTAATAAATAAACGGAGCGTCTACACAAATACAAGTGACCCCACCATATATATATATATATATATATATATAAATACAAGTGACCCCACCATATATATATATATATATATATATATATGGTGGGGTCACTTGTATTTGTGTATCGTGACCCAGGCGTAGAGTCGCCGACTGACGCCAATTCGGTCGGGTTTCGAGCCTGGGTTAGGGAGCAATCGGAGTCTAACCGTACTGATGAGCTGTGATACAGCGAAACAGATCTGTCTGCGGATGACAATATTTACGCTCTCACACCCTGATTGAGCACTCTGGAGGAGGGGTAGACTTTGAAAAACAGCAGCCACTCTAGCGTGTACGCATCGCTCATTGAGTAAAATGAATTGGAGCAATCTTGCTATTGGGCGCGTAATATGATATGCGCTAAAAAAGACTGCCTTCTTCCACCGAACACCCCGTGGCCCAGGGGTAGAGTCGCCGACTGACGACAATGCGTTCGGGTTTCGAGTCTGGGTTAGGGAGCAATCGGAGTCTAACCGTACTGATGAGCTGTGATACAGCGTAACAGATCTGTCTGCGGATGACAATATATATATATATATTGTTATCCGCAGACAGATGTGTTTCGCTGTATCACAGCTCATCAGTACGGTTAGTACAAATTGTCATATATACATATATATATGACATAGCACACTTGGTATACAATCCAGGTAAATTCCGATAGAGACGAACTAAATGTTAATTTAATTTAACAGAGTAATATAATTTATAAAAGATTTTAGATTATTACAATGGGTGATACATATTTCACCGCATCCTGATGTTATCATCGCGGCTTGTCAGACTCAAATGGTACAACACTGTTGTTCCATTTGGGTCTGACGAGCCGCGATAATAACATCAGGACGAAGTAAAATATGTATTACCCATTGTAACAATCTAAAATCTTATATATATATATATATATATATATATATATATAAAACAATTTGTGTAGACGCTCCATTTATTTACAGGGTGAGGCACAAAATAAAACTTTTACAGTTACTACAAACGTGGGAATCTTTGCGAGATTTCTTTTATAAGAAAAGGGAAATTTTTTAAAGTTTTACTGTTCAAAGGCATTTTCAAATTGATGAAAGTTTGCTCACTGTAATCAATAATTGTTTACATATTCGATATTCGTTGCTGGATGACGTTCGCCACTCTGGCATTGAAATTGTTTACTCCTCTCTCTAACATCTCATTCGGAATTCTCCTGATTTCTCTCTTGATGTTTCTTTTCAGCCTGTCAATTGTGTCTGGGTTGCCCTCATACACTCTCTCCTTAAGGTATCCCCAAAGAAAGTAGTACGGCGGGTTCCGATGAGGAGAGTAGGGTGACCATGGTTTGCCGGTCCCCCTCGAGATTAATCAGTCGCCTGGAAAGTATTGCCTGAGGTACTGAAGAGTGCTGTCGGAACCGTGAGGTGGTGCGCCATCATATTGAAATACAAATGTGTTCATGTCAAAACTCTTCCGCCATCTTAATGCCGGAATGAAGCGTCTCCAAAGCATTTCGATGTATCAGTGTGCATTTCCTGTCAATCGATGACTATCGTCATCTTCAAAAAATATGGGCACACTATACCGTTTTTTCTACACTCAGAGGTTTTTCAACATGTTCATGATGTTATTCACTGACCCGAAATCTGAAGTTTTGCTTATTCACATGCCCACTCAAATGGAAGTGGTTCTGGGCATGACGGTAAACTGCATCCGGCAGCAAGGCCTCTGATTGGGAGGTTGTGAGGAGCATGGAACCATCTCTTAATTGCTGTTGTTCCCAGTTCCACCCTGAACTGGGGTGGTAGCATCTGCTAGGGTCTCAGCTATGGGCAAATAGTTAACCCCCAAACTGGGGTCAAAACACTATGAGAGTATAAAAACAGACTTTTATGAAATATATACATCAAAAGTTTTGAAGGAAAAATACTACCCACAAACCTTTTTTAATGAAAAATATTACCAAGAAAACATTTTTAAGGAAAAATGTTACCAACAAAAATACGTTTTTGAAGGAAAAATGTTACCAACAAGAATACGTTTTTGAAGGGAAAATGTTATCAACAAGAATACGTCTTTTGAAGGAAAAATGTTACCAACAAGAATACGTTTTTGAAGAAAAAATGATACCAACAAAAATACGTTTTTGAAGGAACTAATGCTTTGGCATGAAATGACCCCCAAGTGGTTGATATGCCGTAAAACAAACCAAACTAAACCGATCAAATGGAAGTGCACTTCGTCGCTGAAGAGAAGACAGTCTTGTTGGTTTGAGTTTGCGCTTGAAGAATCTGCACTTTGTAGGGAAACAGTTTTAAATCACTCTGGGTAATTCGGCGCACATATCTCCTGGAAATATCCATTTGCTGTGACAGCCGTCTGGTGAATTGGCGAGGCGCCTATTCCAACTGGCCCTTGACATCTTGAACATGAACCGGCGTCCTCGCTGTGAATTTTGGTCCACAATAGCCTTTGTTGCTGTTAACCACACTTCTAGTATTTTTAAACTTTTTTTGCCAAACGTGAAATCGTATAGCGATGGAGAATTTTCCTCCCAGGATATTCGCGTCGAAATTGCCTCTGAACAAGTGAAATGGCTTTGTTAAAAAATACAGTTCCACAATCTTTGTCCTCTCTTTAACCGAAAACTGCTCGTTGTTGTCTGTTTTGATATAAGATAAAACCTATAGGTATGCTATACAACTCACCTGAAAAAGAAAAGAAACAATTATTTCTTTAGAAATAATTATTTCTTTACTTTTATCCGTCTTTTTGTGACCCACTCTATATTAAACAGTTTATTTATTTTAATTTGTTTATTTATTTTAATTTGTTTATTAATTATTTAATGAATGAATGAATTAATTAATTTATTTCTGTTTTTATTTTATTCTAATTTTAATTTAATTTAATTTTAATTTAATTCAATATTAATTATTTATTTATTTATTTTTATTTTATTCATTTTATTTCTTAAACAGTTAATTTGTTTCTAATATATAAAAGCCATTACTCAGTACTCATTACTCAAGTTTCACATTCTTGCAATTTTTTGACGAGTAGACGTTAGACGGCTTGAAGCACAATCAGGATGAAATAGAATTGAAATGATATAGACATGTTATGAGAGACAAAAATCTTTCCAATGTCATCCAGGAATATTCCAACTTAGAAAAAGAAAAAAAATGGACTGACTACATCATTGGCTGGATTGGAAGATAATTCACGGAAACTCAAACACTGACACGTAATCTAGACATATGGATAGAGCTGATCAGGTAATCAACTTCGCAACGGTCCTACGATCCCCTCCTGTCATGGGACTGAAGCCAATCGTTTGATGATAGCCAAGAATTCGATATGTTGAATGCATGTCTGCTGCTAGCCTTTAACTCCACAATCTTGAGATTTCTTCAGAGCAACTCTTTGTTCTTTGTTTCATGTGCAACACAGGACTCATTTTTCCTCAAATCCCATAAAGACGAAACATATTAATGTCTGGCAAAAACATACTGGGTAGCAGCAGTAACGACAATAGCGAGAAAATGCGGCCAGAAAGACGTCACGAATGTTACCAAGGTAGTTGATAGTGGGTTATCCATTCTAGTGAAACGTAATTGTATGCTGAAACAGATTAACTGAATTTAGCCTCGTTAGAAGATAGCCCACTATAAGTTATTAAAGGGGTTATAAAACAAGAAAATCAAATTGAGTATAGAAACAACATTTTATATATACACATATATCAATTACGGTTTTTACAAATAAAAATAATGTCTTTAGGATGGGTTCAAAAAGATATTAAAATGTTCATAGCAATAAATGCTGAAAAGAATGTTTGTGCGTATGTATGTTTGAGCGTCTGTCACTTTGTCACTTTGGTCGGGTACGTAGCTCAGTGACAGAGAAGAAGAAGATGAGAGGGAAAGGAGGCGAGCAGGGTGGATCGCTTGGCGAGTTCAAGGGATGTGCTAATTATGCTAGCGCTTTCTCAACTGTAGCGATGCTTTTTGTGTCAGCTTTTTATTTCGTCAGCTTTTTATTTCGTCTTTGTGGGTCCCAGAAGGTCATTTGGAAATTCACACCCTTATTTAATTCTGGGCTTCCCATTGGATGATAAATAATTGATACTTATTAATTTTTGGTTTTCTGCCGGAACATATGCTTGGAGCCGGGGTGAGCAAAGACCAGTTTTGGTCATTTGCTTTCTGGTCCTGAGAGTGCATACATCTGGTCCCTCGCTTTGCTCGGTATCATCACAAGGTAGCTTAGTTAAATGAGCAATGCTAAGCAAAACGACTGACTAAGAGCAGTTACACGAGGAGAACAGCCGTAGTCAACTAATTGCATTCTTCGTTGAAAATGATTCAAATCAACATAAATGCCGGTGTTTGTAAACTTTGTCTTTTTTTTCTTTCATAGTTTGTATGCACCGCAATCGAGCAGTCACGTGACACTTAAAATCTCGTCAGAGAAGCGCAGACGATACAGAGGCAATTTGGGAGAAGACGATACAAAAAGAAAATGCTTTCTGTGCACGTGGCCAAAATAATGCGAAAAAAAAAAAAAGGAAAAGAAAGAAAAATGTAACACACGCTAGCTTTTCTATTCCGATTCGGAGAGAAGGAACGGAACACATTTTTACACTTATCATGTTCTCCTTCTAGAAAATTAAAGCTTCATTTACGTTTTTCCAATTAATCCGTCGATGTCTTTACTTTAATTTTTTTTATATGTTGTAATGTCATAGTCATGCACGTGTTAAAGCATGAAAAAAAATAACTGTTCTTTTTACAAACATTTTAGAACATTACTGCAGTATTCATAGCTGATTCTATTAACTGACAGCTTAATTGTTTTAATGGATATTGCCTCGAGAATCTGCCGTTTGCTTTTGTTGTTTTCTTGGTGTAGGATAGTTGAACTATCGATCATTATTTTTTATATTGTGAAAGTAAACGGGAATGTTCTAGAAATTAAAAAATTAATGAAAATAATATCTGTCAACGTTACAGCTCATTTCTGACATCTTTCGATTGGAATTTGCAAAAGGTTATCCGTGTGTATGAACAGATTTTATTACATATAAACAAACATATTGTTTGCAATTTATCTAATCTGACATTAAATGATATAAATGATAAATATTTGCTCCTACGACAAATACTACCAGGATCACGCATATGTATTCAGTAAACCAAACAGCAAACCCGTTCTAAAATCAATATCATTAAAGTATATAAGGCTGTTTTCAATCCTGTGATATGTGTACAACAAGCGTAAATACATTAAATGCAAGTGGCTGATATAAGTACATAAAAATATACATACAAAAATAATCTCTAGCAAGCAAAACAGTCACACACGAAAAGATTCTTATGGAAAAAAAATCAAACAATTAATGTTAGAAAGAGTTGTGGTATGACACAACATCTCTGCAAAGAGGCCATTTGCAAGTAACCGCCTGGTGAGATTTTACAAATGGGACATCATTTATCTATACTCTAGTTTTTTCTTTTCTTTATAGTATATGTAAAAAGATGTCCCATATCTCTCATTCTGCTTTTCATCTTTTCTTTATAGTATATATAAAAAAGATGTCCCATATCGCTCACTCTGCTTTTCATCTTTTCTTTATAGTATATATAAAAAAGATGTCCCATATCTCTCACTCTACTTTTTCTTTTCTTTATAGTATATGTAAAAAGATTTGTCATATCTCACACTCTGCTTTTCATCATTTCTTTATAGTATATATGAAAAAGATGTCCCATATCTCTCAATCTATATATCTTTTCTTTATAGTATATATAAAAAAGATGTCCCATATCTATCACTCTATATTTTTTCTTTATAGTATATATAAAAAAGATGTCCCATATCTCTCACTCTACTTTTCATCTTTTCTTTATAGTATATATAAAAAAGATGTCCCATATCTCTCACTCTATATTTCTTTTCTTTCTAGTATATATAAAAAACATGTCCCATATCTCTCACTCTACTTTATTGTTTTCTTTATAGTATATATAAAAAAGATGTCCATATCTCTCACACTATATTTCGTCTTTTCTTTATAGTATATATAAAAAAGATTTCCCATATCTCTCACTCTACTTTTTTGTTTTCTTTATAGTATATATTAAAAAGATGTCCCATATCTCTCATTCTATATTTCATCTTTTCTTGATAATATATATAAAAATATGTCTCATATCTCTCACTCTAATTTTCATCTTTTCTTTATATTATATATAAAAAAAGATGTCCCATATCTCTCACTCTGCTTTTTTCTTTTCTTTATAGTGTATATAAAAAACATGTCCCATATCTCTGACTCTAATTTTTCTTTTCTTTATAGTATATATAAAAAAAGATGTCCCATATCTCTCACTCTACATTTCATCTTTTCTTTATAGTATATATAAAAAAGATGTCCCATATCGCTCACTCTACTTTTCATCTTTTCTTTATAGTATATATAAAAAAGATGTCCCATATCTCTCACTCTACTTTTCATCTTTTCTTTATAGTTTATATAAAAAATATTTCCCATACCCCTCACTCTACTTTTCATCTTTTCTTGATAGTAAATATAAAAAAGATGTCCCATACCCCTCACTCTACTTTTCATCTTTTCTTGATAGTAAATATAAAAAAGATGTCCCATATCTCTCACTCTACTTTTCATCTTTTCTTTATAGTATATATAAAAAATATGTTCCATATATCTCAACCTATTTTTTCTTTTCTTTATAGTATATATAAAAATGTTCTCCCATATCTCTTACGCTACTTTTTTGTTTTCTTTATAGTATATATAAAAAAGATGACCCATATCTCTCACTCTACTTTTCACCTTTTCTTTATAATATATATAAAAATGATGTCCCATATCAATCAGTCTACTTTTCGTCTTTTCATTATAGTATATATATCAAAAAAAGATGTCCCATATATCTCACCCAACTTTTTTCTTTTCTTTATAGTATATATAAAAAACATGTCCCATATCTCTCACTCTACTTTTTTGTTTTCTTTATAGTATATATAAAAAAGATGTCCCATATCTCTTACGCTACTTTTTTGTTTTCTTTATAGTATATATAAAAAAATATGTCCCATATATCTCATTGTATATTTCTTTTCTTTATAGTATATATAAAAAATATGTTCCATATCTCTCACTCTACTTTATTGTTTTCTTTATAGTATATATAAAAAAGATGTCCCATAACGCTCACTCTACTTTTCATCTTTTCTTTATAGTATATATAAAAAGATGTCCGATATCTCTCACTCTACTTTTCATCTTTTCTTTATAGTCTGTATATAAAACATGTCCCATAACTCTCACTCAACTTTTCGTCTTTTCTTTATAGTATATGTAAAAAGATGGCCAATATCTCTCACTCTACTATTCATCTTTTCTTTATAGTATATATTAAAAAGATTTCCCATATTTCTCACTCTTCTTTTTTGTTTTCCTTATAGCATATATAAAAATGATGTCCCATATCTCTCACTCTACTGTTTTGTTTTCTTTATAGTATATATAAAAATATCTCCCATAACTCTCACTCTACTTTTTTTCTTTTCTTCATAGTATATATAAAAAGATGTCCCATATCTCTCAGTCTACTTTTCTTTTTTTTATAGTATATATAAAAAAGATATCCCATATCTCTCACTTTACTGTTTTGTTTTCTTTATAGTATATATAAAAAAGATATCCCATATCTCTCACTTTACTTTTTTCTTTTCTTTATTGTATAGAAAAAAAAGATGTCCCATAACTCTGACTTTACTTTTTTCTTTTCTTTATAGTATATATAAAAAACATGTCCCATATCTCTAACTCTACTTTTCATCTTTTCTTTATAGTATATATAAAAAAGGTGTCCCACATCGCTCACTCTACTTTTCATCTTTTCTTTATAGCATATATAAAAAAGATGTCCCATATCTATCACTCTACTTTTCATCTTTTCTTTTTAGTATATATGAAAAAGATGTCCCATATCTGTCACTCTACTTTTCATCTTTTCTTTATAGTATATATAAAAAAGAGCTCCTATATCTCTCACTCTACTTTTCATCTTTTCTTTATAGCATATATAAAAAAGATGTCCCATATCTCTCACTCTACTTTTCATCTTTTCTTTATAGTATACATAAAAAAGTTGTCCCATATCTCTCACTCTACTTTTTTTCTTTGCACACAAGTAATGCAGTAGAAACATGTTGTGTTTCGTTTATCCTCCATCGGACTTAGCCCACATCGAACACTCACTCCCACCACTAAAAAGTAAAAAAAACAAAAACGAAAAACAAAACAAAACAAAACAAAACACAAAAACAAAGAAGCAAATAAACAAACTAAATAACACTCCTTTAACGCAAATCTCTCAACATCTGCAACATGACTTTTCAAACATATTGTGTCGGAATAAAAAAGTCTCATTGCACCCATACATTTAATTTTTCTTTAAATAAAAAATTAAATTTTGGCATTAAATGAACCAATGGGTTGATAGTTCGTAAAACAAACGGAAGTGCAAAACAGCTGAAACGTCCTGATAACGACAAAAATGAGTCCGAATGTGAATAATACAAATTTTAGGTCCTCATTCTAGAAATTTAGAGAGAAATTATGGGAAAGACATGAAAAAGAAAAATATAACAATTTTACAAAAACAAAACAAAGCAAAACAAGAAAAAACAAAAAACAAAAAAAGTAAAAAAAAAAGATAAAAGCTGAAAACATAATAAACCAAAAAATGTGTTGGTAGCAAGAAATTATTTGAAGAACCTCCTACGAATATAAGCAGAGACAAAATAAAAGAAGCAGAATATTAAAAACACTGGTTAAAGACATGAAAGTAAACAAACATTTTAATTATAGATACATTAACAAATTATTTGAAGAAAATGCTTCGAATGTATTGTGAATCCCGGGAGTGGGAACCGCACAAAATAATGAACAACAAACCAGATATTTGAGATAGAATAATAAGTATATTAAACGTAAAGATACAAACTTGAACGCAGATTAATAATCCATGAATACGATTAGTAAGAAATATATATACAAATCTTTGAAACGAAACCTTAGTAGAATTAGTATGTCTAAGCTGACGGGTGCTGCGTAGTAATCTCCTGTTTGAGTGGAGCTCAGAGCTACTATGAACTACTGACGCTGTATTCTCCGTGAAACCTCGGTATCTGCCCGACTCTTACGGTAACTCCGGTTATCTGTTGTACTCTCACGGTAACTCTCGTTATCTGTGGAACTCTGTCGTAGCAGGAGTATATGTATATTCGAGTCGAGTCTATTATCATGGAAAAAGGGGAGACCCCATAACAAAATGTAAACAGAGAGAAAATAAATATATAAAATTAATACAAATATAAAATATAACACATTGCACAATAACTTAACTAATAAAACAACAACTTTTAGGCAAAATTCGACTTTATTCATCAACATAGACTCCTTCTAGGGTGGCACACTGATTCCAACGCTTCTCTAACAATTCGATGCTTCTTTTGTAGAACGATTTGCCTTTGGCCTCAAAATACGACACGGTTTTCGATATCACTTCTTCATTGGAGCCAAATATATTTCTCTGGAGCATTCTTTTGAGGTCTGCAAACAGCCAGTCGTCACTAGGGGATAGATCTGGAGAATAGGGTGGATGCGGAAGCAATTCAAAGTGAAATTCATGTAGTTTTGCCATCGTTGTGATCGACTTGGGACATGGTGCATTGTCTTGGTGGAAGATCACTTTTTCTTTTTTATTTGTGGCCGGTTTTTCGGCGGTTTCTTCCTTTTAACGCACCAATAATCCTATATAATATTCGTTATTGCTGGTTCTTCCTTTCTCAAGGTAATCGATGAATAAAATACCTCGCGCATCTCAAAAACGGTGGCCAAAATCTTGCCTGCTAATGTTTGCGTCTTTATTCGCTTTGGACGGCTTCCACGTGCTGTTGTCCACTCAGCTGACTGCTGATTTGACTCCAGAGTAAAGTGATGGAACCATATTGCATTCATTGTCACATACTTACGCAAAACCTCCTTCTTGTTGCGTTGAAATAGTTGCAAACAATGCTCTGAATCGTCGACGCGTTGTTGTTTTTGATCGACTGTGAGCAAACGCGGTACTCTCTTTGAACACAGCTTTCTCATTAGTAAATATTCATGAAAAATGTGAATACGCTGCCTTCTGATATTTTCAACTCCTCTGCTATTTCACGCAACTTCAATTTACGATCGGCCAAACGAGTATGTGAATTGTTTTGGTGATTTTAGGTGACCTGAGCGTTCAGCATCACTCGTGTCTGTACAACCACGTTGAAAGTTATCATACCACCTCTTAATCGTTGTTTCCGATGGAACAGAGTCCGAATATCAAGCCATTGCTTTGCTTGAACAGTATTTTCCCCATCAGAAAGCAATGGTTTATCAACACACGAAATTTAAATTTTTCCATTGTTTTGAACATTTGCAACAGCAGTTTCACTTAAATAACTGAAATTTAAACTAATATTCCGATTGAGACTAAATTTTGTTAAGCGTCATTTGAGATTTAGTACTTCATAAAAATCATATGGATTTCTATTAGTGGCGCCATCAATATGTCAGGCCCGGGACTTTTTGAATGATGTGTTAAAGCCGGAATGTAAAAAACAACAACCTAGAACAAGAGTGAAAAGGGGATATAAGGAACGGGAAGTATTATTTTAAATATTCAATAGTGAAGGACTTATAAGAAGAAATAAACCAATTATATTAAGGAAAATAAATTGTAGATTAATAAAATTTAATTTGACATTTAAGGCCCCGACTAATATCTAACTATTAGGTTAGAAAAGGGAAAGGTTAAACGAGGTTAACATATATTATTATATTAATTATACTGTAAATAAGAAGAAAGAAGATGAAACAGCTGTTATATAGCAATATACAACAAACACGGGTGTATATAAAAATATGAGTTATATTTTTATTAATGAACGATGGACCGTGTAGCCTAGTGAACAGAGAGTGAGAGCGCGCTTCCAAGGGTTGACGGGGGGGTGTCGTATCTGTTGCTCCTCTACTCTGGTCTGGCTCTCTGCCTGACTCTGTCTCTCTGCCCAGACTCTACTCGTCTGACGTGAAATCCGTGCCCGAGGTCTTTTTATCTCCAAACCGGTACTTCCGATTTTTGCCTCGCCTACGCACGCCCACGTAATTCTCAGAGACACCTGTTCTGTTTGCCTCTTGTAGCCATTTCCGCTACTGCCGGAAATAAGGTCAAACAACCATCCGTTCCTTTCAACGGCCGGAAAACGCCCCCGCTTCCTCACTTCCTCGGGTGGGCCTAGATTGTTATATTACACAGCTATCTAATGCAAATTTAAATTTGGATTATGTTTAGCGGATTTATATCTAAATTTAAAAATTAAAAATTTGAATTGATGACGACATTTGCTTAGGAATTCTTTTCTTAAGTTTAAAAGCAAATTTTGCTTAGGATATCTTATTATTTTAATTTTTTCAACTAAACAGATTGCATTTATCATAAAGGTTATTGGGGGTGCGAGCTGAACCTAATAATTTTGAACAAACTGAAATTTTAGGTATGGGTTGGAAATGGAGTGTAGTAACTGTTTTTCTCCAGTAGAAATTTCAATGTAAACTTGATAATTCTTTTACCGGACAGTTGTTGATAGACCTACAATTAAAAGATGGTAATATATTAATTTTAGATTAGCCCTAACTAAATTCTTTAAAATTTGTCTACTGTGGGAATTAATAATATTGTTCATATTGTGTGTACAGGAATAACTAATTTTAATAGGATTTCTATTGACGTTTTTGTGTAGGGGATTATTGGTATAGAAATGCTTGCTACCAATTTTAGAAAATCTTTCCTTTTATTGATATTAGACAGTCTACAGAATGGGGGTTAAACCATATTAGTTCAGGTTCTATTTTGTTTTGAAACGGAAAAAATTTTGAATAAATTCGACAAAACTAAGCGAAGCTCGTCATCTTTCTTTTCCGTATACCTTTTTATCTTTTTAAATGTATATGTCTCATCTCCCCATACCCTCTTTGCCAGCGTTTCTTTCTTTCTGTCTGCCAATCTGACACACTTTTTCCTTTCTCTTTTTTCTTTTCCTCTAACTCCTTTTTCTTTTTTCTTTCTCCCTCTCCTTCCTTTCCTTTTTTCCATTTCGCTACGCTTACTTCTGTTGTCTTTACTTACATACACGTTCAAACAAATAATTATATTTTCCATAATATTGCCGATGGAATGAATTTCAGTCGCTGAAATGACCATACGATCTTGTTGAATTTTGAATTTTTTATATATTAAACAATTTTTCCAGGATTGGAGATAATTTTGATTAAAGTTCTTAAAAACATCCACAGAGATTTTACCTGGTTTGGCAGAGCCAATGTGATGAGTGCGGAAATTTCTCCAACCGATTTGTGAAAATTCACAAATTTTGTGCTTTATGAGAAGGGGTAAATCAGGTAGAGGATGATTCTCATCGTGGAGAATTTAACTGCAATGATCTTAGCTTTAAGATTACAGAATAGCCATTTATGATATTACAGACAATCACTAGAATTGTCACTATAAAGAAAATTCATGCTGATTTCCAAGAACACGCGGGCGCTAAGTTTTTGGCTTTCAATTTCGATTTAGACTGACTGTACGTTGCTATTTTTCTATTTTAGTTTTTAGAAGTATTTTTCTTTATTTGAATTTTCTAGAACTATTTGTATCTGATTTTTCAAGAACTATTTCTTTAATTTTCTCGAATTATTTTTATCTAAATTTTCTCGAATTATTTTTATCTAAATTTTCTCGAATTATTTTTATTCAAATTTTTTCGAATTGTTTTTTTATCTGAATTTTCTTGAACTATTTTATATGAATTTTTTAGAATTATTTTATCTGCTTTTTCTAAAACTATTTTCACTGAATTTTCTAGAATTATTTTTATCTGAATTTTCTAGAGTTACTTTTTATCTGAATTTTCTACAATTTTCTTGTACATGGTCGGTTATCTGACTTTTGCCATATTTTATTTTTACGAAATTCAGATTAGATTAGAAACAGAGTTTCCGCACTGGCGCTAAGCGATCCCAATTTTCTGACCTTGATAGAATTTAAATTCCTTGTGGAATAAGATTTATTCTCCAATTGCCAGCATTTTTCCCCCACAGGCTAAACGTCGCATGTCTAGTCTAACACTACTTCCATGACGTCTGTTCAGACCCTTTCTGCTAGGACGTGCCATACTACTCTCACGGAATCAAATAACTTTTATTTCCTCTAAGCGTAATGAGAAAGTGTCACCAAATTTCATCGAAGTGGTAACTTCTAAGAATACTACAATCTTAACCTCTTAAAGTCAAGAGTCTACTCTTATCCTCATAATCTTCCCTTCTTACTTTTTTAAAAAATTCTGGTCACAACTTCATACACCATAATTATAATTATTCAGTTTATCAAGGCTGGAAAATGACTCCAGTCAGGCAATGGTAGCAAAACTCCATTTTTAGTTTAATCTGACTTTTTTTCATATTAGAAGGAGACAGATACACGACCATTTATCCAGCGTCCGGATCGTAATTTTATGATTTCCTATTGAGACTTGCAGTGAGGTACGATTCTGAATCTATTAGCTATAAGTTTTCTTTCATGTCAACAAGTGATACCAAGAGTAGATAATATTTTGGTATCTTTCAGGGTAAGACCAGTATATGCTGTGATCACCACATATCAACTCCTTAGAACAAAGGTTCCTTAATGACATCAACCTTGATTCAAGCGTCTGGTATTCCTCAGACTGCATCAAATACTCTACCCAATCCACTACACCTTTTTTTAAATCCTAAAGAAAATAGCTACTTGTCTTTTTAAGAAACATTGATTTGTGATATAATAGAATGTCCAACACTACCTATCGCCTATGAAGAGCGACTATATTAGAAGCTATATATATATCTGTAACTTGCTTCTTACGATTACTAGTCAGTCACCAGATGCACTGTGTTGCCGTAGTGTATTTTCTTTAGAAACAACCTCTTTTCTATCATCTTCGCACGTGTTGCTGTTCTTTCACTCGAGTACCACCTTGTCTTTTTAAAGGATACAACAATTTTGTAACTATTTTATCTGCTCCATTTACAGCTGAGTAAACTTTAAATGAGATGTGCGTTGTGGTGCAGTGGATATCGGTTCGGAACGAGAAATTGGAGAGCAGAGTTCGAATTCCAGTTGAATTCACTTACTCTCAAATACTTTTGGGAAATGTATTAATTCGTCGCTTCTCCTTCTAGCTATGGATTAAATAGCAGGACAGATTGGGTTCTATAGTCTTGGTTGGAAACCAGTCCACCGCAGAAAGTAATGGCAACCTACTGAGGACAAATCTGCCCTGTTAGGAATGTGTCTTTCGAGACATGATCGCCCAAACGAGTATCACGTATGGCACTTAACTGACTAAAATTTTAAATATAGAAATAATGTTTTCTTTCGAGTATTAAAAATGTATTAATTTGATTTAGTTTGAAATATTACTTGAATGAAAAATGTAGTTTTATTAAGTTTTCTTTTGTTATGGCTCTGAAAACTTAGCATGAGAATATAATTCTTAGAAATTTAGGGGAAACATTTGAAAAACTCTAAAGTCATATCCTACGCTTTTTTTTCTTTTTTTTTTTCACGACATCTTTTCCAAGAAAATCACTTATTGTATGACACGACACTTATTGGATGAAGCAGATTTGAAAGAACTATAAAAGCATTCTACTTTTGTCAACGACGCAGAAGTACTTTTCTTTCGCGACAGTTGAGATCAAACTGTTAGTGGGTACTGTCTGAAAACACGAAAAAAATAGAGAGGAAAAAAGAACCTTCAATCAACAAGCGTCTAACAACAGGTTTGGGAATATTCTTTTGTTTATTCGTTGAACTTTTATATTTTTTTCTGTTCAATAATTTATTACATTTTCCGTTCTTGCCAGTAATTCCTATTGTCACTATTTCCCTTCTTTTTAATTTATTTACTTCGACTTAAAAACATGTCGAATAAAACATGTCAGACAGATAGTATCAAGTGTATTAACAATTATATAACATAATTTTGATTCTAGATTTAATCCAACCTTCAAACAGTGATAAACAACAAATACAAGCACATTAATCTACAATTTTCTGTTTGTTTTATCTTACACATTCATATGTATACTATCTGCTGCCCATTGAATATTGCTGCCACAGCTGATTTTTCTTGTGACTTAGTGGCTTTATTGCCTTACCTGAAGCGAAATGTTTTAAAACAAATACATTTTAACAATTTATATTGAAATTCTAACAAGATCTACAAACATGTTAACAAGCAAATGTATTAAGCACATGTATGTTTATATATATATATATATATATATATATATATATATATATATATATATATGGAAATTATTTGTTTGAACATTATTTTTAATCGATATTCATATTTGAGGAGATATTCTGTTTTTAATCAAATAGTATATTTATTTACGATAAATTTTATTAGAAATAAATATACTGTTTGATTAAAAACAGAATATCTACTCAAATACGAGTATCGATTAAAAATAATGCTTCAATATGTCGGTTGTTAAACATTTTGTTTAAATGGTGGGTTGAACCAGATAAGGTTTCGTTTTATAGTATCGTTTTTTTTGTCTGTTTGGTTGAGAATTATATTGTGAAATGTTCTTATGAAAATCTTGCCATAAAACATTTTACAATATAATTATCAACCAAGCAGACAAACAAAAAACGATATTAGCAAACAAAACTTAATCTGGTTCAACCCACCATTTAATATCTTTAAACTGATAGACACTTTCTAAAAGCATCAGAACTAACCAAAACATTTAATAGAAACAGAATCACGCTAAATTATAGTTTTACTAGTAATTTAGATAGTTTCATAAAAATCAAAACGCCAGAAATTTAGATAACATCGTACAAAACAAGACCATTAATAAAGAATGCAACTGCTGGGACAAAAATAAATGTCCACTTCAGGGACTTTGCAAGACAAAAGAAGTCATTTACAAGGCAAACGTACATGACTTAAATAACCAAAATAAAATATATTTGGGATCAACCAAAGACACCTTTAAGAGCAGGTGGTTCAATCACAAGTCCACATTCAAAATAGAAAACTTAAAAAACTGTACACAATTGGCTAGCCACATGTGGATATTGAAATCAAAATATGGAAAAGACCCAGATATAACATGGAGTATAGTGAAAACAGCCAAGCCTTACAACGGTAGCAAAATACACTCCCGATCAAAAATTTAAGACCACTTAAAAGTTATTAAAAAGAAATTTTTTTTTACAGATAGATTTTAAACTCCCTACACTTAAGGTTACCAATACTACAATCTAAAAGGTTATGGAAACAAAAAGCTACATTCCAAACATTTTATTTAGAAATTTACATTTTTATAAAATGAGGCGATTTACACATGATCAAAATTATAAGACCAGAGACAAAAATTATACGAAATTGTACAAAAAGTGTATGAAAATATTCAACAACCAAATTTAATAATGAAGTCTACCTCCACTGCTTTTGATGACTTCAAAAATTATGTCGGACATGCTAGAAATAAGCGTTTCCATTAAGGTGCGGGGGATGTTGCTCCAGCTTCTGAAGATGGCTTCACAAAGTTCATTTTTTGTTGAATATTGTTTGCCATTTCGATAAACATCTCCTGTCATCCATCCCCAAACATTTTCAATTGGGTTCAAGTCTGGTGAGCATGCAGGATGTCCCAAGAGATGGACCCAATTTTCTTGTAGAAAGGTCAAAGTCCGTCTTGCAACATGGATTGCAGCATTATCCTGTAGGAATAACCATCCATCCCCACACAAACGATGGCCCTCCGTCATCAAAGATGCTTTTTGTATCATGTTAACCAGCCGCTCTCTGACGACCCTGCATCACCTGGAGCTCCATCGTCCCTCTGTAAGAAAAGGCACCCCATATCATTAGGGACCCTCCACCACTATGACGTGTGGAGAAAGTTTCAGGAGGCATGTTTTTGTTATACTAATATCATTGGAAGCCATCAGGACCATCTAGATTTAATCTTTTCTCATCAGAAAACAGGACATTCTTCCACTTCTCAGCGTCCCATGTTTTATATTCGCGACCAAACTTTAAGCGGCCCAACTTGTGACGTGGAAGCAGCCGAGGAATTTGTTTACGCTTTTTATTTACCATGCCTGTTTGTCTTAAGTGTCGTTTGATGGTTACGGGACTGCAATCAGCATCTGTGACTGTCTTAATTTGACTAGAAGAAAGTCCCCTGTCTTTCATAACAACCCGTCTTATTCTCCTACTCAATGCAGGAGAAATTTTTTGGAGCCTACCAGAGTATTTTGCTTTTCCATAATTCTCACTGTTCTTTAGAAAGTTGCAAATCACAGTTTTACTGCGATTTACCTTAGCTGCGATCGCCCGCTGTGACAAACTTTGCTTATGGAATTCTAGAATTCGAGAACGCTCAACATTGGTAAGTTTGCTTGCTTTAGGCATGGTAACACCTTTACGCAGTGATTGCTAATCTCTAACTGAAGTAAAAACATTGGAATTGCCATAGATCTCACAATTTATACCCCTGGTCTTATAATTTTGATCATGTGTAAATCGCCTCATTTTATAAAAATGTAAATTTCTAAATAAAATGTTTGGAATGTAGCTTTTTGTTTCCATAACCTTTTAGATTGTAGTATTGGTAACCTTAAGTGGGAGGAGGTTAAAATCTATCCATAAAAAAAAATTCTTTTTAAAGATTTTTAAGTGGTCTTAAATTTTTGATCAGGAGTGTATGTAAACTGTGCCAGGTAGAAAAGTTAGAGATTATGCTATTCCCAAACAAAAATGAACTCTTGAATGAAAGAACGAAAATTATGACTAAGTGTAACAGTACTAAAATGTACCTATTAGGTTCATACAACAACTGATGAAAACGTTATCCTATTTTGCAATTTTAAAAATTGCGCGTTCAAATATTCCCTACTACGTCAGCGTTAAAAAAAACAAAAAACAAAAACAAAAACAAAAACAACAAAAAAACAAAAAAAAAAACACTGTTGCGTGAGCGTTCTTAAAAAAACGGTAAACGGTAAAATCTGTTATTGAAAATCGCCTGAAGACACCATTCAAGGTAGAAACCTGGGTCGTTTACAAATTTAAAATATTCCAAAGTTCTACAATATAATTGCATTGAACACTTTTTAATATAAATACGCACTGGTCTAATTTTATTATGATCAAAAACTAAGTAATTAAACAAACAATATGTCTCTATATATATATATATATATATACATCAGACCTCAGCACTATATATATATATATATATATATATATATATATATATATATATATACAGTGCTGTAGTCTGATAGTTTTTGGCCTCAAGATCGTTGCTTTTTCAGCAGTTTAGTGATAAAATGTACTTTGGCAAGCAGGTTTTTTTATCGCAAAGTGCTCGATACTGGGGCGGAGATAGAGCATTGATAGTTTTAGAGTAAAGAATTTGTCATTTTAACTGAGCAGGTTCATATCGACTTCGAAGTTTTGTGATTACACTGTTATGATGTCTTCACTTGGCGGGGCTGCTTTTTTTTCTAATCTGAAAAAAACAAAAACAAAAAAAAAACAACCAACAACAGCAAAAAAAAAAACAAAAAAAAAAAACAAAAACAAAAAGAAACAAACAAACAAGTGAAGTCATCATAACGGTGGAATTACGAAACTTCGAAGTCAGCATCAACCTGCTCAATTAAAGTGACAAATACTATGCACTAACGAAAAGTGATTGCGAGTGTTCTTAGCTCGGTTTTGTGTCGAGGTACCCCCGATAACTATCGAAAATCGATAATGGAAAAAATTGGGTTATAGAAGGAATGGTCTCATTTTAATCAAATTTGATACACTCATAGACAAAGACATAAGAAACGATATTCAGAAGTTTCAAGGTTGCAGTTCTTACAATAGCGCAGAAAATAGATAATATATACATCTAAAAGGTAAGATGTTTGTGTGTGTGTGTGTGTTTATCTGCCTGTATGTCTGTATTTTTTTCAGTCCTTTTATTTTAGTTTTTGCTTCAGGTTTGGCTCTAAGTAGATATAATTGTAGTTCTTAGTCTCAGCCATGATACCATTTACTCAGAGGACTTATTTAGCCTTCAAAATTCAGTTTACGACGAAAAAAACTTATTTGATATCAATATCAGGAAATCAAAATTTGACTTACATCCATGCATTTTTTTTCAGTCTACGGTTTCGCTTTAACTGGATACAACTATTGCTTTTTAGTCTTTCGTGTCAACGTCCAAAGAGTTTGAGCTCCAGAACCATGGATTAGTTTTAAAGCTTTCATTACACCCGAGCAACGCCGGGGCTATACTGCTAGTATATATATATATATATATATATATATATATATATATATATAGTATATCGAGGCAGCAAGTAATTTTCTAAACATATGCTGTTAATTATAAGAGACAATGAATGTCTATTATGTTTAATCATGAGCCGTTCTAAACGCCGTATTTTTGCTTTAATTTCAGTTGAAAATAAAGACAAAAATTCTCCAACATTTGGATAATTATTTATTGATTTTCTTCTAAGCTTTCGGCTCACATGAGCCATCTTTAGAGAGGTTGTTTAGACTGAAATATTATAACATCCACCATCACCGACGATTTTATTTTGTGTTGACATAAAACTCGGCTTGGCAACGGCAATAGTTACCAAAAATAATAAACGCAGTTCTTAAATTTGCGATGCGGTTTTATGACGTCACACCGCGTGATAGCGCGAAATGACAACAAAACCATATATATATATATATATATATATATATATATATATCCTGATTGGTGTTATATTTAATATCCCGTTTCCAGAGTTTCCTAGACAAGCGTTTTGGAAATCGTTCGGTCCACTCGTCAGGAGGTTTCAGTAATATATGTAGGCAGCAATAATTTGCTACAAAACTTTTTTTTAATATTTAACAGAAGCAGATCTTTCTGTTGATTTGTTTGTATTTTATTTTCCAATTTTCAAAATAAAAAAAATGATTGAATTTTGTCGTTAAAATTATGGATTTGAAGTTCCTGTGTTCATGTACAGTCTCTATCATTACCCAGAAATGGGTACTTTCAATGTGGCTGATAAGATTTTGTCCTGACATTCTTTTTACAGTGCAGGAATTTAAAAAAATATTTTTTTATAAGCGTTTCACCCCGAGCAAGGCATGTCACTGCCACTACTGCGCAGGGGGCTACATAGAGTGGAGAAAGGATGGTTAAATATAGGAAATGTCAGAGGGTGGGTGATAGGCGGGTAGGGATACCGAGAATGAGGGTTGGGTCAAAGAGGATAAAAGCAACTTAGAGAGCTATTATTTGAATTCAAGTATAGTCAACAGCAAATAATTAAATTATTTTAATGCTACTGGTGTTGCTAGTATTCAGGCTTTAGACTTTTCATTCAAATAATAGATTATTCTACTCGTTTCTTTAATAGTTATGATCAACATACATCTATATTATCATCTTTATATATTTCATTGACAATATCTGACATCTACGAGCTTAAAAAATTGTTCATATCCTCGGACTTTCTAATCTGCACTAAAATAAATAAATTAAATAGCAAAAATAGAAATAAATTAAATGCCAAATTCCAGACATATAATAAAATTTTATCTACTACACTGACAATACACATTAATAATGACTAGAAGGCAACCTCTTGATCTTATCGTTCTGAGAAGCTGATCCCGATGTATGTCACCTTTTGATCGTGCCTGGAAACCATGTCATGATATGCTGACCCAAGCTGTTGTGGGTGAAAATTGCGTGGACGGACCTGTTTGAAAATAGCTGATAACTGTGTTTGCATAAACTCACAAGTCCTCTCTTTGCCTTTTTGGTGTGCTTACGTTGTTCTAGGAATTGATATCCGTTCAACACAGTTGCGGTATATATTACGATTTTTCCTCTGTGGGTGTTGAACAAGCACAAACGTTTCTGAGCATTGGCTTGCTAATCTAGCTGACGGGACATTAGCGATACCGACTGACACCAAATCGGTTGAGTTTCGATCTCGGCCAAAGGCAAGTGGATGTGTCTAGCCACACTGATGGGCTGTGATACAGCGAAACAGGATTGTATGTGGATGACAAATATATTATGCTCTCATTACGATTGAGCTCTATAGAGAAGAAAAAATTTAAAAACAGTTTCCACTTTTGCGATATAAGCATTACTCCTCAGAAATGAATTGTGTTCTTTCGGTGGCTGGCGTGATTATACACTGCTTATATACAACACGTTAAAATTTCCCTTCTCTGAATTCATGCGCCTATGGATTAGGGAGTAGCGACTCCGACTGACACCAAATCGGTCGAGTTCCGATCCCAGCCAGAAGCAAGTGGATGTGTCTAGCCACACTGATGAGCTGTGAAACAGAGAAACAGGTTTGTAGGTGGATGTCTAATATATATAGTCATCCGCAGACAAATCTGTTTCGTTGTATCACAGCTCATCAGTACCGTTAGATATCCGAATGCTTTTACTCCAGGATTGAAACCCGACAGAATTGGCGTCAGTCGGCGATTTTACCTCTGAGGCAGACTTTTAGCGTATGCTATACATGTATTCATAAGTTAGTAGTGAGAGTGTTCTAATTCATTTCTAAATGAATTATATATATATATATATATATATATATATATATATATATATATATATATATCATTTCACCTTGTCCTTACATTTCAATTTTTGCAGATTGTACTGCCGGGAAAGCAAGTATACGGAAGGGAATTCCAGAGGCGGTGGGTGCGAGAAAAGAAGCTGTTAGAGTAGAACTTGTCGTTACGTGAATTGATAAATATACGTATAAGAATGCACACATGTATAATAAAACAGTTCTCAATGTAGTATGAAAAGGGCTATTCTTTATATATATTAATAAATATATATACATCGATGGTACAACTCGGAGTTTCATGCGTTATGCAATCATCAGGTGCATATTTCAAACTGACAGAAACTGTGAGTTTTAAATATGCACCTGATGATTGCATAACCCATGAAATTACGAGTCGTACCATCGACGTAAGACAATATGTATATTTTTTAAATATATATATATATATATATATATATATATATATAATTTTTTTAAGAACGCTCTTAAAGATGTCTTTGACCAGGTGGTTCAATCACAGGTTTACATTTAAAATAGAAAACTTCAAAAAATTTCCAAAATTGGCCAGCCGCGTGTAGAAATTGAAATGAAAAGACCCAGACATAACGTGGAGTATAGTAAAAACAGCCAAGCCTTACAACGGTGGCAAAATATGTAGACTGTCAGTTAGTCAGTTAAGTGGCATACGTGCTACACGCTTGGGCGATCATGTCTCGAAAGAGACATGACTGACTGGGCAGAAGATTATCCCGCAGTAGGTTGCCATTGCTTTCTGCGGTAGACTGGTTGCCGACCAAGGCTATAGAACCCAATCTGTCCTGCTATTTAATCCATAACTGGAAGGAAGAGACGGATTAATACCTTTCCCAAGGGTATTTGCGCGATAGTGAATGCAATGAATTCGTCTGGAATTCGAACTCGGCTCCCCGATTTCTCGTTCCGAGCCGATATCCAATGCACCACAACGCACATCCTTGTAGACTGTGCCAGGAAGAAAAGTTAGCGATTATGCTATTCCCCCGCAAAAAATTGAGCTATTAAATGAAAGAACAGAAAATATGATTAAGTGTCACCATACCATAAAATAAATATTAGGTTCATACAACCATGGATGAAAACGTTATAATTTCTTGTATTTTAAAAATTGCGCGTTAAAAAATTCCCCATTACGTGAGCGTTCTAAAAAGAATAACCGTTATGTGAGCGTTTTTAAAAAAACAAAACAAAAAAAACCCGGTAAAATCAGTTATTGCAAATCGCCTGAAGACACCACATCGTAGAAAACTAAGTTGCGTAATAACTCGTTTACAAATGAAGAATATTCAAAAGTTCTACAATATTGAACACTTTTTGATACAACTGTTTACTGCTAATCTAAGTTCACCTTCCTTAAATTCGATATTGTTGACTTCTATTCTTCAATATCAAAGGACCTTGAAAGTTGCTTAAATTTTGCTAAAAATTACGTGGACATTGAGGATAGGGAATATAAGATTATCTTAGCGGCTAGAAAATCCATTCTCACCTTTAATAATTCCACATGGACGAAAGGGTCAAAGGATAGTTTTGATGTCTCTATGGGAGCGTATGATTCTGCCCAGGTAGCAGATCTTGTAGGTATTTATATTTTAGATGTTCTAAGTAGGTTTTTAGACCCAAAACTTTTAGGCCTATATCGGGATGATGGATTAATATTTATCCTTAATTCCAATGGGCCCTATACAAATAGAATACACAAAAAAAATAATTAGAGCCCTAAATTACCTCTGTTTTAAGGTTGAAGTTACTTCTAATCTTAAAATTGTAAACTATCTAGATATCACCTTTAATTTAAATGATGGATCCTACCAGCCATTTCTCAAAGAAAATAATTCCCCCACTTATATCAATATTTTATCCAACCACCCCAAAAATATTATTAAACAATATAGTGAATAATAGGATTAACAAATTATCATCGAACATTCAACGCAAGTAAAAATATTTACAACAAGGCCTTTCAAGAAGCGGATATAAGAACAACAAGGCCCTTCAAAAAGCGGATATAAGAACAACAAGGCCCTTCAAAAAGCGGACATAAGAACAAATTAACATTATAATAAACCTACAATAGACCCCGAACCATTCAAAACTAAAAATAGAGGAAACTGTAAAAAAAGAAAGAATATTTGGTTTAACTCCCCTTATGGTAAAGTAACTAAAATCAATACTGGTAAATATTTTCTCAAATTAATAGACAAAAATTTTAATAACAGAAAATTTTTAATAGGTACACCCTTAAAATCAGCTATTCTTGTACCCCTAATATAGATAACCTCATTAATTCCCATAATAGAGGCATTCTAATGAATTTACGTAATACTGATTCTGGATACGGAATTTTGAATGAATGCGGCTGTAGCTCTGTGGACGCCTGCTCGGTGGAGGGCAAATGTAAATCCACTCAGGTGATTTATGAAGCCCGCATTTCTCCATCAAACAATAAAAATAACTACGGAACCAATATTGGTATGTCCGCTGGACCTTTTAAGCAGAGACTTTATGTTATATATCGCCGTACGACGACAAAACAACAAACACGCATATATAAAAATATAAGGTTATATTTTTATTAATAACGACGGACCGTGTGGAATAGAGAACGGAAGGGTGAGAGGCACATGGGTTGACGGGAGTGTAGTTTTTGCCTGTGGTGTTTGTCTGCTTCCACTGGCCGTTCTCTGCTGGCGAATCCGTGTGTCGAGGTCTTTTTATAGTCTCTAGAACCGGGACTTTCCTTCCGGTTTTGCCTCGCCCACGCAACGCCCACCTAATTCTAAGAGACACCTGATCTGTTTGCCTCTGTAGCCATTTCCGCCGCTGTCGGAAATAAGGTCAAATGACATCCGCTCCGGCCTTGACAGGATGTATTTCACAAACACCTGTCTTGTCGCTTCGCCGCCCCTTCACCGACGGAAAACACCATCGCTTGCATCACTTCCTCGGGTGGGGCCAGATTGTTATATTACATTTATAACCACAGGTATTCTTTTTCGAACCCGGCTCAAAAGTACCAGACAGCCCTTTCACGAGTATTCTGGAAAATGAAAGAGGAAGGGCTGGATCTTGTAATTAGCTGGAAACTAATAGGTTCAGCCCGTATTCCAAGGAATTTTTGTGATAGGTGCTGTCTGTGTTTACTAGAAAAAAATTCAATATTGAAATATCCTCACCAGCACCTACTCCTGAATCTTAGAAGGGAATTTATCTGTAAGTGCCGCCATGAAGCCAGTTTTTTGAATACTTAAATTTAAAATTTAAATTCCTAAATTTTAAATTTTAGATTTTAGAATATAAATATAAATGAAATGATTTTTGATAAATTAATTTTAATTTTAGCTTTCTACCTTCCTCTCCCAGTCTTCTTTAATTGTCTATCTTTATAAAATATGGATTCCCTTACTAAACCCCCTTTTCTCCTTTGTTAGCATATATTTTCTTTTAAATTTTTAAATTTATAATTTTCTTTAATTGTTATTTAGTTCGTCTATAGCTAAAAATATTTTTAATTAGAAAAACTTAATTAAATTAAATTTTTAAAAATCTTATATTTAAATTTATTTTTCCACACTAAATATACCTTTTTAAATAAGTTTCCAAATCTCTAACCCTTTTAAACATTTCAAGTTAAACGTATTTGACACGGATCGAGCGTTTCCTATTTGATATTTGATATTCTCTCCGTTTCCTCCTTTCCTTTTCCCCTTCCTTATCTTTCCTCTATATATTCTTTTTATATTCCGCCCCTTCTTTTCCTGTTCTGTCTTGTTTAACCCAATCCTCAACTTAACGACCTCCCATTTCTTTAACTCTTTTCGTCTATAAAGCGAGACATTCCAATCTGCCATCTCTTCACGTACAAAGTAAAAACCAAATATAGACTGATCTTGAATTTTTGTGATGTATATTTCTCAAATCTCAACCGTTATATATTTTTGTCTCCTTAATCCTCTTTTTTTTTCTTTCTGACATTGTCGGACATTGTGCCTTGAGGCAGAGAGTAACCCATACGAGGCTCCACCGAAGGGTATAGTATTATCCGAGGAAAAGAAGACTATAATTTTTGGCCGAGCAGTATGCCGAGGTTTACCCACATTAAAAAGGATGTGTGCCACATTTTGTCTCAAGTGGCTAGGCAGATAAATACAGAGATTACCGCCTAGCGATTAACGTTGCTCAGTACGCAATTCTGACATTGTCGGATTTTGACGTGAGGCAGAGAGAAACCCATACGAGGCTCCACCGAAGGGTATAGTATTATCCGAGGAAAAGCAGACTATAATTTTTGGCCGAGTAGTATGCCTCGGATTACCCACAGTAAAAAGGCCGTGTGCCACATTTTGTCTCAAGTGGTTAGGCAGATAAATACAGATATTACCGCCAAGCGATTAACGTTGCTCAGTACGCAATTCTGACATTGTCGGACATTGTGCCTTGAGGCAGAGAGTAACCCATACGAGGCTCCACCGAAGGGTATAGTATTATTTGAGGAAAAGCAGACTATAATTTTTGGCCGAGCAGTATGCCTCGGATTACCCACATTAAAAAGGCCGTGTGCCACGTTTTGTCTCAAGTAGTTAGGCAGATAAATACAGAGATTGCCGTCTAGCGATTAACGTTGCTCAGTACGCAATTCTGACATTGTCGGACTTTTTGTTTTGAGGCAGAGAGTAACCCATACGAGGCTCCACCGAAGGGTATAGTATTATCCGAGGAAAAGCAGACTATAATTTTTGGCCGAGTAGTATGCCTCGGATTACCCACATTTATAAGGCCGTGTGCCACATTTTGTCTCAAGTGGTTAGGAAGATAAATACCGAGATTGCTGCCTAGCGATTAACGTTGCTCAGTACGCAATTCTAACATTGTCGGACTTTTGCCTTGAGGCAGAGAGTAACCCATACGAGGCTCCACCGAAGGGTATAGTATTATCTGAGGAAAAGCAGACTATAGTTTTTGGCCGAGCAGCATGCCTCGGATTACCCACATTAAAAAGGCCGTGTGCCACATGTTGTCTCAAGTGGTTAGGCGGATAAATACCGAGATTACCGCCTAGCGATTAACGTTGCTCAGTACGCAATTCTGACATTGGCTTACTTTTTGCCTTGAGGCAGAGAGCAACCCATACGAGGCTCCACCGAAGGGTATAGTATTTTCTGAGGAAAAGCAGACAATAATTTTTGGCCGAGTAGTATGCCTCGGATTACCCACATTAAAAAAGACGTGTGCCACATTTTGTCTCAAGTGGTTATGCAGATAAATACAGACATTGCCGTCTAGCGATTAACGTTGCTCAGTACGCAATTCTGACATTGTCGGACTTTTTGCCTTGAGGAAGAGTGTAACCCATACGAGGCTCCACCGAAGGGTATAGTATTATCTGAGGAAAAGCAGACTATAATTTTTGGCCGAGTAGTATGCCTCGGATTACCCACATTAAAAAGGCCGTGTGCCACATTTTGTCTCAAGTGGTTCGGCAGATAAATAGAGAGATTACCGCCTAGCGATTAACGTTGCTCAGTACGCAATTCTGACATTGTCGGACATTTTGCTTTGAGGCAGAGAGTAACCCATACTAGGTTCCACCGAAAGGTATATTATTATCTGAGGAAAAGCAGACTATAATTTTTGGCCGAGCAGTATGCCTCGGATTACCCACATTTATAAGGCCGTGTGCCACATTTTTCTCAAGTGGTTAGGCAGATGAATACAGAGATTGCCGCCTAGCGATTAACGTTGCTCAGTACGCAATTCTGACATTGTCGGACTTTGTGCCTTGAGGCAGAGAGTAACCCATACGAGGCTCCACCGAAGGGTATAGTATTATCTGAGGAAAAGCAGACTATAATTTTCGACCTGGCAGTATGCCTCGGATTACCTACATTAAAAAGGCCGTGTGCCACATTTTGTCTCAAGTGGTTAGGCAGATAAATACAGAGATTGCCGTCTAGCGATTAACGTTGCTCAGTACGCAATTCTGACATTGTCGGACTTTTTGCCTTGAGGCAGAGAGTAACCCATACGAGGTTCCACCGAATGGTATAGCATTATCTGTGGTATAGCAGAGAATTGTTTTTGGCCGAGCAGTATGCCTCGGATTACCCACATTTATAAGGCAGTGTGCCACATTTTGTCTCAAGTGGTTCGGCAGATAAATACAGAGATTGCCGCCTAGCGATTAACGTCGCTCAGTACGCAATTCTGACATTGTCGGACTTTGTGCCTTGAGGCAGAGAATAACCCATACGAGGCTCCACCGAAGGGTATAGTATTATCCCAGGAAAAGCAGACTATTATTTTTGGCCGAGTAGTATGCCTCGGATTACCCACATTAAAAAGGCCGTGTGCCACATTTGGTCTCAAGTGGTTAGGCAGATAAATACAAAGATTACCGCCTAGAGATTAACGTTGCTCAGTACGCAATTCTGACATTGTCGGACTTTTTGCTTTGAGGCAGAGAGTAACCCATACGAGGCTCCACCGAAGGGTATAGTATTATCTGAGGAAAAGCAGACTATAGTTTTTGGCTGAGCAGTATGCTTCGGATTACCCACATTAAAAAGGCCGTGTGCCACATTTTTTCTCAAGTGGTTAGGCAGATAAATACCGAGACTACCGCCTAGCGATGAACGTTGCTCAGTACGCAATTCTGACATTGTCGGACTATTTGCCTTGAGGCAGAGAGTAACCCATACGAGGCTCCACCGAAGGGTATAGTATTATCTGAGGAAAAGCAGACTATAATTTTGGCCGAGCAGTATGCCTCGGATTACCCACATTAAAAAGAGCGTGTGCCACATTTTGTCTCAAGTGGTTAGGCAGATAAATACCGAGATTACCGCCTAGCGATTAACGTTGCTCAGTACGCAATTTTGACATTGATGGACTTTTTGCCTTGAGGCAGAGAGTAGCCCATACGAGGCTCCACCGAAGGGTATAGTATTATCTGAGGAAAAGCAGACTATAATTTTTGGCCGAGCAGTATGCCTCGGATTACCCACATTTATAAGGCCGTGTGCCACATTTTCTCTCAAGTGGTTAGGCAGATGAATACAGAGATTGCCGCCTAGCGATTAACGTTGCTCAGTACGCAATTCTGACATTGTCGGACTTTTGCCTTGAGACAGAGTGTAACCCATACGAGGCTCCACCGAAGGGTATAGTATTATCTGAGGAAAAGCAGACTATAATTTTTGACCTGGCAGTATGCCTCGGATTACCCACATTTATAAGGCCGTGTGCCACATTTTCTCTCAAGTGGTTAGGCAGATGAATACAGAGATTGCCGCCTAGCGATTAACGTTGCTCAGTACGCAATTCTGACATTGTCGGACTTTTGCCTTGAGACAGAGTGTAACCCATACGAGGCTCCACCGAAGGGTATAGTATTATCTGAGGAAAAGCAGACTATAATTTTTGACCTGGCAGTATGCCTCGGATTACCCACATTTATAAGGCCGTGTGCCACATTTTCTCTCAAGTGGTTAGGCAGATGAATACAGAGATTGCCGCCTAGCGATTAACGTTGCTCAGTACGCAATTCTGACATTGTCGGACTTTTGCCTTGAGACAGAGTGTAACCCATACGAGGCTCCACCGAAGGGTATAGTATTATCTGAGGAAAAGCAGACTATAATTTTTGACCTGGCAGTATGCCTCGGATTACCTACATTAAAAAGGCCGTGTGCCACATTTTGTCTCAAGTGGTTAGGCAGATAAATACAGAGATTGCCGTCTAGCGATTAACGTTGCTCAGTACGCAATTCTGACATTGTCGGACTTTTTGCCTTGAGGTAGAGAGTAACCCATACGAGGTTCCACCGAAGGGTATAGTATTATCTGTGGTATAGCAGACAATTGTTTTTGGCCGAGCAGTATGCCTCGGATTACCCACATTTATAAGGCCGTGTGCCACATTTTGTCTCAAGTGGTTAGGCAGATAAATAGAGATTGCTGCCTAGCGATGAACGTTGCTCAGTACGCAATTCTGACATTGTCGGACTTTGTGCCTTGAGGCAAAGAATAACCCATACGAGGCTCCACCGAAGGGTATAGTATTATCCCAGGAAAAGCAGACTATTATATTTGGCCGAGTAGTATGCCTCGGATTACCCACATTAAAAAGGCCGTGTGCCACATTTTGTCTCAAGTGGTTATGCAGATAAATACAGACATTGCCGTCTAGCGATTAACGTTGCTCAGTACGCAATTCTGACATTGTCGGACTTTTTGCCTTGAGGAAGAGTGTAACCCATACGAGGCTCCACCGAAGGGTATAGTATTATCTGAGGAAAAGCAGACTATAGTTTTTGGCTGAGCAGTATGCTTCGGATTACCCACATTAAAAAGGCCGTGTGCCACATTTTTTCTCAAGTGGTTAGGCAGATAAATACAGAGATTGCCGCCTAGCGATTAACGTTGCTCAGTACGCAATTCTAACATTGTCGGAGTTTTGCCTTGAGGCAGAGAGTAACCCATACGAGGCTCCACCGAAGGGTATAGTATTATCTGAGGAAAAGCAGACAATAATTTTTGGCTGGGCAGTATGCCTCGGATTACCCACATTAAAAAAGCCGTGTGCCACATTTTGTCTCAAGTGGTTATGCAGATAAATACAGAGATTGCCGTCTAGCGATTAACGTTGCTCAGTACGCAATTCTGACATTGTCGGACTTTTTGCCTTGAGGCAGAGAGTAACCCATACGAGGTTCCACCGAAGGGTATATTATTATCTGAGGAAAAGCAAACTATAATATTTGGCCGAGCAGCATGCCTCGGATTATCCACATTAAAAAGGCCGTGTGCCACATTTTGTCTCAAGTGGTTAGGCAGATAAATACCGAGATTACCGCCTAGCAATTAATTTTGCTCAGTACGCAATTCTGACATTGATGGACTTTTTGCCTTGAGGCAGAGAGTAACCCATAAGAGGTCCACCGAAGGGTATATTATTATCTGAGGAAAAGCAGACTATAATTTTTGGCCGAGCAGTATGCCTCGGATTACCCACATTTATAAGGCCGTGTGCCACATTTTGTCTCAAGTGGTTAGGCAGATGAATACAGAGATTGCCGCCGAGCGATTAACGTTGCTCAGTACGCAATTCTGACATTGTCGTACTTTTTGCTTTGAAGCAGAGAGTAACCCATACGAGGTTCCACCGAAGGGTATATTATTATCTGAGGAAAAGCAAACTATAATTTTTGGCCGAGCATTATGCCTCGGATTATCCACATTAAAAAGACTGTGTGCCACATTTTGTCTCAAGTGGTTAGGCAGATAAATACCGAGATTACCGCATAGCGATTAACGTTGCTCCGTACGCAATTCTGACACTGATGGACTTTTTGCCTTGAGGCAGAGAGTAGCCCATACGAGGTTCCACCGAAGGGTATTATTATTATCTGAGGATAAGCAGACTATAATTTTTGGCCGAGCAGTATGCCTCGGATTACCCACATTTATAAGGCCGTGTGCCACATTTTGTCTCAAGTGGTTAGGCAGATGAATACAGAGATTGCCGCCTAGCGATTAACGTTGCTCAGTACGCAATTCTGACATTGTCGGACTTTTGACTTGAGGCAGAGTGTAACCCATACGAGGCTCCACCGAAGGGTATAGTATTATCTGAGGAAAAGCAGACTATAATTTTTGACCTGGCAGTATGCCTCGGATTACCTACATTAAAAAGGCCGTGTGCCACATTTTGTCTCAAGTGGTTAGGCAGATAAATACAGAGATTGCCGTCTAGCGATTAACGTTGCTCAGTACGCAATTCTGACATTGTCGGACTTTTTGCCTTGAGGCAGAGAGTAACCCATACGAGGTTCCACCCAAGGGTATAGTATTATCTGTGGTATAGCAGACAATTGTTTTTGGCCGAGCAGTATGCCTCGGATTACCCACATTTATAAGGCCGTGTGCCATATTTTGTCTCAAGCGGTTAGGCAGATAAATAGAGATTGCCGCCTAGCGATTAACGTTGCTCAGTACGCAATTCTGACATTGTCGGACTTTGTGCCTTGAGGCAGAGAATAACCCATACGAGGCTCCACCGAAGGGTATAGTATTATCCCAGGAAAAGCAGACTATTATATTTGGCCGAGTAGTATGCCTCGGATTACCCACATTAAAAAGGCCGTGTGCCACATTTTGTCTCAAGTGGTTATGCAGATAAATACAGACATTGCCGTCTAGCGATTAACGTTGCTCAGTACGCAATTCTGACATTGTCGGATTTTTTGCCTTGAGGAAGAGTGTAACCCATACGAGGCTCCACCGAAGGGTATAGTATTATCTGAGGAAAAGCAGACTATAGTTTCTGGCTGAGCAGTATGCTTCGGATTACCCACATTAAAAAGGCCGTGTGCCACATTTTTTCTCAAGTGGTTAGGAAGATTAATACCGTGATTGCCGCCTAGCGATTAACGTTGCTCAGTACGCAATTCTGACATTGTCGGACTTTCTGCCTTTAGGCAGAGAGTAACCCATATGAGGCTCCACCAAAGGGTATAGTATTATCTGAGGAAAAGCAGACTGTAATTTTTGGCCGAGCAGTATGCCTCGGATTACCCACATTAAAAAGGCCGTGTGCCACATCTTGTCTCAAGTGGTTAGGCAGATAAATACCGAGACTACCGCCTAGCGATGAACGTTGCTCAGTACGCAATTCTGACATTGTCGGACTATTTGCCTTGAGGCAGAGAGTAACCCATACGAGGTTCCACCGAAGGGTATATTATTATCTTAGGA